>JAEQBH010006200.1:0-486931 GCA_016808115.1 Tetrastigma voinierianum
AATCGATAGTGGTTTGTTCGACTCCATCATAGAACAATTATTTTGACATTTACCGTTCTTTATGAATGGGTGCATGGTCAGTGCGATTAAATTTATGTTATGAGATTCGCATGAATTGGAAGGCCTCTCTTGATAATATGAAAGATTGAATATACTAACAATTGGAATGCGATAATGATGCCAGGATGAAAAGTGAATGATGATAGGGCGGGGATTCTGGCGAATCAAATCGGGTGTGAAGTGAATAATGTCTGAATGATTGCACGTGGGATCATCGTCGGCGCCAGTACGAGGCTGCAGGTATCCAATGTCATGGCGGGATGCACTAATGCGACTATCGAGAATCATAGTGTTATGGCATTGAAGAAATCATCCCGCGGCGGGGATCACGATCGACATGTGGCTGATAGCTGTAACGCTAAGTGATACGATGTCGGGATTCGCAGCGGCATGGGCATGATGGGAGACCGATAAGTGGTACGCATTAATGGGACGCACCAACGACCATTGCGCGATGGGTGCGAATTGTAAACCACTTCAGCACATTACAAAATGCGAAGTATGAAGGTTAATCAAGCGGAATCAGCGGAAAGCGTAAGTAAATTCGAATGGTCTGAGGTGGATATTGACGTGCGGGAATGGGATTTTTATGAATATTTAAATCTCGTGAGTTGATTGGCAAATAATTTATATATTAAAGTATGAAATAACGGCGCCAATTTATATTATGTGGATATTGACATCGTTTAATATTAAATGCATGCAAGTTAAATTGAATATTTAGATGAGGCGTATGAACAGCGCTACAACGCGAAAATGTGGCGTGTGTTATCACTCTTAGTGTCAGTAGTAAAAGAAAGAGAAGGCCCGAAGTCGGCGAAACAGGTCTCAGTCGTATAAGTGTAGTATATTAATTTATATGCATCTTTTTGAACCAGATTATTTTGTAAACAAAGAGGTTTAAACCACGACGTTTTTTGCCACTCATCATTTTGAAGAGATGTCGAATGCCTTTGTTTGTAAACCACTTTGTTAATGTTTATGGGCCTAGTTCAGCTATGTTGTACAAGTGATTATGGAGCTTGCCCAGCTGAAGTGTTTCATGGCGCTAAATGAATTAACGAAAAAATGTTTTTGATAAGATACGATGGCATTGGGTAAAGAGCGGGACTTAGGTTCGGATACGCCATTCGGGGTGGGCTGGGATTACGGAGTCCTTGACACTTTTGAAAATAAAAATTTAAATAACGATCTTAAAGAAATAATAAAGACATATAGGTTTGGTTGGACGCCATTCGTTGGATCAGGCGGGGTGGTGCCGTTGCATCCATGAGTGAACATTTAACGATTAATTCTTCCGTCTGGCGGGCGCGCCGAATTAGTTTTTATCTTAGTGATCATTACGTTAGCCGTTGAACCATATGCAAAATATGATATCGTTTACCAGACAAATAAATGCTGTATCTTGACGATTCTATTCCATTTCTCTATTTCAAAACATTATCAGTTTTGATTTGCTTTCAATTAGCGTATATATTCCATGATGAAACTCATTTACAAGTAAACTATCATGCCCTTGAAGTAAGATGAGTTCGATTGACAGAGCAGTCATGATCTGTTTGTCTCTTTACGATGCAATTGGTTGTGATCTTCCCTATACACAAGATTCAAATACAGTCTCCCCCTTATTGATAGACAAACAAATCAATCATACTAACAGAATGACCTTGAAGCAGTCTTCCACGGTCGTTTTGTCTACCATTACCAGGTACTTTATTAGGATCATAAGCATTAATTATGCAGTCAGAGACTCAAGTGCTAAGGGACTGCAAAGCTCGAACTCTTTGAAGCATTAGATGCAAATACCACTTGAATGGTATGGTACAGTTCTCTGTCAATGGGTACCAGTTTTCACTTTGGTGAATTCCACCATGTTCCGCCTCCTCTACATAATTAGGTGTCATTTTCCCTCGTAGGTTCTGCCAGAAATGTGAATTCCTTTCTCTTATTTTTCAATAAACCTCTCTATTCATCTCCATATAAAATCCACCATGGGATACTTGACAACATAACTCTAAAAGTGGTTTAGCACCAATAAAACCTTTTTCTTAAGTTAGGGCTTTTCCACAAAATCAAAATCACAAGGATGAAGTATTCACATGGATCTTAAATCTTCTCTAAGTTGTTTTTGATCACAAAGGAGCAAGTGGGAAGGAAACCACCTAGACGATCTTCTCCCAAGCCTAGCTCCTTCACTTCCAATCCTCTCTTCTCCCCCAAACTTTGATTTTTATCAAATGAGCACCCTTAGACCACTTTTGGTCTTTAATCCCACTAAGCGTAAGGCCTTTGTTTGGCTGCTGAGAATTCTGGCTTTCTCATTTTCTTTTTGGTGCTTGATTGTTTATTCTTGCTTAAGGCCTTGTTTGTCTACAAAGTACATTCACTTTTGACAAGTTTCTGGTGCTTTATAGCCTGTTTATTTGTTTGCATGTGCATGACTTTGTTTAGGCCATATGAAACTTGGCTTTACAATTTTGATACCAGGTCTTCATTTACAGAACTTCAGTGCCTTTACATAAATGGGTACCAGGTCGTCCAGTTCTGTTTAGCATATGATAAAGACTTTGATTCTTAAATATATAATCGTTTAATATTGTTTAACAAATTCGAAAATCTTACAAAGTTAGTTTGGTTCATATAGGAATATATAATCTTTTGTTATAAAGTGCAAGGTATGCGGGATATTATCTTCTAAGTGGGTTGACGCCACTTTGATTTAAGTGGGAAGTTTCTCTTTGCCAACTTGCCACACTTGTGCCATTTCTCATTTGTTCTCTTCCATATGTATCCAGGAAAGCTTTGGGTTTTCCATAGGTTTGTGGGCTTTATGGCGATATACAGACCCATATTTGTTTGACTTATCTCTCCTTGACATGGCTCGTGGGCCATTCGTCAGTGCCATGTCTTACTTCAACCGGTCTTATCAAAAAACGTAAAAATTCATTATCTTTGGAATTAAATGAGAATGGTAGATGCTAGTTGTGAAGGCGATTCAAGCAATTGAAGTAGTTTGTCATCAGAGATCACAGAAAAATTCCGGGTTTTGTCGAAGTGCCGTTTCTTATTTTGAAAAATTAGATTTTTCTGGGTTTTGGTTCTTGTAGTTCGCCTCTCAAGGCTCAATGACCTGATGTTTTTTATTCACAATGGCTAGAGGCTTAGTATCTCCCATGGAGTTTTTATGCCCAAAATTGAACAACAGAGTCTTGCAAAAGAACTATAAGCCCATGTTGGCTTTCTTTATAGTTGGAAGCCTGAGTGAGCATGCCTACAGGTGTACTTCACCATCATTGTCCATATAGGGTGGGCCACCGGTCGAAATAACAACTCCTCTGTTACTCCCAGCCTAAAGTGCACATACAATGCTGCCTCATTAACATTCAAAACATAAAGAATGTGACAATTCTAACTTGGAATCCATGTGTGCTATGAAATGAGATGGGCCCCTCCTTCTTTTACTGAGTCCTTACCAACTCAGCAAAAAAGGTCCTTAAGATACACACGTGATAATCAGAGAATGTGAGTAAATGGTCATTGGGGACAGTATTCTGGCTTAATCATTTTCAAACAAAAAATTGTTTGTTTACATAAACCAAAAAAAACTTTTGGATATTGCATAATGATCAGAAGGCTTTTATTACTAAATCATGTGTCTTTTGTGGGTAGCAAATTTCAGGTCCATCCACAGACCGCACGTCTTGGAAACATTTCACGGGCTTTCACCATTGGGGATCATGTCTAACCCTTCTGGGTTTTTAGAGTCATCATCACCTTGCTATTACGAGCATCTTTTCTTTAGTTTCTTATAACGTGCCTCTCTTTGGACTTAGGTCGCCAGCGAGCCACAAATTCAGGCGCCGAAAAAGTGGTGTTGATTCAAAATGTCATCACCTGTTTAAATACGATGTTCAGTATATGCGTCTGATGTGCGCTTGCATGTTAGCTCATGTCACATGTATGAGGGAATGCTTTAAAACAATACAAACCATCTTACAAGTATCATGGGCAAGATATATCAGCATATAATTTACCACATAAAACCACTCTTTATATTCAAATGCCATTTAAACACCGTTATATCCAGTATAGCATTACCTGGCATGTTTCAAAATCAATGATGACACAAAGAAATTTCCCTTTTTCAGCCTCGAAAGGCAGCCATAACGGGTTACTAAAATCAGAGGCACAAATCCATCCCGAAAACTCTTGTGAACTGGTCCGTGGTCAAGCCCTACCAAATAGTTCACTATTTTGTGTCATGACTCCAATCGGGACCTGACCATCCCGAATCGATGATTCAGGAACAAAATCGGACCATGAAATAGTTGGCAGACCATCAAAACAGTCCAGGCCAAACTCTTTGATCCTTGGTGGGTTGACGGCAGGCCACTTACATGATACAAGTGTCAGTAAAACTCCACCTCTTGGAGAGTGAAAGGCAGATTGAAGCCTTGAGAAGATTCTCTACTCCCCCTTTTTGGACTTTACAAACTATCTTTTTAGTTCGGTGAAATCCACTTGTTTTGGCATCTGCGTAGCCCTTATTTGAAGTAGATAGCTTTAACTCTTGACTCGGCAGTCGACCAACGGATCTCAGTAGATCTTAGAAATGGCTGGTTTCGTTCTATAACCTCTTTTCTCCCCACAGTCAAACCTTTAGAAAGTCTGATTTTTCTGCCCAATCCTTATCCCTTTAGGACTATTTATAGTCCTAGATGTAATAGCTCATATTGTGCACATGTCACATTGATTACTCATTTTGGGTTTCATTTTACCAAAGTGACTTTATTTCAACTCTAATTTAAGTTGAACTATTTCATATGCTTTATTTGATTCTTTCCCCCGCTTTCAAGATGTTTAGGCTTCTTGATTTGAAACTTCTCGGTACCATCTTTGAAGTCGCGAGAATTTAAACATATTTGAGACCAAAAGCATTCAAACTTAGTTAATTAGATTTAAGTGAGACGAAAGATTAAACAGTGGAGTCAGTTTAGATCATAAGGATCTAAAAAACTTCCAGGTTTATATACTTCATTGTTTGTTTTAGAGTTTACATTTTGTGAAAAGTTTAAATTTACTCGGGTTTTTATATATTTATAGGAAAAGGTTTGATCCTTGGATGAATTTCATTGTTAGAAGCGGAAGCAGATTTTCATTAAGCGAAACAGCGGCACGATTTCTCATCACGAAAGGAGGATTTGCGATCTTAGCTATCATGGAAAAATTTCTTAAAAGGAAAAGTTGTTATTTAGCAACCCAGCGGGTGTAAGTTCGTTTCCCAAGTGCCTACCTGGCTTAGTCGGCAAAACAAATGGGTGGAATCTTCTGGTTCTTAGTGAGTTACTCCTTTTGAATCTTCGCCTTCAATCTTTGACAAATCCATTTTTAACCACGGATCGTATATTTCTGAAACATTAGCATATCATCAGCATATAACGGGAGAATGAAGACTTTATCGTGGAATCTAGAACATTGCTCAAGGATCTACAAATGCTTTTATACTCTGACTAGTCGGGAAAGAGTCAAATTTCTTATATCGACATGACAGTGCATATTTAAATTAAGCATAGACTTTTCTTTGCTGCAAACCATATTTCTCCTCCCTTTTCCTTTGAAGCCTTTTGGTTGCTTCACCAAAATCTCTTGGCGGAAACCCCGAAGCAGTCCAGGTCGATGGCACATTTCCGACCAGTTACCTAGTTGGGTAACAATCCTGCTGTTATGTCCCATTGCCGCCAGGTCCTTGTTTTCACAAAAATGGGACGAGTCTCTGCATTAGAGGCTCTTACCGCCTTCTAGCATAACGGTGTATCATGACCCGTCTGAGGTCTCGGCGAAGTAGTAATATTAGCGCGGGGGTGATGCACCATTATCGCGTACTTCACGAAACATATCATAATAAGGTGGCAGGTTTATTACAACGCTCCTCTGGCATATAGATACATGTTAAAACAACTATCAAGACATAATCAGGCTTTCTTCTGGTGAAGCCTCATGAACTAGTCCTCCGTGTCTTTATGCAAATGTAGGTCTTACACGATGGGAGCAGAGCAATGCTCGATGAAAACAATTCTATAGGCTACTCCCGCCTAAATGCATACGATGCCATTCACGCATTGATATATCTAATTCCTCTTTTCGATCATACATACCGTGGATGAGAATCTTGGCAGGCACACTGTTCCATATTCAAGTCCTCACGGACTCCTGCACATATCATACCAAGTGTGAAAACGTCATTTATGTTCATTAGCAATATTTTTCAAAAAAGCTTTTTGTTTTATAAATCAAAATCCATTGGAATGAGCCGATATTCACTTGTTTTTACCAAGTCCAGGTAATGTTTTGTAATTGCCAATTTTCGAGAGTCACTGAGCCCTTACGCCAGGCCTTTCACAAACTTTCGCCTTTAGATACATATGTCTAGCGAGAATCTGGGACACTTAGGGGAATTATCACTCACTTTTCTGCCCAACCGTGTTTTTCATTACGCTTTTTCTTTATCACGACTATATAGACTCATTTGGGCGTTGCTCCCATTTATCAGGCCCACACTTCAGACACAAACTGCTGGGGTGTATCAATCTACGCATGTACTACTTTGTAATAAGCCATGATATCCACATGCATGTCTATTCTGATGACATTGCATATATCATACTATGCACGTAGATTTTCCGTGCAACGATTCAAAATCATACTTTACATGCTAAATATCATGGATAATCATATTTAATACATATAATTATTCCCATTAATTTCCATATATCCCAACACATATATCTGACATGATTCACTTCAAATCTGACATGTTAATTCCAGTTTTCCATCTCAGCGCCATATCAACCACCATTTATCAAATCATGCAAGATTAGCTTGGTTTGCTATCCATTGGCAACGACGTGCCTGAAACAATCCACATCAATTTTTGACAAAAGCGGAAAACACCTGGCGACGACCAAATCATTTATAGTCATGATTAATTTAGACTCAAGATCTTTGCTTGATCCAAAAACGTCTGATAAGATTGAAGGATTATAGTCGTTTGATGAAGTTGCGGTCATGGGTGTCTGCGAAAATTTGTTGAACTCCAAACCAAACACCCTCATAGTAACAGCAGCTAGCCAGAGCCTGCAGTTTGGGTTAGTCAAGGCGGTATCCGTAGCTCGGTGACTGGATGCCCCTTCTCGATGGTAACCAGGCTGCCGGGCAGCGAGGTTTAAATTTATGTCTCAAAAAAACCTTTGAAACTGACCAGAATTAGAAGGCTAAACCAAAATGACCATACATGGCCCGCTGGCGAGCTATGATCGCGGGAGAAACACTGTACGAAGTAGAGCGAAACTTCGCGTTTAGATACCCGATGCAGCTCCGTCGGCATTAGATGACTTTGTCTCTTTGCCTTGTGGTGTGCCAGTTCGCCGTGTCGCGAAGGAGATCTTAGTTCCTTTTTTCCATAACTCCTTTCCGCTTTGTTTCTTTCCACTTTACCTGCCGGATTTTTTTGGCTTTTTATTTCCTTGGAGTGAGAGGAGCTTCTTCTCATTCTGCATTCATCTTGCCATGTAAGTTTCTATGTTGTGTGTAACACCCGAAATATACCATGGCAGGTTTTGACATGTTTGAGATTATTTTGCTGGCATAATTTGGTTTGTTTAAGTAGTTAAATGCGAACCACGGAAGCAGAGACTCGGAAAGTTCACAAAACAAGGACAGGAATTGTAATTTATCAGAGAGGCAGACCATGGTTAGAAGTTTGGGGACCAAAATGAAATAAGGAAAGAGATTTAATTATAAATAGAAGGAGTTATGGGGCAAAACAAATAAAGAAAGTTAACGTGGGTTTTGGTAAAGACCGAAACATGGCGCCTCCAGTCGTGAGTTTGAGACAAATTTAGTGCTCAAATTGGGAGAAGGCCAAGTAGAGAAGAGAGGGAGAGAGAGGGAGAAGAGAAGAAGAAGGATTAAGTAAGATCAGCAGAGGTATGGATTCTTACATACTGCCGGCTTTAGTATAGTTTATCTGAAATTTACTTGGGCGCAGTAGTTAGGGTTTGCCTTGAAGAGTGAATTAGTTTTCCCTTTTCTAGGGTTTCGTTGGGGAACCGGACTTGAAATCCAGAGAAAAAATCATGAGTTATAAAGGATGATTGGACGCCTTACGGTGTATATGTCTAAGTTTACTCGAATAACAATCGACCTGTTACTCAAATTGATTATATGTTTATCTGTCTCTGTTATATGTTTATCATGATTCAGTTTAAATCATAATACATCGATATAAGTGCTCAGATATGCTAAAGCGTAAAGCGCGCGGGTTTCAATAGTGTAGAGTCTGAGGAAGGCGTCCAATGAACATCCGTCTGTACGGGCCCAACCACATAGTTTCTACCGTGCGGTCTGCGCTCACGAATATGGTGGATTAGTAAGTCATTTATTGTATATGCATAAGTGAATAGGACTGGATGCCTTCTTCTTAATTTGATGATTTCCTAAATTGTTGGGTCACTTAGATTATGTTATAAGATGTGGGCCGCCACCCACAGGTACAGTTAGGTTCAAAAAAAAAAAAATCAATTAAGAGTCCACGATTATCTGGCCTGGTTTTGGTCAGGATTTCGGTTCGGATCCATGATCCCAGGTGGACGGGATTGGGGTGTGACACCATACATGGACCACATGTTCCTGATGACTTCTCCACACCGTAGCTCTCATGCCGTGTGTCGCTATCTTATTGTGGTGCCATGTGGCGACGCTGCGCAGATCATGCCATGTGGCGCCATAAGTGTCGCTCGGCAGATTCTCGAAAAGCGGCTGAAAGTTCGACCATTCCCGAATTAAAGAAATTGACAGGTACTTAGATTCGCGAATGAATTCCATGATGAAGAGTTTGTTTGATCATCAGGAATCTAGAAAATTCAGATTTTCCACACTATCTTTAACGTGATAAATTCTGTTTGCATTTTTGAAAAATTAGATTTTCTTAGGATTTACATCTCTTCATCAAGATCACATGTAAGAAGTGTGATTCTTTGGCAGCCTCAGGTTGCTTAATTCCCGAGTTCATATTTAGTTTGCTAACCCTAGTATAGCTTTCAGATTGACTTATTCATAAATTGAAAAAATTTCATCAGAAGTCAATGCACTTTGGCGAAACCTTTTCACCAGACCAGGCCTTGTGTGACGACTGCAGATCGTCATTAACTCAAACTTAAGCCTGTTTGTTCTTACCTTCCCCAAACCAGTGATTTTCCTTTTGGCAGGTTCCATCAACTCGTGAGTATCATTTCCATGGGAATTCATCTCATCTCGCATAGGCTTTTGTCGACAGTAACATCTTTGTGAGACTATATTTCTTAGAGCTTTGGAACCTCTCGCCAATGGTCGATACTATACGAACTTATGGATTACCGCTATGGTGGTTGGTTCTCTAGTTCTCAGCTGCCGAGGTCCTTCTTTAGTAGAGAGTTGCTCTGTGGTGACTACCTCCCATATCACCATCATCACACTTTCTTTCATGGTATTAGTTCTTTGAGGTTAGTCCACTGATTTGATTCAGACATCTCTGCTTCATTAGTGGCACTTTCTGATGAAGTTTGTCCAAGTGTCAGAGTTGCAACGCCTTCATATGTGAGGTTTGCACCCTTCACATCTTTCTCCATATCTTCAATGGTTTTGTGTTCATGAAACCACAGCGTCTAAAACTTTTTGCATTTATCTTTTTTGGCTTTGAATCCCATGGGTTGTGCTTGAACTCCTCGTTTCATATCAGACACGATACAGGTTTGCTTTTGCTCATTCAAGCTTTGATCTTTGCCTCCTTTGATACAGTGCATGAATGCTTTGCATCTAACACTTTCAAAGTGAGAGTATGAAATATCTTTCACCGTCAAACTCTTTGGGGAATGCCAGAGAGCTAGATGGCGATCTGTTGATCGGAGTAGATTACGGTGTTATGACTTCACCTTAAAATGACAGGAGGTTGGCCCAATTTAACATACAGGACTTGCCACAATGGTTCGATTCATCCTCATACGACCTTTGTTGTCTTTGTGAATTGTACCAGGAAACCGTCTTCGATAACAGTTCCTATGCTTGGAAGCGATATTCTTTGAATTCAAATTTATACAGATTCCAATTCTCTCTAATTTTGAGTGGAGTTCATTTGAGAATGATGCCTATGTTGCTTCCAATTAAGCAATAAAATCCTGAAAGGTTGATAATTTATCTTGCCATATAGATGAGATTGTTGGCTGAAGATTGCTAACCCATAAACCGCTATTGCTAGTAAACGTACCTGAATGGAAGTACCATCGTAAATCAAAGCATTTAGTTTTTCGCCCGGCACCTGCTGCTTTTATCCTTTATTTGCAACAACAATATAATTTGCCTCGATGCCACTACCAATGATCCGCCAATGACTTCCAATTACTACGACAAAGTGGTTATATCCATCTTTTGTCCGACACGCCATCTGATCGGTTAAACATGATGCCCGGAATGTGATTGCATCTTTCCAGCGTTAGCGTGGCACGAACTTGTTTAATCTGCCGAGATGTCGCAATCCACTTGTTCTGAAACACTTTTTGTTTCCTATCTTCCATAGATGCCAAGTCTCACCTTCGCCATGAAATCATTCCATTTAGGGGCTGGCTGGCATAATCTTTGCAGAGTCCACCACCAAACTCAAACATCTTTATTCTCTTCTGTAATGACAATCCTCTTGATTCTGAAGTGACTATCACCTCGGTAATCACTAGAACAGGTTATGAGTGATGATGTCTTGTCTTCTTAGCCACAGCTCTTGCTCTACTCGCAGCCGGATCTTTGAGACTATTTCATGGCTTCTATTTTTGCTTAGCAATGTCATATTTATTCCACTCTGAAACTTTGGGATCTGTCTCTTACGGCTTAACCATGCCCAAAATGGTCCTCTGCTTTTCAGCCCCATTTGTTCTCTGCGATGGGGCGTATCATTGCCCAAAGTCCTTCTTTCAAATTTCTTTGTTGAATAGGCTGTTTTGACCATAGCAATGTGACTTTTCATATGGACTGAATTTCAGGCACTTAAAGTGTTCAATGCATGGGTATCAAATTGATATGAGCATGGTTCACGATCTCATCCATCGAGCCAGAGGCACATGGCGATAATTGTGCGATCGGCTGCCGAAATCATTCAGAGTGCTCAACAATTGATTGGCTTCCATGAAGGAGCTTCAATTCAGCGAAACTTATTAAGAAAATCTTTGTGTGTTTCTTTGCATCTAATACGTATTTCTATTTCTTCGAAAGGTGTGGAGATGCATCTTTGGCGACATGGTTAATAGAGATGATGTGCTCAAATTGGAGAATGACACCCAATGTTTTCTTCATACAGCTGTTCCAATCAACATCTGACAGCTGTCACTTGACTTTGACATTATCTCCCTTAATAGGATCAGCGCAAATCACTTCTGATTGAGGAGGTCATCATCTAATGGACTTCAAAAGAATGGTATTTGTTGTGAATTTAATCCTTGGACCGAATAACTTTGATGCGTTCACCCAAACTCGAACCACGCTCTAATGCCATTGGGATTGAATAGCACATGGAATATTAACAAAAATGACTAATATTTGGTTGCACCAATCCATTGTAAATATTAGGTGAGAATAAGGCAGTACATGATAAAACAACAATTGGGTGGCAATGGAGAAACACCAGAAAATATTGCTTGTTGGGTGGTTGTGCAATCCATGAAATCTCGTAAAAATATGGGGCTAAACAGATCACATAATAAAACAATGAATGCGGGTGAAGACTGCTGCGACCTTAGGAAATGAAGTGCGATTTGGATGACTAAGCACACGATCTTGGCAGAGAATAAGAGGAATAATAATATTCCCAGATAAGGTGCTCAGCCCTCTCCAGAATGACACCTGAGACAAATCACGAGAAAATAATTCACTATGAGATAAATTAGTACAATTGCATCAGGGATATGTGTAATCCTTATATAGGTTTATCTGTTTTTGAGTACTCTTGAGAAGTATGTATGTTTCTTACCTCTACCGATCTTGATAACCATTATTTCCTCCTATCCTTTCAACTCTCTATAGTGGAAAAAGAATGATCTTTAGGGTTTTTCTATTGTCTCTGAATTTATAGACTTTGATTATGTTCAGTAAGGTTTGATCCTTGCAGATCAGTTCGCTGAATTTAAAATGGAAACAAATTTCATTGGCCAAAGCAGCATTGATTCTATTCCACGAGGAGGTGTGACATGGCTACATTGTGGAAAGATTTTTTACTTCCCACTTCAAAAGAAAAGGTTAGCAGCGCAATAACCATTAATGAGGCTGGACCCCATAGATGAGCTCCTCGACATCCTCACTGCTAAGCCAGCCAACTAAAGAAAATAGAAAAAGAAGCATAAGGTACAGCAATGCATAAGCAGAAAGTGAAAATAATAGGGAACAACATGTTTCCTTTAAGTGTGGTAATCTTACATTGTTATGTATATTTTGAGGTTCAACGTTTAATCTTACGTTTTATCCTTTTGTTTTGTTATCATGAGCATGTGATTTCTTTGGTTTAAGGTGAAGATAGAGATTAAGACTCATTCAGGCTAATAAATATAAGGTAAAAAAATTCAATCGGATCGGTTTAAACACCTGTTCTGTGCACCCTTATGAGATTCAATAAAAAAAAAAAAAAAATCAAATCGTTTTTCACCTTTGCTCTTCTCCCCTGTTTCAGTGGCTTCTTCAAAAGAAAAAATCCTGCTCCCTCTTCCCTTCTCCTCCGACCCAGTCAGGTAACTAAAAAAAAATCACTTCACTTTTCTCCTTCATATTCCTTCCCACGATGTAGCTGGCACTTTATTTACATTCTATTTAGGATAAAAGGGTTTGATTGAAAAAACTTGAGTTTATATAAATTCTAGCTTTTTAGGGTCATTGAATCATAATATTTTGATCTTTTATGGACGAATTTAGTGATGCAGAATTCAAATCTAATGATAAAAACTCAATTTTCTTAACTTTCTTAATAAAAGCCTTCATTTCATCTCACTTCCCTCCTTCCCTCAACTCTTCCCTTCACATAAATTAAAAAATAAGTAAAGACAAACAAGGGGAAAACTGCTATAAACATAGCCAAACTAACCATGGATTTGCTCACTATGTATACATTTAATAACCCTAGTGTTATTGAGCAAATGGAGATTGGGTAACCTGGAAGGTTAAAGCAGACTATGATGACTTGTTCTAATACTCTAATCATATCATCTTGGGATAATGGTCTATGATTAGTCCCATTATGATGGTGGAGAGTTTCCCACTCATTAACTAAAGACTAGGGTTCTTTACGATCGTTAACTATTACAGGCAAATGTGGGTGTGGATTCTGAGATGCCATAGCTCGCTCGCCTGGACACCAACCAAAAAAAGAAAAAGAAAAAGAAAAAACTGATGATCGATATACAACAAGCTGAATCAACACCATTAGAACCAAATCTGCCTTCTTCCACCCCACTCCCTGCATATCAAGCCCATCCAGCTCCTTGGGTCTTCTGGTTCTTCAGCAGAAAGAGGCACTTTGCTGCCCAAACTGAAGAGGCGCCATGCCTCCTGCAATCCATGGCGGTAAGCATAATCAGTGGACCAGAGCACCCAGCTGCAATTGGTATGCCGAGGGACCACGCCACCTGTACCCTTATGGTTCAGGCCGGATTCTGGAAAATGATGCCCTGGGAAAGGAATCATGTAGCTGTGATCACATCTTCCAAGTTGCTTCTCATGGGAACAGTATTCTGCTGCTTTAGTATGGCGATGTCTGTGCAGCACCAGTGTGCCAACATCTGTACAAGGCCGGTGGAGTCATTAATGCCGTCGCCCGACCATTTTGCCACAATGTTGCCTATGACTACAGTGGAAAGAAGACATTAATTGATATTAACAATTAGTGGTGCTAGAGCAGTGTGATACTCCTATTGAATTCAAATTCTATAAGAAGCTGGTGGAACGAAACATCATAATCATAAGTCAGATCTCTGAAAGTGATGTCTAAGACCCTTAATCAGCCTGTAAATCCTTCACTTTTTCTGCTACCATGGGTTTGGCTTCAGCAATGACATTTTCGATTCCAACCTCCTTGGCTATGGAATTCGCAGTTCCCCAATTGTCACCTGTCACTATTATACTCTTCACTTTCATGGACTTGAGAATAGATATGACCTCACTAGCACCAGGCTTTAATGGATCAGATATGGCTACAACTCCTGCCAGCTCCCCATCTATTGATATCAGAATCCCAGTTTGAGCCATTGATTCACTGTTTCACGCAGCATGTTACCTTCAGATGGAATGTGCTGGTGCCAACATCAAACTCTTGTTCCCCACTATGATCTCTTTGTCACGAACAATGGCTTTCACACCATGACCAGTGATGGAGACAAAATTTTTTGCTTCTGGCCAAGTGGGATTCTCTTCATCTTCTCTGAATTTCTTAGCAGATTCTACAATGGCCTTGGCTAGTGGGTGCTCTGTTACTTTTAGCAGGTATTCGTTCTTCTATATATGACGTTTTAAGAGCATGGTTCAAAAACTAGTCTGTGCACCTGTGGAGAAAGGCTACATAGTTGGCTGCTCAAGTTATAGAATTCTTGGAGTACCATATTTTTCAAGAGCCTTGTATTTACAACTGGGCTTCCCAAATTATGAGGGTCCCTGTCTTGTCAAACACAATGCAATTCACCTGCAAAATATAATCAACTTCAAGATAGTATTCAAAGGTCTTAAAAGGGGCGAGGTAATTGTGCTTGCTGCTTGAATATTCTGATAGAACTAGCACTGGTTACAGACATTTTATTTTATAAGGTGGTTCAAGGAGTTCAATTTGATTTTCAAGAATCTTAATTCCATAAGGTTTGTTTTTCTTCAAAAAGTGGAGAAGGCCATGCTGGAGTGCACCACACTAGTGTATATTGCACTTTCTAATGCTTGCCCACCTTTGTGAGGACTCCTGTGAGAAGCTCCAACGCCCGGCTACAGAGCCATAACAGCGGTACAGGTGCAGCATTAGAAGGCATGGTGGCTATGACCATAACAGAATGCCAATTAGCAATTGCAAGTTCAAAGCTATCCATGGAAGAAAGTATCATGATTTTGGATACCTATGGAACTTTCCAGCTAAAGCCACACTAACCAAGTGAAGCTGAAAGAGTGA
Source organism: Tetrastigma voinierianum (assembly GCA_016808115.1). Classification (NCBI taxonomy): domain Eukaryota; kingdom Viridiplantae; phylum Streptophyta; class Magnoliopsida; order Vitales; family Vitaceae; genus Tetrastigma; species Tetrastigma voinierianum. The sequence continues at coordinate 15,272 of JAEQBH010006200.1, forward strand.
TAACCTGCAACATATGAGGCCATGTTGCTAACATTCCCTCTGTTTACGAATACCACTTGGGTTAGATCGTTTGCAAAGGAACAAAGTATTTAGAGATTCGGTCCAGCCAGTTTCTGCCCCAGAGCTTTAGCATCTGGGCGACTCAACAAGCTGAATGATCTGTGAAAGAGCACTTGGTCAACTGTGGCCTCAACATGAAAACACCATCATAGGCTGCAATTCCTCCGATCACTGTAATGCGCCACTTCAGCTTTGCAACGTTTGGCTTGTCAGGCTGATCATGCTCTGCATTCAATGGCTTTGCCCCAAATAACAAAACCATCAAACTACTTTTTCAGGAGAACTTAATCACATCTGTTCTTTTGTGTCATAACCTACTATCATTCTTCATCCTTGTCACATTCCTTCGCATCAGTGTCAACAGAATCGGTCTGGGGCCAGGTCCATGAGCTTGGCAATGGCAGTAGATGTCTTCCTTGGCTGAAATCTCAATGCCAGGAAAGATAGATAAATCAACATGGAGCATATCAAAGTCTGTAGACGCCCAAATCTTTAGAAGCAGCAACTCTCAACATAGTGGCTAGATAAAATGACAGCATTGTTCCCAAGGCGATCAAACATCCATATTCGGCTGAGCCATGGCTGTTATCACCATGAAGACCAAGTAGAATCTTCCTTCATAACAAACTAGCACTGGGAACAGGATGTGCCACCTCAAAATCTCTCCGGCATTTAAAGCATATTCACCACTTTCCTCCAATCCAGACTTTATAGGAACATTTTCAAGCTTTCATGGGGTCAAGAATACAGGAGTGCCATAAGAATTAGACTCAATAAATGATCTATAGCTATCTTTTAATCTCTCTGTCTCCTTGAACCCTTCCGTTTCCGGGAAGATCATTACCTTGAACCGCCCTGATCCAGTAGACTCAATCCCACTTGGATAGGATTTCTAGGCCCTATGCGCTCTGGACTGTAGGAAACAAGCTTGTGAGTTTGGATCAATGTCAAACCTAGACTGCAGTGATCTAAGAGAATTCTCAATCAGTCTCTGTTGAATGATCAGTGCCTCCATCGCTTCCAAAGCTGAAACTGTCCTTATAAGAACTGGCCGTAAGTAGTGGTGCAGCCACAGAACCAATTATCTTCCCACGTGGCTGGCTCTTTAGCAACACCATCTTGGGATCATAATGAACATGCCTCCATCAGCTACATTTAACAGACATTATCCGCAGAGCTTGAAACAGATTCTAATGATGACAGAATACAGATTCATTATCGAATCAAACACATTGACTGGATTGGCATTTGTTGATGATCTTAGATCAATGGCTTGATAGCCCATCTTCAATGGTCTCTGGATTGTTTCCTCCACGAAGTTTGATAAAAATTATGAACAGGAAACCAGTTTTCCTCATCTATATGATAAATTATAAGAGGAAATTAGTAAGCAATAGATTCATTCGAATTACTTGTTGGCAATTGGAGTTCTTCGACGTTCTTGAAAGTGCTTTTGAGTTAGACTCTTTCAATAATACTCGGTTATTAACTTTAGAGCATCTTGAGATTAATCGTGGTATGCACAAACTAGCCTAGAACACCCATGGTTATAAATAAATTATTTAGGCTTTAACCAGTCTAATAGTTTTTTGTACAATCATAGCTTTGGCAGAAATTTAGAAGTTTGACTCTTCTAACCTGCTTTGTCTTAAAAATTAATGATACAGAGAAATGCTGATTTTCAAATAGGTTTACATACACTTACTTTGAAATTGCCAGTTGAAAGAAGCTAATTTGTTTTTTACTATTTGCGTTTAAACCCGGACCCATGGAAATGCATCCGAAAAATTCTTTAGATTAAGGTTTAATGGATTGGATGATGATCTAATAAACCGATGATATTTATAAAATATCAATTTATAAATTCATTGAAATTTTCATAATATATAATGAATAACTCATAAATACTAATAATTTTTTGCTGGAAGTAAGTATACAAGTGAAAATTAATAATATTTATTTTGAGTATTTATCTCTATTCCTTGACATTGTAAAATATTTTCAAATATAATATGGATAATTTTCAGTTAAATAAATGAATAGGTGAGGCCTTGGGATAAACTTTTGGATAATGGTGGGTTTGAAAGTGAAAAAATTTGGAAGCGATTAAAACCACCATCAAAGCAGCGGTTCGATGCGATTCGAACTAGATTAACCAGTTTGTGGTTAATGGATTTGATTGGGATTCGAACTGAACTTGAAAGAGTCTATCGTCAGTGAATCTAATTAGATAAACCAAACCAGTTAGATGATTTTAACAATTATTGTTTTATATTAGATAACACTAAAAGAGATTTATTTTTTGTATCAATTACTTTTTAAAAATTATATTTTGCTATCTCTAACCCATATTTATTATCTTTAATCTCACCTAAATTTAGAAGTAAAATTACATATTTTAAATAAATAAATGATATAGGGAAAATAAAACATTGGCCTTTAAGTTTATATCCATATTTATAAGCATTTATTATTTGTATTAATTTATACGGATTAATTTAAAAAAATTAGATCAAGTAAGAAAGAATTAGAACTTCCTCTTTTGTATACAAATATTAGTATTTAAGTGATTAATTAAAGAAAGTTTATTGAGGAGAATAAAAAGGATTTTTTTGTTTTAAGCCATACATATTCCTATAAATGAAAAATCGAAGGTAAACTTGAAGCTTTTCCCATATAAAAGTAATTATGAGATTACATTCAATTATAAATCCGAAAAAACCATCACTTTTCTTGCTAATTTTAGTGGACGTTTCTTGGTTTTGTCGGTTTGAAATTCGAGAAGGATAGTTTGTCTCGAGAAAAGCGCTCTCCGCATTTTCCATCGACAAACACTGTTTTCCCAATGTCGGTTCGGAATTCGGTAGGGGCAGTTTATCTCGAGAAAAGAAACCGCTCTCATTTCCATGCGGCCCGGGCGCCCAAACTGGCAAAACCCGAGCCGCGCTTACGGTACTAATCAAGGCGGGACAAACGGCGCGGCCAGGCCGATTGGTGAGAGCGTCAGCGGCGTCGTGAATCCCAGTAGCTGCCGGAAGAACCCTCTCCGCCGTCCGAACCCAAGCGGGCACGTCATTCGATGACTGGAATACCGCCTTCTCCGACATCGGCATACCCTTTCCGGACCTCCGTGGACGCCGTGGCGTAAATCTCATCGTCTCTGATCGAACAAAATTTATACGATGAATTGATAAGGAATATGGCGCGGTGGTCTGGGTTGGAACATAGTGGAGAAGTGGATGACCGATTCATGGTTTTGTTTAGTTGATTCCACATCAGACCTGCTGATTTGGGATTGGTCGTGAGATGGCGGCATGCTGCTTTTTCTTTTTTTTTATTAACTTTTTGGAACAGATAATTTGATCTTGAGACTTGTGCAAAAATAAAAAAAAAAAAGGTTATGGTGTTTATTACGTTATATGGTGATGGGTCGAGGCTTGCAATCCAAGACAATGGTTTTATTCATTCCACTCTTCAGGCGGGAGAGTGGATTCGGCATGAATCATGATCGGCGGCTCTCTCTCAAATGCTTTGTTGGTTACCCCAATTTACATTGTGTAAGAATGAATTAACAAATAGTTTTGTGTATTAATTATAGGGTTTTTAATGGAGTATGTCCCAGTAGATTTTTTTTTAGTTCAAACTGATATATAGTCATAAAAACTATCGTCAAACTAATGTTTATAATCAGGGTATTAATAATTGTATTTTAGAAGTATAGCATAAATTATGATTTTAAAATTTTAATCTTAATGACTGGTTTAAAGTTTATTTTACAATTACAATCTATTAATGCCGTTTTAAAACTAATATCATGATTATTTGAAACATGTTTTGAATTTTAAAAATATATGTATAACATTATTATTTTGAGACATCCCGTAACAAATCTTATATTCGAAATTATTAGTTTGAAGTGATGGATCGTTTAATATTTGAATCGCCTAAATAAAATCTAGCTCACATTATCGGGAATTATAAACTCCCACTAAAACGATGTAGATGAAATACTGTATATATATATATATGTTTCCTCTAATGATATGGTCATTTAAATAGGCAAAAAAATGGATGGAAGATACCGTTTAGATAGTTAAAAACTTATATTGTTTGGTGCCCTAAATGGACCCAAGTCAACAAAACATGTTTCCATTTGTACAAGAGCTGAAATCTTTATTTTTCAACAATGTTTTTATAAAGAATTCTTCCTTGCAGACACATTTTGTCGGATGGCATTTTCTAAGGTCATAGCGAAAAGGATCTTCACGTATTGATAATCTTGATTCAATGCTTACATTCACAGAATATTTAGAGTCAAGAATCAATTTATTTTGATTACACCTAATTTGGCATAAATACAGTGAGGCTTATATTATTAGACTCGCGTTGATGTTTGAGCTTTCTGAAATCTTGGGTTTCACTTAGGGCTTTTATTTATTAAAGGGTATTTAATGAAAGGGTAAGAGAATTGTTTTTGAATTAGAAAACAATGCATAATTGTAAGAACTAGCCCATATTTTACTTGTAAATAACTTTTTAAAAGCATTTTCAAAATCAATGGTGAAAGATAATTGTTGGCAGAAGCGGGACTTTGAGGTACCACCATGGTTATCGATTGGTCATTTACAATCGCGAAATCGACAAAATATCGCGTATATACGATGTATACGAAGTCGTCGATCGATAATGATATCGATAGTGATTGGCAGTATTATGAATATATGGTTTATCTCATCGATTTTGGAGTGATATACTCGTGGATATGCTCGATTTACCCCAGAAAAATTTAAAAAAAATATATATTATTTAGGTGTATGTATGATTATAAAAGCAAAGAAATAAGAGATGAAGGGATATGAGATAGAAAATGAAAATTAACTTCTTTAATAATTAATATAACTTGTATATATTCCTTAATAATTAATAATCATTAATTATTTATAAAAAATAGGAGAAAGATTCACTTTAATAGTGATATCGTGATTCTTATAAAGAATTTGAAAGAACCAAAACAATAAGAAGAAAATGAAAAATCTTCATTTTATATTTTTGCTAAACTTTGATCATGATAATATAATGTTAATTTTAATAATTTATAAATATCGATGATATATTCGTAAAACTTCGATATTTAATAATTAAGTTGGGGCATAAATTGGCCAATATCCATAAACGTCTCATCCCTCAAATTGGATAAGTAATATTTGTAATAAAAAAAATGTTGTACAGTGGGCCTCAATCAAATGAAAAGATAAAGTAACGCACGTAACCGTAGCAAATATAAGGACAGAGGAGACAATATTATCAAAAACCAGATTTCTCACTTTACCATTTATCTACTTAGAATAATGTGTTAGTTATACAGTTGATTAGGTGCTTTTGATACATACCTTTCAGTGGGGAGGCTGGGGCGTTGGCATTCACTCCAACACCTTTTTCATTAATGTCTTTTTTTGATAACAAGGGTCTACAGGCCAAACTCAGAAACCTTGATAGAATTCTTATCGGGGAGTGTCATCCTCATGCGTGAATAATGCTTGCAATAAAAAAATTAATTTCCGATTGGTGGCGTGAAAGGTGCAAAAGTCATCGGGGTTTTGGTGGCGTATTGTATTTAGAAGAATAGTTGCGAAATAGCGGTTCAGTGATAATATCTCTCGAAAATTATATTTAAGTCTCCGTATTTGGTAAGTTTAATTATATTTTTTAATGAAACATTGAACTAATTGATGGCGAAAAAGTTTGTTTGCCTCTGTGGAATGCTTTGTCGAAGTGCGTATTTGTGGGAGTTCTGAAATGGCGTTGTGCGTTTTGCTGGCTGGGTGGAGTTAACTCTTGCTCAGTATCATAGTTGTCGCCAATGCCTCATAGCAATGGGCAAGGTAAGACGTGAAATTCCTTGGATAAATTGGCACGGAAGGCTAACAAGGGGCATCTGCCCCGAAGCGGGCAGCATTAAATCTATCAGCCCAGGTTGTGACCATTTTTTGGGTTTAGTATTTGTTGGGAATGAAATTTCATATGGTTCAATATTTTTCTTTGTATCATTATCAATCATTCATTGGTGACAAATCTGAGTCATAACCCAATATAATTTTAAAAAATAAAAAATTTCAAAATGATACATGTTTCAAAATAAATTTAATTAGTCTTTTTTTTTTTTTACACATCATCAAAATAGTAATTAATGATTATGATTTTATACACTATAGTTTTAAATTTAAAAAAAAAATTAAAATCCCATAGTTATTAGCACAATTTGTCAATTACTACCTAAAAGATATTAATTTTGGTATTATTTTGAAACACAGATTAGTATGGGACATCACTCACAATTTCCTATAATTTCAATTGGATTCAGAAAGTCTTTTTCCATGGAAAATGACCACCAATGTTTAGATTATATTTGATTTCAAAAACTAATCATAAAAAAAATACCAAAACAATTGAATATAATAAAATAAAAAAGCAATTCTATTTTAAAATTATTTACCATTTTTATTTATAAAATTATATCAACTTAGAGTAACCTATAAAATAATTTATTAATTTTATAATATATTATTATTTATTTATTTTTCTATTTTTATCTTTTGCTTTTTTTCATAAAACCAAGCATATTCTTCATGCATAATTCAAATTCCGGTCAGGAAAATCTTACTTTTATAAAAATTACTTAGAAACAATCCTATATATATATATATATATATAACCATAAGATAAAATAACAACTTTTGAAAAATAATTCAAATTTCATGTATTTAATTATAAAAAAATAACACCCATACCATTAAAAAGTAATAGCTTTTTTTTTCTCTTATATTCTTATCATTCTTTACTTAAATTAAAAGAAAAAAAAAGTATAAGAAGAAATTCAATTCATGAGATGGACATTCAAATTCAATCATCCACAAAACCTCAATTTTAATCTTATTTTGAGGTCTAATTGTAATGATAAAGAGGTCAGATGGATATATGATAGAGCCGATATCAAATCTTTATAAGAACATAATACTATAATGTAATATATGAAAGTGAATAAAAGTTACCCATCATGCATAATTCATGTGATATAACGCTTCATATTTAAAAAAGAAAGGGTATAAAAAGAGGAAGGGTTCCGAGTTTGAGTCTCAATGAGAATAGTTTATTCCCAATTTTGGGATTATTTTTTTTTCTCGGGATTTGTATTCCCAATTTTGTAATAATCATTGATCTTAGTGGTAGTGCCATTCCTAATGCAGACAAAATAATATTGAAAATTTAAGATGGATGGTCTGATTCAGTGGAGGATCTTCATTATTTATTCATCTTGACTAGGAATCCCATTTTAGAAAATGGGGGTTTGAAATTCATGTGACTCGTTACACATTTTGTTATTTTTTTTAATATATCAATGATTATTGCTTTTATTGCTCAACGTTTTCAAAAGGTAGGGCATAAAAAGGGGAGGAATTCCGGGTTCAAGACCTAATTGAGACATATTATTACATTGTAATTGAATTGTTTAGTTGATTAGAGGTCTCCAACGGGTTAGGCCGTCTGATCCAATGTAATGAGGTCCATTAATAGTCAACAGGGCAGACTTTGCATTTTGTTGTAGCCTGCATATAGCCAATGAGCCTTGAATTAGGTAGGTTTAGGACGGGCTCAAGATGGGTGAGTCTAGCGGGCCTAAGAATTAAAACTAATTTTTGTTTTATTTTAACCGTTCCCTCTAACTGAAAATTTAATGCATAGACTAAGTTGAACGCTATTTACTTATATAATAAAATTTTAATAAATATATATATATATATATATATATATATATATATATATATATATATATATTTATTTATTATAGATAAATTTACATTATGTATTTAAAAAAAATAACAATATTTATATTTGGCTACTCCCGGTGAGGTCGATACAAATTGAGCCTAAGAGTCAATAAGTCCTAGCCCTAAAATAAAATCCCATGGCCTGCTACAAAAGAACGGAATTCAGGCACCAACTCGTTCGGGTTTGTGTCGAGTTTATGGCAATCCCGAATTGGCCAGATCAAGCGAGCCTCAATTTTGGGGGCCTTAGATTATAATAATACATGATAGGTATGTTTGGCCCACAACAATGCTGTTCCTAAACATAGCATTGATTTTGGGCCTTAAAGTCGTCTATTCTTCACATGGGCTTAATTCGTCTATTTAAAATGAAAAAGTATTGGGTCTCTCATTAAGCCCAAGTCCATTTTAGTGAAATCCATTGGACTGGATGCAGTTTGGGTCTTCGTGAATCGCGACTTTAAAATTAGAAAATAATAGGAAATTAGAAAACAACAGTGTATTAAAAAAAAAAAAAAACATGAATTATAAGTAGTCTAATAATAATATGCTTTTGTTAAAATATAATTTGAAATAACGAGGAGGAAAGTCATTTGTGCCTGATTAGTATGAATCTTAAGTCTCTAACAATAATAATAATAATAATAATAATAATATTAGGGGTAATTAATAAGAATAGTTTATAGATTTATCGTTATTCTTTAATTAGTCATTCCCTTAGAAATAATCCTTGGTTTGGTGTTTCGTAGCTCTCAATTCATCGATGAACGGATAAATGAGTTTAAGAAATCCTGAGTGCCTCTTTTTCCTCTAATTTTAGCCCTAAGTAGGGGTGTGTCGGGCAGTCGAAGCGAGAGTATTAGCGAGCTATTTCGGCAACTAAAGGAGTGAGCTGGCTTTGTTGGTGACAGTCGAGATTAAGGGTCTTTCGAAACATTTCGTTAACTTCTGACCTCGAAAATAATGTTGCAGGGGTGCAGAACTTTTGAATTAAGCAATAAACGAGGTTCGGGCGGGGCTAGCAGGCGAGCGCCGGAGTAACTTCGAGGAGTGGCTCGGCTCGGTTGCAACCCTATTTAAAGAAAATGTTGTTAAAATATCAACATACAACTAAATAAAAGATAAAACAAGCAAAGTTCGATTAAACGTTGAAGTTCGAGAGTTAAAATATTAATCATGTTCATTTGTAGGAAGAATTTGGTGCATTGCATGATGCTTACTCTATGTTTGCGAGCATGTTCACGAGGCCTATTCGCGAGCTGGTTGAGCTTGGCTCACCGAACTTTGTTCACAGTGTCGAAATTTGAATTTGAGGGTGTTGAGCTTGTCGTTTAAGCTTCTGAGCCTCAAAATGATGTTCGGGCGGGGGCGGATCATAGTGGGCTAAGGTGGAGAAACTGACCTAGGGTAAAAAAAAAATTATCACATTATTCATTACCCATTCCAATAAAAAATCCCTCTTTAGTTTTTATTTCATTTTTAGGGTTTGATTAAGTTAAGAGGCTTGAGAGAGGCTTAGAGGGAAATGGGCTTTAAGTCTTTAACGATTTTTTTCCTCTGGGTAAGATCTTTCTTTCTCGCTTTTCTCGGCTGGTCTGCCCTTTCCCCTAGCCAGTTCTTATTTTGTTTTTAACTTTTTACGTTGAAGGCTTTGGAGCTGTGCAGTTTCTTTTCACTGTTTGTTGCTTGAAAAATCATGATGCTCCGGCTAATTTATATCCTGGCCATTGTTAGTGTAATGGTTTCTCGACTTTCTCCACTAAGGCGTCGTTTGGGCTGTAGAAAGCATCGAGAAAAGCGCCAGTAAATCTTACATTTTGGTTTTATTTTTCTTGCATTTTTGCTATTATTATATAATTGATGGGTTCATGTCATTGACTCAGTGACTTTATCAAAAGCAATTCTTTTGTCTTATTTTATGGATAAAAGGAGTCGTAAAAAGCAATGAAATGAGTTAAATGGAGAGAGGGAGTGAAGAGACCTGCGCAAGTAGCCTTCAATTTTTTTTTATTATTTAAATTTCACATTCTCTCAATGACTATGTATAAAACACTCTTTCTGGAGCCGTTCTTTCTAGGCTTTCCATTTGCTATCATCTCCAGTTTGCCTCCCAAAAATGATAGGGTTTGATATTTTCATTTATTTATTTGTTTTAAAATTAAAAAAACACTCTTTTAATTATCTGGTTTGTTGAGAACCTGTAAAGAAAAGATCATAAAATTTTAAATTATGATTGTGTACTGGAGTCTATTTTCTTCTTTCAAAAAGTTGATATAATGGCATAATCAAAATATTTTAAGGTTTTTTTAGGTTTGTTGGGCAATTTATTTATGCATTATGTATAAAGGCAGGAGACAAGCGTTTGCTTAAGTTAACTCAAAAAGACATATGATTGAATTAGGTCCATTTGGGAGCTTTTTATTTTTATTTTTATATAGTTTAAATCCCAATTTTTGTAAGCAGTAGTAGAGATTTATTCCTTTTTGTATTTTCATCGATCAAACGAGGCTATCTATCTTTTTATTTTGTTTTCTTTCTCATAATTTATTATTGTTTAATTTTTTCTTGTAAACTTTTATTTATTATAGTGGATTCAATAATAGGTTTGTAATTCAATTAAAATTTGATTATGCCCAAATGATGAAACACCATTAAGAACATCTAGTATGTGTAATTGTACCATTGTTTTTCAAGGGTTTTGCGGTAGTTTGGTTTATAGAACTCTCGGGTTTTCTGAGTTGCTAATGTTTCTTCGGTTCTATCTGGGTATAAATCATTTATTTGGAGTGAAGCTTTTAGACCGTTCAATTTCGAGTCAAAATTCATAAACTTGCCTAGAATTCATAAAAGAATTTAGATGCAATTCTTTTTACCATTTAAAAAAATAAACTCTTAATTGATTCTTATCTAGTTTGTTTCTCTAATTTTCAAGCCTCTCTACTTTATTAGGATGGAAAATCAAGAGCGAAAAGAGCAAAAACAATTTTCGTTCTTCAAAAGAAAAATGGAGAAGAAACATCAGAGGTCTAGTCTTAAACCTTTGGAGTTTAGTAGAAGCATCAACAAGTGTTGATGTTCTGTAATTCTAGTTTGTTTGAGCCTCAAGGTCCTCAACCTCAAACAAAATTTCAAAGGATTCCTTTTGATGAGGAATGAACTTGAGCAGATCCACTTATTGTATTCGATATGGAAACATCTTGCTTATAATCAAGATGAAGTTAGACATCTTACCATAAAGTAGAGGACCAAACCTGACCTATCTTGGTGAGTGTCAGGTGACTAAAGCGGGTTAAAGGAATCGAAGATTTCAAGAAAGTTAGTGCAAAATTTCCATGGTTAGTATTCTGGCTAAAGATGGGCATTTTAGCTAGTGCTTTGTTTTTCAAGGTCATGAGCCTCTACATCTGCGTTTACCATTGATGGTTTTAGTAATTTGGAAGAGAGTGAATAATGGGGTCAAATGTGTTTTCTTGTCACATATGGGAGGTCCTGTTTCCACACACAATAATGCTGTGAGAAGTGTTGAGGCGTTGAAGAATATATTAGGGCACATTGATAAAGTTATGAATGTTCAAAGTTCAGAAGAAATAAAGGAAAATCGATTGCGTCTTAAGGCTACCATTGATAGTGTTCGGTAAACACTACTGAGGATGTGCCTTGAGAGGTCGTGATGAATACGTAATGTCAAGAACCGTAGTAATCCTAATTGAGATGATTAGTTTGATGGCAAGGTTGAATGTTGAGACCCGTGGTATGCTGTCTTAGAAAGCTGCAGGAAATGCAAAGTAAACGTCTCTATGATCCAAAAGATATTTTGCATATTCTAGCTACTAAAAATGAGAGAAAAAATCAAGTGAAGAAGTTGGAAATGCAAGTTTTGTATTTACAGTTGATGAAGCAAAGGATGCATCAAATAAGACAAATAGCAATTACGAGATTTGTTGATGTTGAAGGGTTTTTGCGGAGAGATTTTTGAGATTGTACGTATTAAAGATACCACTTCTTTAACTCTTAAGAAAAAAATATCAAAGTTCTTACTCGACTGTAATTTGCACATTGAGATTTGCGAGTCAGAGGATATGATGGTGTGCTTAACGTAATAGTGGGCATTTAATGGATTACAAGCTTTATTCGCAATGTGAATGTAGTATGCATCTTATATTTCATTGCTTTGCTCATCATTTACAACTTGCATTAGTTGCAAGTTCTTCGAATGAGATTTCAATATAGCAATTCTTTTCCAAATTGAAGCATACATTATCAATCTTATTAATGCTTCTCCTAAGCGTCATACAGAGTTGAAATCTGCCCAAGCTATTGAGATTGAAAGGGGGATAACTAGTGGTGAACGAGAGACTGGTAAAGGGGCTAATCAAATGGGTACTTTGCATCGAGCTGGTACTACTCGTTGGAGCTCACATTTTGAATCCATTTGCGGTCTGATAGATATGTATGGTGCTATCATTAGTGTGTTTGAATGTATGGTTAACGAAGGATCTTCAAGTAATTAGGTAGGGGAAGCTAATTGGATTTGCTAATGACAATGAAGTCCTTCGATTTCATATTCATATTGCATCTTATGCACAAGATTATGGGGATTACGAATATGCTTTGTCGGGTATTACAACATAAATCATTAGATATTTTGAATGCAATGAATTTAATCTCATCGACAAAATCATTGCTTCAAACCTTGCGAGTAGAAGGTTTTGATTATCTCGCCAAACCATGTGAAATCGGTTTGCATGAAATTTGATGTCGATATACGATATGAGCGCTCGATCCTAAAGGGGCAAGTCGTTCATGTCAACAGAATGATAACATTACAATTGATCATCACTATCACATGGACATATTTAATGCTACGATTGATCATCAGTTAGAAGAGTTACATAGTATATTCAATGAAGAGACAATGGAATTGCTTATGCTCAGCTCTGCTTTAGATCCTCAGGACAACTTTAAATCTTTCAATCCTGATCGCATTTGTTTACTTAACTGAGAAGTTTTATGCGATTGATTTGATAGACAAGACATGCATTATTTGAAATGTCAACTAGATCATTATCAATTTGATGTAAGTTAGCAATAGGGAGTTTCAAAGTATGTCTACGATTTCGAATTATGTCGTAGTTTAAGTAGAAACAAATAAGACGAGTCCCTCTGATTTGATTGATAGGTTGATTCGTCTTATTTTAACTCTTCCCGTTTCTACGGCAACTTCAGAAAGAGCATTTTCAGCCATGAAACATGTCAAAAGTACTCTTCGTAACAAGATGGAAGATGAGTATTTGAATGATTCATTAGTTGTCTACATTGAAAGAGAAATAACGGAAGCAATCGATACAGATTCAGTTATAGATGCCTTTTGTTCTAGTAAGGATCGAAGAGTCCAATTTCATTAGTAAGTGTTTATGAGTTTACATTTGTATTATTAAATATATGTTTATGAGTTTACATTTGTATTATTAAATATATGTTTATGAGTTTACATTTGTATTTTGTTAGTCATATGAATGCTTGTATTAATAAATATAGTTTAGCCCGGGATAAATAAAAATTCTGGCTCCGTCCTTGATGATCTTCTGATGGTGATACTTGTTCTTCGTCACGATCACGCTCCATCTCATCGTACAAGAATCAAAAGAAAATCCTCGCGAATTCTCGAAGCAGTTATAAAGAAAGATGGAGATAGAGATACGCCATTAGGTAAGAAATGGTGAAGAGAAAGCAAGGAGGTATAAATATGTTACGAAACCGTATTATTCGTTAAATTTTGATAGATGTGAATCTTGTGATTGGTTGTTTTTTCAGCGTTGCTTTTCGTGCCGCCGTTTCCTAACAAAGAAAGGCGGTCACGGGTAGGGCTGTAACCGAGCCAAGCTACTCGCGAGCTGCTCGGCGTTCGGCTCATTAGAAGCTCGCTCGAACTCGTTTATTAAGTTAAACGAGCCGAGCCCGAACATCATTTTGAGGCTCGTAAGTTAAATGGGCGAGCGGGAGTCTCCCTCAAACTGGCTCATCGACTCGTCTTGAGCTCGTGAATAGGCTCGTAAGCGAAGCTCGTTAACCGGGCTTGTAGACGAGGCTTCAGGCAAGCTATGAATAGGCACGTAAACGGAAGGCTTGATGCACAACAAATTTTCCTACAAATAGACACTGATGAATATTTTAACTCTTAGACTTCATAAGTTAATTGAACTTTATTGTCTTACATCTTTTTTAATTTAGTTTGTATGTTGGCTATTTTAAGATGAACATTTTTCTTTAATTCCGAACACTTATCATTTTGAGGCTCATAAGTTAAGCAGGCAGCCCGAGCACACCCTCAGCTCAGCTCGTCGAGGGCTCAAGTAAAATAAGCTCGTGAGCAGTACCGTGGAATAGAATTTAGTGGCCAATCGTTAACTTGGGGCTCGTGAAACAGTACCGTTCGCAGGAACCGTGAAGCCGGCTCGTAGACATGCTCTTAAGTTAAATGGCCCAGGAGCCGAGGCACCACTCAAACTTCATTTCAGATTAGCTCGTTATGACTCGTGAACAAGCTCAGGCCTACTCCTTTAAGAACGAGGCCGGCGAGGAGCACGCCTAATGCTCGGCTCGGCTCGGCTCTGATTACACCACAGTCACTTGGGCTTTGTACGTTTTTATTTTTTTATTTTTAAAAATTATTAAAATATTTTGAAAATAAAAATAACCTCCAAATGCATGAACAATTCAGAAAAAGTTAATTTAATTCTACATCCAGCCGTAACCTAACTGCGATATTATTGTTCACTTTGCACATTATTTTCATTTCTAACTATTTTAATAATTTTTTTACAAAAATAAAATTAAATATGTCAAAACTCGGCTGTCATGGTTCTCTCCTTTTCACCAAATTTTATTTCCATTTTTGAAAATCGATAAACTATGCCTGGTTTTAATTTTTAATTTTTGTTTATTGCAATGTAATTTTATGATATATTCTAATAATGAGTATTCCCTAAATAATAATAATAATATGGAACCAATTTAGAGATTATCGGTACGAACTTTATCATTACTTATAGGGCAGGTAAAATTTGATACGATAAGTGAATCTGGCAATGAGCGTCACGGTTTTTACTTATTTAGGTTGAGTATAATGCGTGTTTGGAGTCGTGATAAGTATTGACCCGCCTAACACGTTTAATAAATTGATTATATTGATGTTGATGACTGGATTGCTGCAATTTGATGCGAATTGATCAGTTGTTATTATATTAATCAATCAACATATTTAATAAGTTATTTATATTAAATATGGATTATTAATTATAATTATAGTAATTTAAATAATAAAATTAATAAACATGTTAAATTTAATATTAGGTTATTTGTGTTAAATATATATGAATAGTAATTATAGTGTATTATTTTAAATAATCGAATTAAAGTCGTCGTATTAAATGTTATCCAGCTACTTGAATAATAAATGAGTTGAGTTTAGTGAAAAGAATGTTAACGTTTGTGTCGTATCGGGTTTTGGTTAATGAATATTGATACGATCAGAGTATATTATGAATCTGACCCGAAACCAATGAGTGTAAACCATAATTACTTCAATAATTTAGATTTTTGTCATATATGTATATATATTTATATATTTTCATGGCTAAATATTTTTGTTAAGTAGTAAATTATTCTAAATCAAACATGCTTCCTTTTATATGCTTTTCTTTTAAAGAATTTGAGCCTTTTATCCCCATTCTTAAGTAAGGTATGATGAATTATATATATATATATATATATATATATATATATATATATATATATATATATATAAAAGATTATAGTAATATGATTTTGATAATGGAAATCAGTGTATATCGCAATTTTGACTAGTCAAATTTTTTATTCATCAATTTCTTTATATTATAGTTAATCCACATTATCAAACACCTTGATGATTTATTATTTATATCTAATTTTATGATTTTATATAGCAAAATCCTAGTTATTACACATTCTACAGAAAATTGGGTAATATGATATAATATTTAACTAATGTATAAGAATCATTGTGTATCAAATGTTCAAATAAACCAAATATCATATTTATCTATCCTGGTTTTATTACTAAAATTGTGATAGTATGACAAAGCATTCAATCGATACATATGAATCCGTGTATTAAAAGTTCATCTAAATCAAATTTCTTCATTACCTATTTTGATTTCTTCATTGTTAATTTGATTTTTAATCTTGTATTTTTGTTTATTTAACAAATTAGATCTTTTCAAAAAAAAAAAAAAATTAGATTTTTTCTTAAATTTTTAATACAGTATTGAAATAATGTATATGAACCGGTATACCTATTTTGATTCTATTACTTTAATATTACGTTTTGTGTTTTCAATAATCACCTTTAATTTCATTGTGTATAATAATCTCGTTACTTTTTATTTTCAACCCAGCTAGATTTTGTCGTTGTTATTTATTTATAATTAAAGTAAAAAATATTTTCATATTTATTTGATAAAACATCATAAAATGAAAAAATAAATTCAAAATTCGTTTGAAAAGAATTACCAACAAACTCGATTGCTTGTGAGTGAAGAATGATACTGATTTTAAATATAGGAATAATGCTTCGTTACTTTACAACGCGATACGCATGAGCAAGAGCCGGTAAGATTTGTGGTCCGATTTCTCCTTACTCGAGCACGTCTTCCATGTGAAAAGGGTGAAAGCATGGAGGGTAAATTAGGAAATACGGTAGGAAAAAAGGCCAGGCCAAGGGAATGGTCCCTGGCATCTTGGTTGTGGAAAACATATGCTTATTATTATTTCAAAATTTTGAATTTTGTGTTAATTTATACTATTTAAAAATGAATTAGATTCCAATCAAAATTTGATACTAAGGATAAAAAAAAGGAGGCATATTTAAATGTGTGTACTCTGTGTTTGTTATATGATATTACAAAGATTTAACGTTTAAAGCCCACCGAGGAAACGGCTTAAACTAAAGGATGAGATGGACTTACATAGCGTCTTAGGTTTGAATCAAAGAATATATTGCTAAACTTATTTTGTAAAATTAAGAGTATTTATTGATCCTAAAAAATAATTTATCAATAATAAAAAAAATCAAATAAATACATTACAAAATACAAACTGTATTAAAACAATAAAGTATATCAATTCATATTGGATAGAAAATATACCTAGTATGGTCCAGAATTATTAGCCGCTATTTGTCTCCTAAATCTGGAAGGGATGAAATCAAATAAATGCTAGAGTTGAAGGTAGTCCTTTCCTTCTCCCCAAAGTGAATTCTATCAAACCCTTGTGCAATTTTAAAGCTCTATTTACTCATATATATGACGTAAAGGGAACGATTAAACTTTGGTCAGTAGGCTTGCAAAGAAAGGAGAAAGATAGAACCCGCAGTCTCATAGCTAGTTAATATTAAACTATCTCATAAATGACTCATAATTAGCATACACAATTACATAATTAAAATTGTAATATGATTATGCTTAGTCCATAATTAATAAATTAATCTAACATTCTCCCACTTAGACAGCATAATCATAACTCAAATTCTTTCTAAATAGATTTACATAGTCATAACTATGTCATATACAATTAGCATACCGAGGAGGATATATAAATTATGCATGTCAGGCATATAATAAAAAATCATAACTCAAATGCTTCCACAAAATACTTACATAGCTATAATCAATCATGTACAATTAATACACCAAGAAGATGCATAAATTGTACATAATCAAGCGTTACTAATTTAGAAGCATTACAATGACAAGAGCATTGACTCAATAGAAAGAAAAACATAATTTTGTCATTCATTTGGTCACAATGATACAAAACCATAAGATAATGACAAATGTCAAAATGTGTATGTAACAATGAAAAACATGAATTTTCCTTACAAAATACATGGAAATGCAAAACTCCCACTAAAACAAAGTGAGGCTCACAACAATCCCATGCGAATGATGTGTTTTGCTTTGGTTAGTGAGTTTGTCAGCGTCTTTAGTCGTAAAGCGTGTGCTCAGTGAAATAGAGACTCTCAACTTTCTCTTTAACAAAAAGAACTTCATCAATGTGCTTAGGCGAGAAGTGCTCTCTTGTTCTTAGAAGATCTGACCTACAAATTATCACAAAATAATTTAAGCGGTCTACAAATGGAGTAAGAAAACCTCAAAGTGAAATGAAAGTTCCATAACCATATTGCATGACAAGTAGCTTCTTATGCGCCACATACTCTACCTTCGTAGTAGAAGAAGTTATGAGTGTTTGTGACGCTTTTCTGAAACAAACTCCTTGACCATTATAAAGATATAACCAGTGGACTTTTTTTATCATCTCATAACTTTGCATAGTGGAATCACTAAAACTAACCACCTCAAGAGTTTTTGGTGTGCCGATATATCAACATGAGATCATGATGCTGCACGAATCATCAAAACTTTTTCTTAGCAGTTTTCAATAAAGCTTTGGTAGGGATCAAAACCGTCTCTTTTCTTAGCCAGCAATAAGCGATATCGGGGCATGTGCATGAGTATACATCGGGTGCCACAAGTAAGAACAAGGAACTGCTTTCATCTGATCTCTCTTAATACCATTTTAAGGATATTGATTTTTGGAAAATCTGTCACCCTTTACAATTAGTGCCTTACCGGAAGAACATTATTGCATATTGAACATTTTTCGAGAATCGTCAATATCGTCTATTGAGACAATCTCAAAATGCCACAAGGTTTAACGCGAAGTATCTGTATGCCTAAGACATAAGATGTTTTTCCAAGATCTTTTATATCAAAATGGTTAAACAATAACCGCTTTGTCTCAACCAACAGGTCAGTATCATTGGCTGCAAGCAAAATATCATCAACTTATAAAACTAAAAATATGTATTTGCTCCCACTGACCTTCATATATATGCATTAATCGACGATGTTCTCCTTAAAACTATTTAAGCGATGACACTTCATCAAACTAAATACCCTTTGCCTAGAGTCATTTTAAACCATAAATGAATTTCTAAAGTTTACAAACCATGTGTCCCTTACCAACTTTCTTAAAACTAATAGGTTGAGACATCACTATAAGAAATTTGGTTTTCTGCCATCTAAAGGTTTTACAACCAGCCCAAACTAATCATTGATTCTGGTACATGTTAGAGCTTTGACGTTGATTTATATAATTTTATGAATAAATCATTTTAAATATTTTATTTATTTCTGACTAAAATTTTATTTATTACTACCATTATTTGATCGTAAATATTATAACTTAAGGACCAATTGACAGTTAGTTTGTAAAGCGTGTTATTATTTATGATAAATCTTATATTGGTCTAGAAAATACTATAATTTACAAAAACAATATTGTAACTCGTCCTTGGAAGTTTGATATTTTTGAGGACTTTAATTTTAGTCACAAAATATGTTATAATCGATGACCATTTATTGATTGGTCATAAACAAATTATATCATTTTTATGAACCTTGTGTTAGTATAAAAAATTTTATAATCTATGAGGAATATTTTAACACGTCTCTAAAAGAATAATATTTTGTGATGAGCGATAAAAGTGGTCACAAGATGCCCTATTATTTTCGACCACTAATTGGTTGGTCATATAATGGTATATTATATGAGATGCACCTTATGTTGGCCGTAGAAATTGATATATTCTACGTGAAATATTATAATTAATCCCTGAAAGTTTGATATTTTGTGAGGATCATAAAGGTAGTCGCAAAAAAATGTTATATTATTTGCTACAATTCATATGTTGGTCTCATAAATCTACATCATTTAAATGACTTTTATTAATTAAGTAGGAAATACTTTAATATATGAAAAATTGTATAATTAATTCACCTCTGAAATTTTAATATTTTTGAGGACTAATAATTGAAGTTGCAAATGTCTAATAATTTGGGGTCATTATTTTTGTAATTTTTTCAAAATACACTTTTTACATGAGTTTAATAATTTCATATTATTTTCAAAAGTTGTGTTTATTTATTTTTAAATCCAAAAGTTATATTCTTAAAATACACATTTCACATGGTTTTTTAAATGCATTCAAATATTACTCTCATTATAAACCATTTTGTTAAAAAAATATTTATAAAAATTACTACTTTAACTTTTTTTTTAACTAATTATACATATTTCCATATACTTATATAAAATAATCACAAAAATCTTTAAAATATTTTAATGTTTATGAACATGGACAGATGCAATAATTAAAATGGTCAAATATATTCTTAAATTATTTTGAAGTAAAAATATATAAAAGCCCAATTTTTAATTTAGACAACAATTTAAAAATTTGTTTAATTTTATATAGATCTATAGAAACATTATTTTTTTAAATATCTTAAACTTTTTAATGCATATATTATGTGTAATAAATATTTTCTATTTGTAGGATAATTAAAAATTATCTCATGATTAGGGAAGATAACAATAGATGTGAATGATGATTATTAAACTATAAAAATGGTAGGGTAGAAATTGGATGAGTTTTTTTTTTCAAAAAAATTTGGCCAAAATAATCAAAGGAGTTAATATTAAAAATAATAATCTTTAAGAAAATTTTAATAACAAATATTATTATTTTAGTATCTTAGTATTTTCTTAATTTAGATAATATCGTAGTGATTTGGAATTATAAATAAATTTTTATTCTATATTCCATATAAAATATTTAAATAAAATAAAAATGTCTTAATTTTATAATATTTATTTATTTTTAAAATAGTTAAAACTTTATTAGTATTATATATATATATATATATATATATAAGCTTCTTTATTATATTAGAATATAATCGAAGTATAAAGTCGAACCTCGGATCTCATGAGAATACTGTATGCTATCATCTTTTTTGAAGTCTTCTTCCATTGTCATGATTAGGGGTGGACATGATTCGATTAACTGAACCATGCTACAAAATAAAAACCAATCGTCGGTTTTTGGTTTGTTATTTATATAAACGAAAACCTAACCAAATCTTCGATTAACCATTTGTTCGGTTAACCGTATATCGGTATTTTAGTTAACAATAATTAAAAAATAAATATGCAATTCCATAATCATATATTAAAGTTCAAGAATTATAATTATTATAAATACAATAAAAATGCAAAGAAAAAATGAATACAAATCTATTCATTTGCAATCTCATATTACTTGTGCATTTATAATACATCATGAAAATAATATATAAATGCGTGAGATTAGATAATTTAATCGCGATTTTGCTGTCAATGGCGTATTTTACTTGATTTTGATAGAAAAAGAAAATAATTCGAAATACTTGCCTATATGCTTTGGTTTTGAGGAAAATGATAAAAGCTTAGTTTGGAAAAAAAGTAAAGCTGACGAACAAAATGAGAAAAGCCTGCTTTCCACATAAGTAGAAACCTAGTAAATATATATCCTTGAAACTATGATAAATAAATAAATAAATAAATAAAGTAAGATTCACTATATACTGAAAAAATTTATCATTCACCTGTAATCTTTAGTATAAAAAATAACTAATAAACCATACTCTCCTCTTCAATTTTGTTTTATATGCATCAAAGATATTATAAAAACTAAAATATTATATGTTTTTTTCTTTATTAAAATATTTAATTTGGATGTTTTCTATAAATTGAAATTTGATGTACCATGTACTTATAATTCTTTAAGGCCCAAGACGTACGGAGCACAAAGCCTCTTGGGGCGAAAGACACGCGAAGTGCGAGAACTTTTAAGTGATCTGTGGCTCTATCTAATATAAATAAAATTATATATCTGCATTTAAATATTGTACATAGTTTTATCCCCAAGAATAAAATCTGATAAATGAAAAGACATCAAAACATAAAAATCAAGCATCACTAGTTTTTCCCATCATCACAAACATTTTCAAAACAAAATAAAAAGAAAAAATAACAAACATCATTAGTGTTCTTCATCATCTAAAAAATTTTAATTTCTAAAACAAAATAAATACTTATGTATTTGCATCAAATTCTAAATAAAGAAATTCATCATCAATATCATTATTCTCATCATCACTATTTTTAATTATATATCGATTTTTAAAAAATTTTTATCTATTTTACATAAATTTTGGAAGTGTTTTATATTTTTCTGAATTTTTACACAAAATTTTTACCCATTTCACATAATTTTTCGGAATTTATTTCATTATTTTTCACAGATTTTTACTATTTTTAATATAAATTTTCAAAAATTAGTAACTAATTTTTTACATAAATTTGTTTTCTATTTTTCATTGATATTTTCCTTAAGGATATTTTTGTCATTGAGATGTAATTTTAGTCTTTCATAGAAGCTATTTTGAGCTTTTTACAAGTTCGTGAAACACATTGAAATAAGTACAAAAATGGCAAACTATAAAGGAAGTCATAAGCTATTTTGATAAGATTTCTTTCAGATATTTCTGATTTTATTAAGAAATCGCATCTTGAGAATATAATTTCCGAATAAGGCTGCGGATCTTTCTCTCAAACGCACTTTCATAAAGAGTAAAGTTATTAATAAAAGCGTTAGGAGAGTTATCATGATGTCAAAAGATTTTTAAGAATAGTCATTATTTTACTTTACAGGATTTATTTTAAATAAAATATAGTATAAAAAATATAAACAAATATATATGATTATTTATCAATCATTTATAATACATATTGCAATATTAATTTAATAGCAATATTAATTTAATATTGATAGAAACAATATAAAAAAAAAAAAAAGTACAAAATAGTAAAGTATATTAGTTTGCATTTTTAAAGGGAATTTATTCTTTACTTTACAAGAAGGATAATAAGAATTAGTAAAATAGGAAGGAAAATATCAATAAATATTTATATTACATTTCAATTATTTATAATATATATTATAATATTAATTTAAATATTAATAGGATGAAGATTAAAAATAAAGAATTACTTATTAATAATACCAGAAATAAGAAATATTTATTATATATATAATTATTTATTAACTATTTACTTGTATATATTATTATCATGTATATTATGGCTAAGATAAATTTTAATTTGTGATTATTTAATAGTATAACAAAATATACAAAATATAAAGTATCTTTGTTTTATTTTTTAGAAGAATAGTCATTCTTTTACTTTACAAAAACAAATGATAATAATAAAATCTGATATATATATATATATATATATATATATATATATATATATATATATATATATATTA
This sequence comes from Tetrastigma voinierianum, assembly GCA_016808115.1. Taxonomy (NCBI): domain Eukaryota; kingdom Viridiplantae; phylum Streptophyta; class Magnoliopsida; order Vitales; family Vitaceae; genus Tetrastigma; species Tetrastigma voinierianum. The sequence goes on from JAEQBH010006200.1 coordinate 38,417, forward strand.
ATTATTATAAATTAAAAATTAAAATATTATTTTACATTATTTCATTGTCTAAGAAATAGTATTCAAATAAGACATTTTTCCTGTTTCGAGATGCCAACTGAATTGCTAGTGGGATTGTCTAGTCCTTATCTTTTTACCACACAACTTCTTTTTTTCTTTGATCATCTAAAATCCCAGTTTCAAATTCATGATTTTTTTTTTCTTTTTCTTTCGGGGAATCTCTTAGTTATTTAAAAACTTTGACTTTTTGTTAAGGAGAAAGATAGGATGCAGATTCTTTGTGAAATAACATGTATTTTCAATTTTTGTAGAGTTAACTCAAAAACACAATTGAGATATCTGGTTTTTTCCGATTCACTATATGAGTCTAGGTGCGGCGTGAAAAGTAAGTTTCTAGGCAAATCGTGTCAACCAAGCCATTATAAGGAGTAATCGATTTTTAAACCTTGTTAAGTGGCTTCTCGAGATAAGAAATTGTAAGCATTACAAGTCACTTGACATTTGAGCAGCTCTCAAATTTGAATCATCCTATTGCTCAAGTTCTCTATGTAGTATTGTAGAATACTCTCTCTTTAATTAATAAATATAGTAGTCATGTAGCGGATTTTGTTTGATTTATTTAATTACATGTGTTCATAGTGCAAAGGTTTATAGACTTATACTACAAATGTTTATTTTATTCTCTAATATTATTTGCAGAAGCTGAATTATGCAGGATAATTAATAGTTAAGCGAAAGAGTTAGAAGGTACGCGCAAAGAATTAGACAACACTCATGCTAAGTTGTGTGCAACATATTATAGGTTGAAAATTTGTCAAATGAATGATATACACTTTGAACTTGGGAAATAGTAAGGGCATATGAATCATGAGAATGAGCGGTTAAATGGTATTGAGAAAATTTTGTTCCTTATTTTCTAATGTTAATTATTTAGTTACTTGATTTATTTTTTATACTTTATTTTCTTCTATTTTCATTTTAGTAATTTTTTATTTCTTTTTATTACTTCAATTATTTAATAATAACTTCTTTATTAAAATTAATTTATTAAAAATATGTAATTTTATTAATTTTGTAAATTTCTATTTTATAAATTTTACAGTAAACCAAAAGACAACATTTGATGACCAATAGCTTGGTCGCCTATATATTTAACTTGTGACTAATTAATTTTAATAACAACATGAATTTACATGCAACTTCTTATTCCTTGTAAATAAATAAATAAATAAATAAAACTTGTGACCACTAAGTTTTGTTGATGAAACTTATTAATAGTGATTACTCGGTTTTCCTCATAGAAAAATTTAAACTTGTGACCATCACATTTTCTTTGTTAAAACATGTAAAATACAACTACTGATTTTTCATCATGAAAAATAATTAACTTGAGACCATATATTTTTCGTAGCAGAAATGACCACTTACGACTACTTAATTTAATCCTAGAAATATTTAAATTGCGTCAAAAAATTTTCATCATAAATAAGCCATGACCACTTGTTTTTCATCGTAGAAGCACGAAATTGAGACTATGTAAATTCATTGTAGAAACATTTCAAATACGATCAAAATTTTCCTCGCAAAAACTAAAATTAACCAACCAATTACTAATGGTGGTAAAAAATAAAATTAGTGATTAAGACGTTGGGCACTAAAAGTATGCATGGACGACTAATATCATCCATTGTGCAAACATATTATTTACAACCAAAGTAAGCGAATAGTCATAGAAAACTTCCCCGTGAACATTCAACGCGATGACTTAGCGACCAACAATTTTGGTTGCAAATTGTGTCATGACCATAATTATTATTTTCCTAGGGCGAATAATGTAATTAAATAGAATAACTAATTTCGATAGTGCATGTAAACGTCGTCAAAAAGTAAGTCTCATTCAAGAAGGTTGTCCTCACATCCATTTTATGCAACTCCAAATCAAATATGAGCCCTTTATAGACATAATAATGTGTAGAGAGTCTTTGGTGGACAAGAGAGAATGTTCCGCCGTCAATCACGGCTTCGTTGATTGTAACCCTCGGCCCGCTAATATTGCTTTATATTTCTCTACTTATCCGTTGGCGCCATGTTTCAGTCTTGAACACCCATTTACCCAATAGTGCAGCCATTTAACAATCTGAAACATGCTTTCATTATGTGACGCTGAAAGTCATCTCATCTTTCAATGCATCAATCCAAAAGTTGGATTGAGAACTAACAATAACTTCTTTGTAGGTGGTCGGATCTGATACATCACCCACATCATACTCATGCTCCTACAAGTAGACAATATAGTCATATGAAATTGTGGGCCTACCCGGCCTCTTTGACCTTTTTAAGGAATATATTTCATGACTACATGCGGGTCCATTGGGTACATATCTAGAGCTCTTGAATCTACATCACTCAATTGGTTCATCATTAGTAATGGCTATTGGATCTTTAGTCAATAACATGGTTAGAGATTGGAAGTGGCAATGGCGTAGGAATAAAAAGCGGTGTTCTTTGAGACAATTTCTCTTGGCCCTTGGCTTCGCTGCATTATCATCCTCAAAATAGATATTCTACATGCAGATATAACTCAATGCTTGTCTTGAGAATAGAAGACTTTTCATTGATTTCAAGCGCTTGGTGCTACTACTTGATGTATTAACATTAGGAGAAAGAAGCAAACTATACAACCTAATGTAAAGATTTACACAAAGTGTTTCATTTGCCAATCAATATTAAAGTGTCTCGATATAAATTAACTTTTCCAGGTTCAAAAGAAACTATATCAAGTTTATCAAAATGAGTGCGATATCAAATTTCTCTTGATCGAGTATGTATGCATATCCTACAATTTTCAAAAGAATTTCCATACTAAGTACACTTGTCTGATAACTCCCGAGGAAAATCAACTTTGACTCTTGGCCTATCTCACATATACACATCTTGCTCCAAACTAGTTGGACTTTTTCTGCTTATCACCACTTGCATAGAATTGCAGAAAGAAAGCATGAATGGTAGAACCACTAAATAACCTGAAGTATCCGGATGACACATCAATGATATTAGTTCAAAAACAAACATTCACTGATGATTATCATATGACATTTTTTCCATTGTTGAAAACTTTGTATATTTTACTAATAGCATATAAGAAATATTTTGCATTCACCAATCTTGGGAATGCTAGCATAAACAAAATCCTCCATATGATTATCCATGATCATTAGATAACAAATTATTATAATACTCCACAGCGCATGGAATTTTTACCGTTTGCCAAAACTCTTAAGCGGTGAGTTTTGGAGAAATACGACTTTAATAGGATTCGGTTTCATAATTATCAAATTCATCATAAGAGATTTAACTTATTTCTTGTAATTTGTCCTATTAAGTTTCGTGATGACAGAGAACAAAGGAAAGCTCAAAGGTGAAGAATAAACAAGAGAGTAATGTAAAAAATACATATAAAACAAAAATATGCAAATTGCTCAATTCTTCGGCTTACCAAATGACCCACAAAAGTGGTCACCAAATGCTAAAGTCTATAAAATACAAAAGCTAAATGCAGGTAGAGCAATTCACCACCTGTCACAACCAAATACGTAAATTTTCCATAAATAGGGTGGTAAAATTGTGAGGTTCATGACACTTAGTGAAATCTTTTAAATGGCCAAACGATACTCTTAAATAATAAATAATGATATAGCCAAACTTATTATCAGTATGGATCTTGCTTAAAGTGATGTGTAAGATTGAAGAAATAACAGTTAAAACATCAATTTTAAGAATATCCGATATGCTTATACTCATGAGAGACAAGTTTATAAGCATTCAATATTTCTCAATTTTTACCAAAATACAAGAAAATAATTTTATTCACAATATGATGCTTTAAATAATCCTCAATAGCACAAACATAAATTGCTAAAACAATGTATAAAAAAATTAGTGAAAAGATTACAGAATTGGGTAAAAATTTAATTTTTTTTTCTATAACCAAATTTGATGTTTAATGGGATAGAAAACAAAAAATATGGGATAATAACGTAAAATTTAACAAAAATACCCACAAAATCCTAAAAATTTAAATTAATAACTAAAACCGTAGATATTTAGTATATTTCCTTCTTGAAAGCTCACAATCAAAGGCAATAGGATTTAAAATGTGAAAAGGCACCGAGAATTAAATAAGCAAATAATAAAGGATTTCCTCTAAATCAAAAACCATTCTTTGCCGTCATGATTTCAATCTAATAAATAAGTCAAATAATAATAATAATAACAATAAAAATTTTCCATTATTTCAATCATATTTTATACTGTTGACGTTGATATGAGTCAAATAAATAAATAAAATATATATAATTAAAACGCATGATTACCACTCATGTCAATCAAAGCGAATAAAAAAAAATGATTAAATGTCATTTTCTTTGCTCCTCAAGACTCAACTTTCCAATTGGAACCAATATCCTGCAATCTTTACAGCGCCGTACAGAATTTGATGGAAATTTTTTCATAATTGAATAACAACTCTTGTTCTCATGAACAACGACTGTCGTATACGTAATTTAATTTTGAACATAGTATCAAATATCCCTAGAACATGATTTTCAACGCGACTATAAATATGAACAAAAAAAAATGATAGCTTCAATGCTAACAAAAATGACTTTCGTATCAATTGCTAAACTTAATTTGTAAAATTAAGAGTATTTATTGATCAAAAAATAATTAATTAATAATCAAAGCAGAATTTGGTCAATCATAAAATAAATATATTCTGAAATGCAAATTTTATTGAAACGATAAAAGTATCGTATTGAGTGAAAAGCATCACTTGTGGATCAGAAATTGATAATCGTCGTTTATGAATCTATTAGGGATGAAATCGAATAAAGGGATTAGAGTTAAAGATAGTTATTTAAATTCTTATCCTGCATAAGTGTGTTACCAAAAGCTTGTGGAATTTTAGGATTATTTACTCGTATATATATATATATATATATATATATATATATATAAAGTCTGAAAATAATTGAACTTGGTTCAAGGGCTTGCAAAAGAAAATGAGAAAATAAAATCGTGACCTTAAGCTAATTAATATTAAGCGTGCATGCGATGACGTATAATTGGCATCTTGCGATTATAATTAAAATTTATAATGTGATTATCTAACTTGATCACATAATCGATAAATTAATTTAACATAGAGTATAAAATGTCTAAAGTAAATAAATATATATATATATAAAAGAGCATTGTTGAAAAGAAATATATATATTTTTATTTAGAAAATAAGAAGACAAAAAGAAAAATAAAATTTTGTTATCCGAATAACAAGACAAAATATTTTTATTATTAAATTTTCTATTATAATTTGGCTCCAAATTCGTGATAAATTACAGATATATTTTAAAGTGGTGATTCATTAATTAAAGTAGTAGAATGGATGGGACAGGGACCCTACCCCTTACCAGTGCCCATCAGGTATATATATTAGTATATTACATTTTTAAGAATTGCTTAAACAGCAAGTTAATGAAGCAAAATAAACATAGCGAATTATCTAGATATAGGAATTCCTTCTGATAATTCGAATTATGATCAAAAAGTAGAAAGGAGCCTGTAAGAAAGTTAAGCCCAATGGGCCTTTTTGATCTAGTTCTCGTGGGCCGTAGCAGTCGACCAGGGGACAAGCTATGAAGTGCGCGGCAAGCCGATATTCAAGGAAGGAGAATATAACGGCCACAAGTACACAAAATATAAATCTAGAAGAAGAAAGAAAAAAAGAAAAGAAAGCAGGCGGGAAAAGAAAAAAAAAAAGAGAAATGCAAAATTATTAGGATTGTCGGTCGAATTGTAGTTGTTAGTTAGAGAGGGAGAGATGTCCAAAAGCGCTACGTGGGGGTGATGCATGGTCACTGGTCAGGGACGTTGTTGGGAATCTCCAGGTTTTATAGCCAATTGGATCAGAACTTTTCCATTTTCATGCATTCCGAACAGGTTCCCCATCTCTTCAATTTTTGCGTTCATCTCCCACTTTGATTTTTGATTTCATTATTGTTTGTGGAAACAAAAACTACACCGAAGCTAAATCAATATTAGAGGATGAACATGATGAACAAATTATTAAGATTAATGTAATAGAAGGGCACCCTCCTCGAATTTCAAACCAAGAAGAATGTCGGACACGGCTGAGTCGCCCTGGAGGTCGAGTCTCGCCACCAGAATCATCAACCTCTTACCTCCAACGCACCTACCTCCAAGCTTCATCCCCACTACCCTCGATTCATCCACTGACCAATCCTTGATTTCATCGCTCGACTTGGGGCAGACCATGTCCTCCTCCTCAGCATCCTCCCAATTCCTACAGGTACGCCTCACCTTCGCCGCCACCGCTCCTACTTTGCCACCACCTTCATCTTCACCTCCCTGCCCTCCCGCACTCCCACCTGCATCGCCACCTCCCGCCGATTCAGACCTCCCAAGCCCACTGGTACCACCACCACCACCATCACATTCAAACACTACAACCCCGCCACCACCTGCCCCTATAGTTGTTTCATCTCCTCCTTCCCCTATTAAAACTGCACCTCCTCCTGCCCCTACTAAAACCGCACCTCCTCCCGCCCCTACTCAAACTGCTCTGCTCCGCCCCCACTCAAACTCCGCCTCCTCCCTCCATAGCCCCACCCACCCATCTCCTCATCCTCCTCCTCCTCCCTCCCCTCCAGCTCAGCCATTGCCAACTCCGCCCTTTGACTGTCATCTCCCCTCCTGTCTCATTGTCTCCTCCTCCATCCCTTATCCCTCCTCCTACATTTGCCCGAGTATTCCCCAAACGCCACCAACTCCGATCACCACTCCTCCATCCGTCCCATCTACTCCCACTCTCCATTAGTAGTGTGAGTCCTCAACATCAGCAGCCTCTTGGGGTCCCCCCTCCGCCATCATCACATCGGGTTCCAAGCTCACACACTCCTCCCCGAAACTCCGGTTCAGGGAAATCTAGCCCATCACCGAAATCAAGTAATACTGGCCCTGTTGTGGGTGTGACAGTAGCTGGAGCGGTAATCCTTGCATTGGTTGCCATCTTCTTTGTGGTCTCTCGACGGAAGAAGAAACAATCAAGGGTCATTCCTGCAAAATACAAGCCACCACCTGGAAGCTACCCTGTCAACTCAAGTAATTAAATTCCCCTCTCCTTTTTGTACTTTTGGCACTACTCGGTATATTAGGAAAAGTAAGTATCCATTTGGAAATTAATGAAGGGCAAGGTATGCAGGAAGAAAAAAGAAATACATTGTTTATAACGTGTCATAAAAATAATTTTAGCTTTCAAGTTGAGATACTATCTTAAGTAACCGGAGGTGTTAACTACAGTTAGTTAAGATTGTACCTCTCAACCTATAAGCTAATTATTTTTCCCAACATATGTTATAAATCATGTAATTTAGATTTGTTGCTTTTTTTGAAAAATATGGAATCCCACATCGGTTAGATGTGGGATTTCCTCCCTCATTCTCTCACATAAAAGGGCGCCATTATTGGAAACATCTGCTCTTCCTTACTTAAGGCATTTGTAGTATTCTTGCCGATTATTTTGGGTGTTTCTTCTTATAATTCTTGAAATTGATTTGTGATCTTAAGTTTGTAAATTTATCTTTTCGTTAATTGAGAGTTGTTCGTTGGCCTTGGGACGTAGGCTATTGCCGAATCTCGTTAATTTAAAATTATTTCTTTATTTGGTCTTATTTTAATTTTAAATTGTCATTATTTTGTATTAGTGTTTCTTGAATTATTTCGTGAGTACTATTCATATGAATAGTAACATTTGTTAATTTAGGGAAAATATAGGATTTTCTCGACAATTAATTATCGAGTAAGGTTCAGCTTAGTATGCTCTATGGTTGCGGTGTTATACGTCTTAGCGTCGTAAAAGGTTCGCTGGGGAACTTGGCGTTTTGCTCTATAGTTTTACGAGTATCTTTCTACGTGGTTGCGGGCTTTGCTCGTCTTGCACATCGAAAAGATTACATTGGATATTGACGTGCGGTGACAACTATTTGTTGTAGAAATGTCAGAATTTGAATCCAGTGCACCATCAACTTCTACACCGAAAGGATTCTCATCAAGATCAATGGTGACTAGTACCAAATTTGATGGCACCAATAACTTTGACATGTGGCAGTGTGAGGTACAAGATGTTCTTTTCCAACGGGAGAAACGATGTTGCGGCTAGAAGCCAGGACCGAGAAGATGTTGATGAAAGGTGAGCGAGAATCAATCGTTTAGCATGTGGTAAGATTCGATTGTGGTCTCTCGAGAAATTTTGAAATATCCGTTTATGAGAGAGGCGTGCGCAAGCAAGTTATGGAAGGAGATGGAAGACAAGTTTATGAAGAAGAGCACGGAAAACGAGGCTCTATCACGAGAGCGAGTTTATGCGCTTCGGTATAAACTAGTCACAGCTATGGATGATCGCATCGCTGATTTGATTCATTAGTAAATGATTTATTGAATCTAGATGAGAAAGTAAGTGATGTTGATAAGGCTTTGATATTGTGCTTCCCTTCTGATGAATATAGGCAATGCTTGTTAGTATGTTGGTAGGAAGGAAGCAAATAACACAAAGAAGTAACAAGCTATACGTATTCTAATGAGATCGAGAAAAAAGGATAAATTAGAACACGAGGGCTGGTGGTCAAACCTACAGCGTTCGGTCGTAATCAAGCCCGAAAACCGGGGAGAAGAGGAAGATCTCGGTCGAAAAGGCAAACTTCTGAAAGATGAATGTACTTTTGCTCACGAAAAAAAGGGCATTGGAAGAAAGGCATCGAAGGCGATTAAAAGAAAGGAAGAGTGTATCCCCGAAGCATGTGGGTGAAGATGATAAGTCGAATTTTCAACGGCTTATTTCATCGATGACTAATCTTGATGAATGGTTGTGTGATTCGACACCTTTCATTCCATATGTGTTTAGAGAAAAGTGGATTCTTCCAACTTTACGAACTTGATGAGTGGTGTTGTTTATGGAAGGCAATGACCTTGTAAGATAAATTTAGGATCGGTTCAATCAGTTTGAAGAATCATGATGGGTCGACGAGTGCTGACAGATGTTCGGTACATTCCGAAACTTGAAAAGAGAATCCATTTCTTTAAGGGCGGCAGGTCAGGTTTATTTGTCGTTATGAAAATGGGATTACGAGTTGTTCATGAGCACTTGTGGTGATGAAGGTATCGGGAGAAACTTGACACAATACCTTTATCGAGGCGCCACGTGATGGGGACGGCGGCGGCCAGTAGTGGAAAGCGGAACAAAGTAAATGAGATGTCAGGGTTATGGCGTATGAGACTTGGGCGTCTTTGGAGAAATCTTTGCAAGCGTTAGTATGCAAGGATTATTGAAAGATCTGAACTTGCAAAATTTGGATTTTGCGAGCAATGTGTTACGGGAAAGCAAAAGAGGGGTGAAGTTATTACCATAGTAATCCATAATATTGAAGGTATATTGGATTATATTCACCTGGCGTATGGGGACCAACCAAGACGGCTTCCCTTGGGAGTAAACATTACTTTGTTACATTTGTTGATGACTTTCGAGAAGAGTTTGGGTGTATATCTTTGAAATCAAAGATGAGGTGTTTGAAACATTTCTTGTATGGAAGAAAATGATGGAGAACTAGACAGGGAGGAAGATTAAAGTACTTCGATATGACAATGGGACAAAATATCGAAATGATCAGTTTTCGATATTCTGTAAGAAGGAAGGCATATCTCGGCACTTTCTGATTAAGTCTGTATGACAGAATGGGGTGGCGAGCGCGCAAATTGAACCTTATTGGAGAAAGTTAGGTGTATGTTGTCCAATGGCAGTTTGGACAAACGAGTTAAAAATTTGAAAACATTATGTATGCAAGTCATCTCATTAACCGTGCACCATCATTGCACTAAATGCAAAACACCCTTGGAGGTATAGTCTGGAAAACACATAAATGATTATGATACTTTACATGTGTTTGGTTCCGCATTATCATGTAAAGGTCTAAGTTGGATCGAGAAATTTAAAAAGGCATTGTTTATCGGAGTTACCACAGGTGTCAAGGGATGCCGACTTTCAGTGTCTATCTTCGAAGAAAATTATTTCTAGCAGGGATGTTACTTTTGATGAATCTGCCATGCTGAAGAAGGTAACAACAGATGGAAAAATGTCAGAAAACACTTTTTCGGCGACGGAGAAGGCGCCGCGGGTGGAGGTACTCGAGCTGTTGGAGTTTGGGACGGCTTCGGTTAAACCAGGTTGAAGCCCGCAGACCAGGCATAGGCAGGATGTTGGAGAGGAAGAGGTTTCAAACACGAAGAACCTCGGCGACAACATGATTTACCAATTGCCATCGACGAGGTGAGAGATTAGGAAACACCTTTCGGTTTGAAGATATGGTGGCTTATGCATTTCCAGTGGTAGTTTGATTGCGTCGTTGAGCGCATTTGGAGGCGTTGCAGTTTTTGTTAAAGAGAAGTTTCGAGATGGGATTCGCATATTTGTCAAGGTGGAGATTTGTTGTTTTTTTTGAAAAATATGGAATCCCACATCGGTTAGATGTGGGATTTCCTCCCTCATTCTCTCCTATAAAAAGGAGCCTCCCCTTCTATTGTAAACTGCACTCTTCGTGCTTAAGGCTGTTGTAGTATTCTTGATTGTTTTGGGTATTTACTTTTCTTTCCAAATTTAGCAGGAAATTGATTTGTAGTCTTAAGTTTGTAATTCTCTTTCATTTAATTAAGGAGTTGTTAGATTTGTAGCGAGGGCGTAGGCTATTGCGAACCTCGTTAATTTAAGTGTTTTTATTTGGTCTTATTTACTTTGTTTAGTTGTCATTATTTTGTATTAGTGTTTTTCTTGGGTATTCCAGATGTGATCTGTCGTATGAATGGTAACATTTATTAATTTAAGGGAAAAGTAGCCACGGATTTTCCCAACAAGATTCTTCAAACATTCTTTGCTTGCTTTTATTTTCAAATGGGTAGCATATAGTATGTACATACTTTATATATATATATATATTCCTTGTGTAGATGGAAATTACTACGGACAGCAGCAACCAATGGGGATGTCAGGTCCATATGGTTCACAACACTCAGCAAATGGAAACAACTATAGAAGTCAAAGAGAGGGCAAATGTACTACCCTGGAGGACCAGAATCAAACAAGTGGGATAGGCAGTGCTAAATCCTTTTCAGCTATGAAGAGATCATGGAAATAACCAATGGATTCTCCCACTTAAAAATATAATTGGTGAGGTAGGTTTGGATATGTCTTCAAGGTTGGCTGCCCGATGGGAAAGCGATGGCCGTCAAGCAGCTAAAGGCGGGTAGCGGACAGGGAGCGGGAGTTCAGAGCTGAGGTTGAGATTATTAGTCGCGTTCATCATCGGCATCTCTGGTCTCTTTGATTGGGCTATTCCATTGCTGAGAATCCAAAAGATTACTCCTCTATGAATTCCTTCCAAACAACACTCTTGAGCATCATTTGCATGGTATGTCCAAATTTGCTAGCTTTAATTACCTTCCCCATCAAACATAACATCCTCGATCTCATTGTGATTCTTAGTTTGAATGTTTTGTGCTGTCAGGTCAAGGGTTGCCTGTGTTGGAGTGGAGCAAAAGACTCAAGATTTCCATAGGATCTGCTCGTGGTTTGGCATATCTACATGAAGACTGTAAGCCTCTTCTTCTTTTTTTTCTTCTTCTTTTTATTATTTTATTTTAATTTATTTTTTGTGATTTGATTAAAGACCTCTATCAATTTTTTGACTAAAATACACTTATTGTTTATTGTTAAAGAGGCAAGCCACGGGTCATTAAGTCCTATTCGAGTTAATGCTTTGTTAGCCCAACCTGACCCTATTGGGGATGTGGCCCTATTCAGAATCAAAATAGACTGAAATAGTAAAAATATTAATTTTTTTACATTTAATAAAATAAAATTTTTGTTTAAAATACTTATAATTTATTTTTATGTTTTGTAGAAAAGACTATATAAAGTATTTTAATCATTTTTAATACTATCTTATTTTAATTATTTTTTTAGTATGATTTTATTTTATTAAAATAATTAAAATTACTATGACAAATATTATTTTTCATATTTTCAATAAAAATAAAGAAACTTATATTTTTATAACTAAAAAATTAATTGCTTGAAAAAAATATTTACAAAAACATGTGCAATTATTATAAAAATAAAATATTACATATAAAATTTTATTGTAAAACATGATATAACATTTTTCAAAGGATATTAATGAAAATTATTTTTATAATCATTTTCAAAAATAGTAATAAAAATGGGTTTATAAGAATATGTTTGAAAGTCCATTATGCCTAGTTCAAATAATAAAAAGTTTATTGTTAGAACAGGATAAAGGCATAGAGGAGGTTCCTAGGTTTTGAGTTTCAATGAGGATAATTTACTACCTTAGAGTAAAAGTGTATTAAAAATAGTAAAAATTAGTTTTAACATATAAATCTTATATAAAACATCATTTTTAGGGATTGAAAATAAAATTTTATTTGAAAATGTAATTTTGAAGAAATAATTTTAAAAAATGATTTTATAAACAAATTTTATTTGATTTTTAACATATTTTCATATTTTAAATTTATATTTGAAGCTAATAATTTATATATATATACCTAATGGACGGTCAGCTAATTTAAAAACTGGAGCTATGAGTAGGACCTAATTCTATTTAGGCCTTAATAATTTTAAGCCAAACCCTCCTAAAATTGTGGGCCCAATTAGAGCAGCCCTATTCATAGCTCTAGTTAAAATAACCATTTCTTTTATAAGACACATGTAAATACATAAAATGACATATTTTTTTGTTCAAAATAAGTTTTTTTAAGAAAAAAACATGGAAGGGTTAGAGGGATAAGGTGCGTACTATGATGTTTATTTTATATATTTAAGCTTGATTAAACGTTTTGATATTTGTTTACGCCTTCAATGTAATAACATCGTCAATAGAATTAACAGATGGATAAACGGCAATGATGTTGACGTATCCCGATCAAACGTGGCAAATTCTGTTGAAGTGTAAACCCTAACACGTGTTTAGAATTAGATTTATAAAGGGTATTTTTGTCAAAACGAGTTATTCTTAAGAAAAAGCAGGAAGGGTAGATTTACAAAATATGGATTATTTAAGGTTTTTTAACCTAATATTTCTTTTTTTCTTTTTCCATCCCTTTTCCTTTTTTTTTAAAGACATTCTCAGTACTTCATCTTCAAGTTAATTTGTATATAGATGGTTAACTATCTGATCACTTCCTCAAATGCAATCTGTTTCTAGGTAATCCAAGAATCATCCATAGGACATCAAGTCAGCAAACATTCTGTTGGATGATGATTTTGAAGCTCAGGCACGCATATGAAGCTTTTTCTGGGTGCTTTGAATTCTTCCACTGGTCATAGGATTAAAGATTTTTGGCCCATTTAAATATTGCATCCTAGATTTTAATCTAATTTTTGGCTTCAATAACAGGTTGCAGACTTTGGGCTGGCCAAACCATCAAATGACATGAATACCCATGTATCAACTCGAGTCATGGGAACTTTTGGGTCAGTTTGGATTGTATGGAATCTCGTGCTTCATTTTGATTTGGAGCTTATAAGATTTTGAAAGCCTTAGTACAATAATATCATAAACGTCTAATGTCTCGAACACATCTTCAAATTCCATCCTAATGAAAAGGATCTGGTGAACATTTGAAACTTGCTGCTTGTCTGTGTGGATCATCCATAAATGCATTTCTGTTAATATGAATCCATTACAGCATATCTATTACCTGTTATCAGCATTTTCCAACTGTTTCAAAAGCTAAAACTTATGAGAATTTGGTTTACTTGAATATGTTTGCCTTAAATCCTTAGTGCGACCCATATTTACCGCGAATTATCGAACAAATCAAACAAAATCTTTTGCGGACTTTCAAATAAGCAAATGAGGATTCAAATTATAAAGAGGTGGTTAGAACCCAAGTCCTCCCGGCTAACCAAGCTTTGACGTCATGTTAAATGACTAACACTTTTAAAACTCAAACTTATAAAATTTGAGTTTAATACGAAATGTCATCTTAGTTAGACAGCTAAATGCATTCTTGGTGAGTTGTTATGCAATGTCAAGTTTGGCTTTCAGGTATATGGCACCAGAGTATGCATCAAGTGGGAAACTGACTGATAGATCAGATGTATTCTCATTCAGTGTTGTACTTTTTGGAGCTGATAACAGGGCGCAAACCTGTTGATACAACTCAACCTTTGGGAGACGAGAGATTTGGTTGAATGGGTAGTATATTTTGCCATCTCATCATCAAAGAACTTGGATCCATGTTCTATTTGACAAGAAAAAACACTCTTGGACGTTGTTGTATGATGATGAACTGTCTACTTTAGAATTTGTGGCATGATTTCCTTAGATTTTATACTGCTTCTGAGCTTGGAGCTTGTTCTAAACAGAATTTGTGGCTGATATGTAATATTTTACAGTAGAATCTATTTGAAGAATACGGTTGTCATGATTTTGGCAGGCTCGCCCGCTCCTCATTCATGCTCTTGAGACTGGTGATGTCAGTGAATTAATAGATCCTAGGCTGGAGCGCAGGTACGTGGAAACTGAATGCTTAGGATGATTGAGACGGCTGCTGCTTGTGTTCGTAATTCTGCTCCAAAGCGGCCTCGCATGGCAAAGGTGATTTAAATAGTTCTTGCTCAGCCTTCTTGTATAGTAATTTGTTCATTATTCTTATTTATTTATTTATTTATTTTAAAAAAGGAACGAGAATAGGCAAAAGAAGAATCAAACATATTTAAGAAAAAACCCTAAAATATTCATGTTGATATAGCATGCATGAGAATCTCCATATCAAATATTCAAGCAGAATTGGGGTCACACGAACTCTTAACAATTCTCTCTCGAAGCAAATAAGCTGTTCATATATATAGCAGGCTCTTTTTTCATGGCCTTGGAGATTTGGACACGATTCCAGCATACATATATATCCTGTGTTTCAGGTGGTAAGAGCATTGGACATGGAGGGCGAATTTACGGATCTGAGCAATGGAGTGAAATATGGACAGAGCACCATATATGATTCAGGGCAGTACAATCAGGAGATTCAAAGATTTAGGAAGATGGCATTTGGTGACGACAGCTCAGACTATGACATGTACAGAGTGGGAATACATTCAGAGAAATATCTGTAGAGCCCCTACTTCAGCTATCTTGACCGAGTTCAGAGCCCGAGCCATGAATCTGATGAACGAGCCCTGGCTCTTTTTTTTTTTTTTTTTTGTGACAATACTTACTGTGAATGCATTTGCTTGAGCGCTGACCATGTAATGCGTACATAGATCGAGCTTTCTTTTTGAGGTCATGGTGTTCTCAATGATGATCAGCAGATTCTGCTGCGGGGCTTGTAAGGTGCAATGCCTATTTATTCAAAGGCGAATTGCAGTGCTTTTGTCTGATTACGTTGAAACTTCCTGATTATGGTCAATTGATTGGCTTCATTCCTCTGTTTGAGCCACATGATGAATTAATACATTTGTCACTTGCAGTCTTTCTTAATCCCTGCAGTTCGCTTCATTTGTTTTTTTTTTTTTGGGAATTAAGTTACTCTTTTCCTTTATTATCTTCATATGTTTCTTCTATGTGCTTTCTGATTTCCTATAGGAGATATTTGATAAAATTTCATATATATTTTTTGCCATCTATATTCATTTTACGTACATAACATATCATGTTCTTTCTTATAAGGATTGGATCATACAATTTCTTGTCTAATCAACTCTCTTTATCACTTGACTTGAGGGCATAAAATTGCATATTACTTGAAACCTAAAATATTTTAAGTTATGAAATTATGACATAAAACTTATTTTTTAGCTTTAAATATGAAGGTTATTTAATGAAGTTGAATTGGGTACTTGTTCTTAAAATATTAAATACTTATGATAGCATAACAGTTCTAATAATTGTATTCATCATGATTCACCACCTGACACCACCTCAATCAAAACTCAGCATACTGTCACTTTAATACACCTATCTATAACCATTTATTTAACAATCTATTGAAAGGTTATTTCTTTCTTGTATTAGGACTGCACCTAATTTGGACTCAATTAATTAACTATCAAAGCTATATATACTAATTAATATAGATCCATTTATAGTCTAAAAATTGAATTATTTTAACTAAATTTTTGATACTTGAAACCAATGATTAAAACTGACAAAGAAATGAAATCTGCAAAATTAGATTGAATTTTAGTTAATTTTCAGCTGGATCAAACAAATATGACAATAGTGTCCCAGCTTTTAGCTTCACCTAAAATTCTTCAACTTCATCCGAAAATCTGTAATACGAAAATTTTCAACGATTCTACCTTGGGCTTTTCATTTTCGTAAAATACGTTCAGATTCACTCATTAAAACGTGCTGGGTTCATTTTCAACCCCATTCGTCAATTTCCGGCTGGTTTAATTCCAAAACAAATTTCACTGCTTTCTCACTACATATAAACACAAAATAAAACACCATTTTCTTTGCTTTCAAAATTGTCATTTATTCTCAGAATCCAAACGCTGCTTCCTTGCCAAGCCAACAGAAAACAGAATTTTCTACCTACTAAACGCGCTCTAAAATCGAAATCTACCAGCTAGCATCGACGTTCAAACACGTTCCCAGCCCATTATCACCGAGTGAAGTCTGAAACCCATATAGTCCAATCTCTGTTTACTCAGAATCGTCTTCATCCCTTCTCCGAAAGCTGCGTTCTGGTAGACCTTCGGGTTCAAGGTACTGTTTCAATCTCTTTTCCCCCTTCATTCAATCGACGTCTACGTTAGAGACAATTCAAATTATGAGAAAATGAAAGATTTTTTTTTTTTTCGAGAACAAAGAAGATTGTACTTTTATCTGAAACTCATCAAATTCTTTAGCTTAGTTAATCTGGATTGTTTTTATTTATTTCTTTACTATTATTATTAATTTTTTTTTTTGTGGATTTTTGGAAGCAAAGAAAGTAAGGGAGATAACAAAGTAATGAAAGTGGGGATTCTTTTATTTTTCTTCATTTTGCGAGGTAACCAAACAGAGGGTTAGATTTCATTGTTGTGCTTGATAAGCTAGATTCGCTATTTCGAGAGATTTTCAGTTCTAAGGTTTCTACTTGAAGAGATTCGAATGAATTATAAAATCTGGCCTCAAAGAAGCAATAGGTGTGCAAGTTGGATCTGGACACAAGATTTAAAAATTCAAAATATAATACCTGCTTTCAAAAAATACGCCTAAACTAGCGCTAAGGTTTATAATTTTTAGCATTAAGTGCCCACGTTCACAACGCCGGCTATCGAATTTTAAAATTTTCAGCGCTTCATACGTGAACGACTACTATCGAAATGGCATGCCCAAAAACGCAACAAAATAAGCGCCACACACACCAATGCTCCCAAC
This sequence comes from Tetrastigma voinierianum, assembly GCA_016808115.1. Taxonomy (NCBI): domain Eukaryota; kingdom Viridiplantae; phylum Streptophyta; class Magnoliopsida; order Vitales; family Vitaceae; genus Tetrastigma; species Tetrastigma voinierianum. The sequence goes on from JAEQBH010006200.1 coordinate 55,933, forward strand.
GCCGGTCTCAAAATTTTGTAATTAATAATACACATAACGCCGGCCTTTAAAAATGCTGTTCTCAAACGCACTACGCAAAGATATTTTCAAACCAAGATTATATTTGCATTTTTTTTCTAAATGCACCATTCTACTTCAAAAACTCAAAAGACAGAAAGCTCATTTTTCGGCCTCCAAAAGTTACTTTCGAGATTTAATTTAAAAGCTTACATCTATCATAAATCTATTCCAATTACCATTTTTCTTAATAATTACATCATATACCCCATTCATTTATATCAATCCATACATTATAAAATCGATTTAAAGATAAATAAATATTTAATTAAAATTTAAAATAAATATAAAGATTCAATTAAAATAAAATGGCCATAAATATTTAATTAAATTAATAAAATAAATATAAATATTTGAATTAATAATTTCACAGGTACTTTTTTGGGTTACAAATACAATTAATTTCATTCATCTATATCACTTCAAACACTATAAAATATTTATTAAACCTTGATTATATTTTAAAAATATTTTTTTATTATTTTATTTTATACTTTAATATAAATAATAATAATAATTAGAATGTTTTAATAAATAAATACAAAATAAAAACAAAGCCAAAACAAAGGATCTTAATTTTTTTCCTTCTTCTTTATTTCTTCCTTCCTTTCTACCTTCCCTTTCTTCTTCACTACTACGCTCCAGCCTCCGCGGCAGCGGCCAGCCCAGCAGTAGCGCCGCCAGCGGCAACTTCTCCAGACTCCGGCCAGTTTTCTTTTTTTCCTTTTTCTATTTTCCTTTTTGTTGTTCTTCCATTTCTTCCAACCGAAAAACCCTAAATCCTAAACCCCCACCACTCGAAAACCCTAATACCCTTTTCAATCTCCAAAATTGGGACCCTGTAATTTGCTCCAAGTTCTTCCATTGGGCGGGTAAGCAAAAGGGTTATTATCATAACTTTGCTTCGTATAATGCATTTGCTTATTGCTTGAATCGGTCGAATCAGTTTAGGGCTGCTGATCAAGTGCCTGATCAGAGGAAATATTTTTGGGCAATTTTTTTTTCATTTTTTTGGTTGTTTTATTTTTGGGTTTTCAGATAAATTTCTGAAAACACAAAAATTTTTCCATCTCCAACGGTCATGGAAAATCAATTTTTTTTTTCTCCAACGGCTATAATATGAGGGGGTAGAAGAGGTTTTTCTACCATTTGGCTGATGAACAGCGATCAGCCATATTTGCCCAAATATAGCTGATCACTGTTATCAGCCAAATTTTTGCTACCCGTTTTGCTCCACTGCTGGAGCTGCTTTTTTTTCCAAAAGCATCTATTTTTAGCTTTGGCTACATGTTTTGCTCCACTGATGGAGTTGCTCTTAGATAAACGGTCTTTTCTATTTGGGAATGTAATCTTGTAACAAAATAGATTTTAGATACCCAAAAAAAATGAAAAAGATAATTGAAATTTTGAATTATGAAATTGTCAGCAACAATAAATTAGAAGCAAAAGAAGAGAAATGATTTGTTTTCTTTATTGGTTATTTTCTTGGGAAACCAAATAGAGGGCGGGTTTCTCTTTGAATTTTTTTGACCTGTCACTGCTATGTTTGAAAATTTTAAATTCTAGGTTTCAGTGTAGGACCTAAATTACTGTTGAAGCTAGAAATCTTATAGAATTAATTATTTAGGAGCATTATTTTGTACAATTGTATATGAAATGATTTGACTTGTTTTTAGGAAGTTTCTATTTGGGAATGTAATCTTGTAACAAAATAGATTTTAGATACCCAAAAAAAAATGAAAAAGATAATTGAAATTTTGAATTATGAAATTGTCAGCAACAATAAATTAGAAGCAAAAGAAGAGAAATTGTCAGTGTAGGACCTAAATTACTGTTGAAGCTAGAAATCTTATAGAATAAATTATTTAGGAGCATTATTTTGTACAATTGTATATGAAATGATTTGACTTGTTTAAACATTCATGAGTTTTACCATGGAAAAATAAATGGTACCTACGATGCTCAGAGTGAATCTTAATGTATATGTAAGAATTTTGAACATTTAATATATGGAAGAATCTTAATCTTAATGCTCAGAATGAATCTTAATGTATATGAAAAAAGAAAAAAGGCTCCTTGAACGTTAAAGAATGAAAAGGAAGAATTTTGAAGGGTAAAATAAATCAAATGAATTTAATTTTATTAGTTTCGATTAATAAAAAGGCCAGTTTATGTGAATTTTAGGTTGAATTTATTAATGACTATTATAGTTAAATAATAAAAACGCGAAATATAACGGGAAATAAGTGATATAATAGGAATACTTTGTGAACAAAAACGACGGCAAACTCTTCTATATAGATAAGATCGTTTCAAACTTCACCATTCAATAGATCCATGCTGACAATTTATAATACTATATTTGAACCATATCTCAACCTTAAAAACGTTTTTTTTTATAAGTATCTCAACCTTAAAAATGTTCAAGACCTTATCATCGAGTGTGGTGAAATTTGCTATAACAATTCCCTGTCACTTATTCCAGTTCAAATGTAATTACACACTATCACATATATAGAAAAAAAATTGACTCCTCATGCACCAGTTCTTTGTTCAAATGGTTTGAATGAGGCTCAGAATGCTCATTTTGTTAGTTTGAAGGCTCCCTTAATTCATCAATGATGCACCTTCATTGTTGGATGCAACCTTTTATGTAGATATTCTTTAGGTTGAATTGACTTTCACACACACACACACACAAAAAACACACACACACAAAAACACACACACACATATATATGTGTGTGTGTCTAGGAATTTTTATTTTCTCATAAGGTGTTAAATTGACAAAACAGGCAAACATTCCTTGGAGACCTAATAATAGGCCTGCTAAGGATCAAATTAATATGTACAGAAATATACTTCTTTATTATTTATAACACATCTCTAATATTTATAGTAACATGTTTTGTCTAGATATTATGGAATGACATATTACAAGATTTCCATTCTGGGATCTTGGTTTGGGGTTAGCATAAACTTCTCCATTTTGATATGAGGAGTACGATTCCACTTTCTTTGTTTTTTATTTTTTCCCAGCTGGCCAATTGGATAATCTCCCTTTTTGGCATCCTGCAAAATTCGACATCCTACGGTACTGGAAGTGGGTTCTGTTCTTCAGAAAGGAGGGTAATCCTTCAATGGTTGATTCTTTCTGTTCTTCTTTCAGGGTTTCCCCTGAACTCATGGTCTTCTTCATGGAGGTTAGATGCTAACAGAGCCTGATCGATGAATTTGTATTCTTTTTTATTTTTGGCTTTGTTTTGCTTGTAACTTTATAATTTCAGATTGATATTGAAGATTCATTTATCATCTTGCAGTGTTTTAATTGATCATGTTGTGCTGTGCTAAGATCTTAAACAATAAATATATTTAATGGTACGGAGTTGAGAAGTTTATTTAGGTTGCCTCTTGATTGTTAAATTGTAGACTGCTTTGTTGTATTAGGATCAATGCATAATAAACATAAAAGGTTTTATTATGCTTTTTTTTTTAAATAAGTTTCTTTTTTTCTTTCTCTTTCGATTGCGGTGGTGTATTTGGTTGTGACATTAAATCAGCAAATTATTTTTCTGGATCAGTTAATCTCTGAATATGAAGGCTGGGTACAGTTTTCTATTCTTGAAGAGCTCCTCAATGGATAGGGTCTATGTGGACATACTTATAATCTAGGAAGCACGGACGCAGACACGGCCACGGGGATACGACACCGCGGGACACAACAAATTCCAAAAAACCGGGACACAGATACGGTAAGGACGTGACATAATAAAAACCAAATTATCTATAACATTATTCTTAAAAGAAATTTAGATAAATAAAAACAAGTGTTCAAACATTGTTCTTACAAATATTCAAAGACTAGCATAAGTAATATTAAAACTAAATAGTACCATTCTCTTCTGGATCAAATAAAACGGCTTCCAATTCAAGTTCATCAAGAGAAAGATCTACAATCTCAAGAAGTCCAGCATTCTCTATATCCATTGAGTCAAAACCATCTCCTTTAACGTCCCACATTTTAGATTCACCTTCATTATAGTTTGGAGATCTCCTTGACAGAAGTCAAGATCATTATGGACAAAAACCAAGTCCTCAACTCTTTATGGTTTCAACTTGTTTCTCTTCATAGAGTGAATGAATGTTGTCTTTAACACATGTATTTTTGCTTAATTTGGTCATTTTTAGACTTTTTAAAAATATTTTCATCAAAATTTATATAATTTTTGTTTTACCAATATTTTTGTAAAAATATCCACCGAGATTTTACCGATATTTGAAAGAATGCTAAAGTGAAGAAAAGAGCCAAATAAATTCAAAAGGTTATGGTTTTTTAAGAAAAGAGCCCATAATTTTATAAAAAAAAAAACCAAAGAAAAAAAAAACCCAAGAAATATGTCCAGTCGTGTCCTGATCATGTCTTAGTTGTGTCCCAGCCGTGTGTGAAGCCTTTGACTTCTTATCTGGTCAACGACACGCCACGTGGCGTGTTCGACATGTGTCCGACGACGCGTGTTCGAGTGTCCGACACACGTCCACTTCACCCATAAGGCGTGTTCGTGCTTCATAGCTTATAATATGCAATACCAGCAAATCCTTGTTCCTCATGATTTTATAATTGTAAAATGGGTTTTCTGTATTGTTGAATGCAGAGCAGTGGTTGAAGGATTTTGAAATAAAATCAGATTGGATGAAGCTAAGGCTTTGTTGTTCTAGAAGCTATTCCCCATGGTTGAAAACCTGTTTGACGAATTCCTGAAGAAGAAGACCATGTGGTTACTGAAATTAAATTGGAAAAGCTTCTCATTGCAAAGTATCAATGCTCAGAATCCAAGATGCATTCCTTTGGCTCTCTTCTCTACAATTCCACCGGGCCCATCACCTGTCCTGCAGGAGCTTTGCAATGTTGTTTCAAATGGACTTGGCAGTTTAGATGATCTGGAAGCAAGTCTTGATCGGTTTGATGCTTCTTTCACGTCATCTCTTGTTAGCCAGATTATTGACTCTTGCAAAAATGAGGCACCCACTAGAAGGATTCTTAGGTTCTTCTTGTGGTCTTCTAAGAAGTTAAAATGTAAATTGGAAGATGATGACTTTAATTATGCCATTCAGGTGTTTGCAGAGAAGAAAGACCTCAAAGCAATTGATATTTTGGTTTCAGATCTCAGTAATGAGGGTAGAGAGATGAAACTCCAGACTCTTGCATGTAGCTGAGACATTGGTCAGATCTTGGGGAGAGAAGATGATGCTTTGGGTCTTTTCAAAAACCTGGACAAATTCAAGTGTTCCTATGATAGCATTACGGTCACTGCAATTGTTAATGCTCTCTGCTCCAAAGGTCACGCCAGACGAGCAGAAGGAGTTGTTAGACACCATAAGGATAAGATTTTGGGGGTAAAGCCTTGCATTTATAGGAGTATTCTCTATGGATGGTCAGAGCAGAAGAATGTGAAAGAATCACGAAGAATTCTCAGAGAGATGAAGTCAGTTGGAATTATGCCAGATTTATTTTGCTATAACACATTCCTTAGATGCCTTTGTGAGAAAAATCTTAAGTCTAATCCTTCAGGTCTTGTACCTGAAGCATTAAATGTGATGATGGAGATGAGATCTAATAGGATAACCCCAACCTCAATTAGTTACAACATATTGCTTTCCTGTTTGGGTGGGACTAGAAGAGTTAAGGAATCCTGTCAAATACTCAAGTTGATGAAGAGGTCTGGTTGTTCTCCTGATTGGGTCAGCTATTATCTTGTTGCAAGAGTACTATATTTGACAGGGAGATTTGGTAAAGGTAATAAGATAGTAGATGAGATGATTGGAGAGGGATTGGTTCCAGATCGGAAGTTTTATTATGATTTAATCGGTATTCTCTGTGGAGTTGAGAGAGTGAATTATGCTCATGAGATGTTTGAGCGAATGAAGAGAAGCTCATTGGGTGGTTATGGACCAGCATATGATGTGCTTATTCCAAAGCTTTGTAGATCAGGTGACTTTGAAAAGGGTAGGGAGCTTTGGGATGAGGCGAACAGGATGGGTGTTCAGCTGCAATGCTCGAGTGAAGTGTTGGACCCTTCAATCACTAAGGTGTTCAAACCGACCAGGAAGGATGATGAAGTCTGCACCATGTCCAGAACTCTTGTACAAGAAGTGAAAGCTGTCGCAAATGGAAATAAGAATAAGAAGAATAAAAACAAAAGGAAAAGTGCTGCACCATCTTAACTGGAAACCCATATCTTGTCCATTGAAGCTATTTTGGACCATTAAAATCCCCCCTTTATAATACTGCAAAGAAACCCATGGATGGTTATTCATTAATGTTATCTAGATTGTAGTTTATCTTTGTTAGTTAGTTACTAACTTATTAGCATTATTTTATTGTAAACCAGAAGTTGTTCACCCATCATAGTACATCTTAACATCTGAATACCCAATATGTAATTGTGATTCTATAATTTCCTGCACGATTTATACGTCTGCCCCCCCCCCCCCCCCCCCGCCCCCCCCCCCCCCCCCCCGCCCCCCCCCCCCCGCTCATTCTCATGTACTTTTGCCCATTTCTGGGCATATTTATGTATCATATTGTAAAAGGAAACATTGGTTTCTAAGCAAGCTGGATTGCTTCTGCCCAACTACTACTTTTTAGTTTTGCAGTGTAAAAGACCAGGAGGGCGACATTACCAGCCAGTATTGTTTAACCTCATGAGAGTTGGTGCTATAATAGTTATTTGACTCTTGACTAATCTTGGTGACCAAGGTTTATTCTATTTTTATCATTCCCACATCTGCATTGTTTAATTCCTCCAACCTAATAGCTGAAAATTTCTCAAAGAGTAAAAGTACCTTAGGGATCAGGTGTTCCTTTTGGATTTTGGTGGGAGTGTATTGTTGCACTGAACTACCATCTTCTCTGAATATTTGATGATTTGATAACTGTGGATTTATTTCACAGGCAGTGAATCTATTGGGAAGTCTCTTCACCAAGATCAGGCAAAGGAGCTATGGTGGAAATTAGATGGTTCACCTCTCTTTCCACAGGTTTATAATGACACTATTACAGATTTGCTTTCCTTGGAAGACCTCTTGTCCTCAGAGAAGATAAAGAGGTCTTTTTTTTTTTCTTTTTTTCTTTCTCTATTTCTACAATGTCATACTCCAGTTGTTTGTTATTTTGTTGGTTGATGAAATTTTACTTTTAGAGGCTTTAGCTTGCAAGGCAACTGTTTTTCTATGATCAACTTAAAATGGTAGGGGAAAGAAAACATTTATAAATGAATATCAGATTCATTTGCTTTTGCCACAAAGTATGACGGGAAATCATAGAAATCATATGGAAGAAAGAAAAGAAAAACAAATATGGTTGCTATGCAAAGTACATGACGGGAAATGATATGGAAGAAAAAGAAAAGAAAGAAATATGGTGAAACAAGAAAAAATTGTTGAGTTTAAATTTTTTGGATTGTTTTCTTTTCTCACATTTTCTTGAAACCTTTGGATAACCAAATGGAGAATTAATAGTCGTCTTTGTGATTTTGGCTAACTTGATAATGTACTCTAAGGATGCTGACATAAAAGTGAAGAATCCAAATAAGTCATAAGAGATTGTAAAGTGTTGAATGATTTGATAATGTTTCCAGTTTCTAATTAGTAGAAATAAATCGTTTACTTTAGTTCACTTTGGAATAGGTATGAAGGACTAATGATGTGACGCCCCAAAACCTGTGTTCTGTCGACAACCCGAACGCACGGACACTTCGGGAGATCGTGATATCGTGATACCACTATATTGCTCCCATTCATCGATCCATTCACGCCATATATTTTAAAATATACAAATTTATCAAAATACCATAAGAGCTTGTTACAACTTTATTAGATACAAAATATTACATGTAAAACTAGTTTTTTTATATTTTACGTTGTTTCTAAAGCCAAAGCTTTCACACTTCATGGGTCTCGATGATGTTAGCCTCGTACATAACCTCGTGACCGAAAGCGGTATCCCACGACAAAATGAGCAATGCCTAAGTAGCGAGATAACCCAAGTGGCTAATTCCCTACTTAGTCACATTACTGAATGCCATGCTCACATAATAATACACACATCAACATTCCAATGAAAAATATGACAATTCTAAATGGAATCATACATGTCATGAAATGAGATGAGATTCATCACGCCTACGCCCTCGAAATTCTCATCGACTCTCTCACACACGCTACGCCAAGCTCAAGGAAACTGGTCATTCGGATGACATCCAATGATCATTTTCAAACAAATTTCATTTGTTTATAAATCAAAAGCTTTTTAGATGATGCATCACAATGATAATTTTATATTTAAACTACGCGCCAGAGGTAGCTGATATTACGCCTTACCACTCTGCCCACAACCCAAACACTTTACTGCATTCCAATCGGGCCGGGACTATGTCTGATCATAATTGACGTGTTTTTCACCCGAGGGAGGATTTATCATTTCTTGTTGATACCCAACACATATTTCCCGTTTCATGCAACCGTGCGACTCTGTTGGACGTTGTCCCATTTACTGAACCCATCCAATCAAACACTAAACACAGTGTCGATTTACCAACTATGCACTCACAACCATGAAATGCGATGTTTCCCGAGCATATGCAATGCAAAATGCCACTGCATGTTATCTCATGTTACATGTACATGGAACAATTCATAAACCGTATTTTATGACAAGTACCATGAATAATTATATCGAAAGCATATAATTTATATCCATTCCTACTAATATATATATAATAAATTAACATATCAACATATTCAAAGATATTATAAAATTCAAAGAATAACACACAAATAGTCCACACAAACTAGCCATTGCCTTGGAAATAATCTGGACTCAGTTCACAAATTTTAGTTTTTGTTTTATTTATTTATTTTTAACAAATTTCAAGACTCAATAATAACTGGCCATAAATTCAATCCATGAAGCAATTTCAAACTCAATAAAACTGTCTCAAAACGTCCCAACAGTCCGAAACTCAGCCCATACTAGTGGTCAACCACACCGCCATTTATGGCCCTTAGATTAAGAGGATCCAAAGAGGAGAAAACTCTACCTCTTTTGTTGGTACCCACTGCATTTTCTCGTCGAAGACTAACTTCTAATTTCTGAATTAACAACTTCCGATCATTTTGAACACCGAGAATCAGAGCCATTTTCCTTTTTTTTTTTCTCTTTATTCTCCACGCATGGATTTTCCTCATCTCTTTTGTTTTCCTCTCTTTCCTTTTTCCCTTTATTCTCCATTTATTTTCTTTTTCTCATTTCCTTTCTTTTTCTCATTTCCTTTTTTTTCTTTCTTCCACCGAATTGTTTTTTTTTTTGTTTCTCCAACAAGAGGAAACTTCCTCTCACTTTCCTATTTGTCATGTGTCATTCATATGCTCCATTTGACATGTGTCATGTGTCACATGGACATGCACGTTAAGAAAATGCCACACCACATGACTCCTCTATGCCACGCGCTCCCTCTCAAATTCTCTCTCGTCATGCCCTCCACATGGTCATGTCACGCAAGACTATCTCCACGTGGTCATCCGACACTTGGCGCCCTCAAATACGTGAAATTCTGACAGTCTCGAAATCCAACGAAATTCGACTAGGTAGCTAGATTTCGCGAGACAATTCCAACGGTGAAGTCTGTTTTGTTATCCGAAATCTAGAAACTTGTACTACAAATAAGAATTACCATGGCCTTTATTTTAGAAAATCTGAATTTTTTCGTGTTTCATATCTTCCCTCCCCTTTAAAAAAATTTTGTCCCCGAAATTACACACATACCCCTACAATCTCATGCATATGCAATAATCATTTAAGTACCAAATGACTAAACAACGTACCTTCATCCTTAAATAAGAAAGGATAAGTGGCACGCATCGTGTCCTCAATGCTCCCATGTCGCCTTCTTCCACTCCCTCAGCCGATGCCATAACACTCTCTACTAAATTTCACAAGCCTCAAGGTCAGAAAACCCGGGATTCGACTATCCATGATACGCACCCGCCCTCCTCCAAGGTCCCATCCAGACAATAATAAGTCATTCTAATCTACTACATGAGTCGAACTGAATGTATACGGAGCACGGAGACAAACATCTCACGGACACCCAACAAGCTCGGCGATAAAGCCAACCAATATGCAACTGTACCCACCTTCTCAAGTATCTCAAAGGCCCGATATACCTCGGCAATAGTTTCCGCTTGCCTTAACCCGATCACCTCCCAGCATCACATCCAAGAAGACACGATCACCCGTCCCAACTTCTGTGAGGTCATCACAGCCATCTGTAACTTTCCCGCCACTTCTCCAGCGTGAGAAGATGTTTCCGATCAAATCCACCTTCCTCGCAGGTGTCTCTAATCACCCGACTGTGGTGGATCTCTCTCCCATAAACCCTAGGATCGATACGACTCCCAAAGCCTCATAGGGTGCCATCTCAGATGCTCATTCATAACTCGTTGTTATAGAACTCTACGCTGGTAACGCTTCCTTCAGATCTAGACGATGCCCGCAAAGATGTCCTCCAAACTCATGATCCTCTCACGTCAGTTCGCTTTCAGATGAAAACAATGCTCATCATCAACCAGGTTCCCAATGTAATTTCTTGTGAACTCTTCCAAAAGTAAGTCGTGAACCTGGATCTCTCGTTGATACGATAGACTGCACTCCATGTAACCCTGGACGACCAGATGTATAACTCGTTGCACTCCTCCAAAGGTGAAGCGTCATCCGTGATAAATGCTGTAAACGTAGCGACTTGTGAGCTCTGGCCCACTATCACCCACACTACATCATGCTTCCATATCGTCCGTGGCAAGTGAGTCACAAAATCCATCGTGACATGTTCCACTTCCACTTACTACTTCCGTAGGTCGGAGAACTCATCGGTGATCCCATGCTCACTTTACCGCCGGCATCGTGAGACATCGATTTAATAAAGTCCGCTTACACGTTTTTTCATATCCACTCTAGTAATATCAAGGACAAGATCTCTAGACATCTTCGTGTCTGATGTACCCGCAAAACGAGCAATTTAACTCCCCGAATCTCCTCTCATATCTATCAGCTAGGGAACCACAAGGCTATCATCAGTGTGGATGACCTAGCCTTCATCAATTGCACTGGACAGACTGGCCCCCGATGGATCGAGCATTTCACGCTTTGTCCTTGTAGACTCGATCATTTCCAAAGAAGAAAGCTACGAGCCACTAAACTCCCAAAACACTCGAGCCCAACCAACGTACTCATACTAAACTCCGTCCACAACTTGGAGATCCGCTATTCCCGGGAAGCTACACTAGCCGCATCCCTGTGACTTCGACCGACGTGACAACCACCAGATTTCACGTGACTGAATGCAAAAAGTGAAGTCATAATCCTCCGTGATACTCCATCCATTTGCGCTGCCCCATGTCAAGGTCCACTGTAAAGATATACTTAAGACTTTTGCATGAGTAAATACTGAATCTATTCACTATATAAATAAAAGGCTTGAATCTTTCATATGCAAGACTGGAGTCATTAACTCCATAGCTATGTGTGTACTCCGCTCTCGGGTTCTTACGCTTAGAACCATAAGCTACCACCCTCCCACATCGCATCAAAACACCTCCTACCCATCCTTAAGCATCGCAAAGACATCGTGTACATCCTGTCTCCTCGCTTTCGACTACGTGATAGGGCCAAGTGTTTCATTTTAATTCGAATGACTTCTCACACCGGGTTATTTCACTAAATCCAATTTACGGTTAATTCACAGAGGTGCAACTACTGAGAAACTTAATAAATCTCCCAGCACTCCCCGCCAATCCCAAAGAAATCGCGTATCTCGAAGATTGACTTCACCTTCCCCAACTCATAATCGTCTACCTTCTTCGGTCCACCGATACACCAAGCTAACACTCATATGTCCTAAGAATTCCCCACCTCGCAGTTTCAAAACTTGCACCCTATCAACTTAACATATAACCGATGTTCTCGAGGGCCTGTAGAACAATCCTCAAATGATCGCCATGCCCTCTTCATTCGAGTAGATAGACAAGTCACACTGGCATTCACTACAACCGATCTAAACATATCGGAACACCCTATACATGAGATCCATGAATGCTGCCGCATTCGTCAATCCGAAAGGCATCACTATAAACTCGAAATGCTCGTACCGCGTCCTGAACGCTATCTTAGGGATATAAGCCTCCCTAACTCTCAACTGATGATAATCGGCATAAAGATTATCCAGAGTAAAACTTCACACCCTCTCAATTGATATTAAAATAAATCATCAATCATCTAGCGGATACCATTTCGATCGTAACTCGTCTAACTCCGTTTAGTCTACACACAAATGGCAACCTTATCCTTCTTCTTAGCAAACATAACCGGAGCGCCCCAAGATGAAGTGCTCATTTAATGAAACCTCGTCCAACAATTTCGCGTAGGGATTCGGGACTCGGAAGTCTATGCAATCCCAATCGACGCCATCCTATGCAGAGTCATAGAAATGGGCGACCTACCAGGGTGTAACTCGATGATAAAGTTTACATCCCTTTGCAGGGGTAATCCTGATAGCTTATCCAAAAAGATATCCCCGAATTCGCAAACTACTCGAGGTAGACTTAAACCCTGTCTCACCTCGTCCTCCAAGGTAAGGCTTGCTAGCCAACCCATCAACTGTCTGTGCAACCTGGATTCGTACACGGTCTGGGGTAAAGCATCGTGCTTATCTCCATGAAATACAACATAAACACCGTCCTGTGTGTATGTAGTAACTCTCCTACGATCGCAATCAATGACGACTAGGTGTGCATCAACCACCCATCCATACGACATCAAACTCGACATGTTCATAACCCTGTAGTCCACAAGTGAGTGTGGGATCCTAGGATCTCTAACTCACAATCCCGACATATCAAATCAACACTCAATTTAACTTTAGGAGAGTTTTCTACAAACAACCCGCTTACAAGGTCTTAACCTTTAAGCCTAATTCTTTCACACATGATGCAACGATGAATGAATGCGATACACCAAAATCAAATAAGATTACCAGCTTGTGCTACGATGCTGCAAAACATACCCCGTATAATCGACTGATTTGCGTGCCCGCCAGGTGACGGCGCACACTTTGCCCGGTCCCCCCCGGGTCCCAGCCTCGTGGAGCCCCGTCCCACCCGACCCATACCCGGCCTCCCGTTTGTAAAATAAGTAGTAAGCCGTGGTAGTACTGGGACCGACACCCTTCCCCGCGAGATCATGGTGGGCAGTGGAGGAATAAACTGTCCGTGCGCAGTCCCACCGATGACCGGGACCGTGGTGTCCCATAACCCTGTGATCCCCGCCTCCGAGGGCAATCCCCGCCTAAAGTGTCCAGCCGGTGGCACCTAGAAACACACCCTTCGCCCGGCCAATGTAAGCCCCGGCGCCTCCGATCTCGATGATCGATCCAGCCTCGCTCCTAGGAGTCGCGACCTTGTCTCCGGGAACCCCCGCGAGCGTGTCCTCCCCGTCTTTCCGAGCTAGAAAGAAAACTGGTTCTCCTTCCTCTTTCCATTAACACCCGCATCCCGGATGCTCTTTGTGTCATCAATCTCTTTCTCGATGGTCATAGTTGTCCTAACCATAGAGTCCATATCTTATAGGAGAAGTCCCACAATCTTGTCCCGGATGGACAGTTTCAAACCATCTTCAAACTTCCTCACTTTGGCCATATCCGTGGCCATGTAATCGTCTGCGAAACGTGCTAACTCAGTGAATTTAGCCATGTATTGCAGTATTGTCATTGTTCCTTGTCTCAACTTTAGAAACTCTCGAGCCTTGACATGTCTAGCGTATGTCGGGAAAACTCACGGCTGAAGAGCCCCTCGAATTCTCCCCATGTCATCGCCTAGATTCCTAGAGGTCTCTGAATTCAATCCCACTATACTCAGATCATCTTCACCGAATGCAACTAATCTTTTCTTTATCGCATTGGAGGTGATCTCCATAGCCTCCAATACCTTCTCGATATGTCGGAACCAATGGTCAGCTACCATCGGATCCCCTCATCCCATAAATGTTGGGGGATGATGTGCTTTAGAGACCTCGGAGGTTACTGACCCCTCGACCCCAAATTCTACTACAAATGCGTACCTGGCAACTCGGTGGTTTCACCCATAGCCTCGATAAAGGCATGTGGGTCAAAAACAGGTGGTGGTTGGCTATTGCCCCGTGGAGGGCCTCTACGTCCCCGTCCTCGACTTGCCATCTACACATGTCAATTAACAAGTTTTTTTTCCTTATTTCCTTAGTGATACATCATGTCAAACACTAGTAATTATTAGTTCCTGAACTATTATGCTAATTTATTTTCTGAACCCCTAAGGTTATGTTCTCTAACCCTAGTGTTCTTCGTTTTCTATATACAACCTATCATGCATATAATCCACACATATAAAGTTTGGCCCGATTAAGATGCCTAATTCTATTCCCAAGCGTAGGGAATATTATGGTCGCCTAGCATTGTAATACCGGAAATCCACAGTCATCTCCTCGTGGAGCCAGTCTTACTTTTGATCAATAGGAGCCATTCCCACTAAAAAGTATGATTTAAAAGAGAATCAGAATGTCAGGTCATTTCAATAACTGATCAAGCAAATGTTTTAAACTAGAAGACAATTGTCGGGATTTTAGGTTCCCACCACTTCCCGCTCCTCTCTCCTAAACAGAAATGGGCCACAATGGAAGCCGATATGGGTGAACACATTTTTTCTTTTCATCCAACACCCAAAAGTCCACCTCTTATTTTATAAACTCATCTAGAACCATTGGATAAATGGTCTTCGATGGAGGATTTATCTTTAAATGCTCTGAAATAAAGATGATCGAGTACTAAACACTTGCTTCAATTAAACGAACCTCGCCTTGCATTCATGATCAAGCACAACGTGGTACCGCTGATATCTTGTTAACACGTCATTAAGAATATGCACAACTAAGGATTTACAAACTTTTACACAAGTGGTTAATATTACACAATCCAGTTGAAGATCAAAAGAGGAATCGAGGGACTTTACCTCGATCGGTGGAGTTTCCCATAGGATCCTGCCAGTAGGGTTTAGGAACTCATAAATTTATATGAACAATTAAAGTTGAGTGACAATTAATCATAAAAACAAGACTTTGAAGAACCTAATTAACTTGTAAACCGAGAATGAAGAATATGGAATACTAGGATTTAAAGTGTAATAAATATTTATGCCGAAAGATTACAAACTATTGAATCCAAAACTTCTAAAAGAATGGAAATCAAACTGATCTACAAGGTACCACTCAAAAATGGAGAAAACTCTTATTCTATCAAACCTAAACCCTAGAAGTGAAAAGCTTAAAAAACTAAAGAGAGAGAGAGCGAGAGAGAGCCCATATTTGTGTCCTCCTCCTTTTATGTACCCCTCCAATGTGATTTTCCCATTTTGGTTTGTCAGACGAGAGTACACTGCGCACGATTGAATTCCCAGACAATTCCGCAAGTTCCATGCAAGCCAGGCCCTGCAGAACTTTAAGTTCCCACTCGTAGAACTTTAAGTCTCTACCCCAGAACTTCACTACGCTTGATTTTCCAGCAAGTCAGACTCAGAGGAACTTTAAGTTCTACAGTAGAACTTCACCACTGCTGATTTTCCAAAGAGTCAGACTCAGAGAACTTTAAGTTCTATCTGGTGAGAAGATCCACGGTGCTTTCTCGTCATACTGAGTTCCCGACTCTCGTCAATCGCTTCACCCACATCCACATTGCTTCATATCAAGCCTGCTTACATCCCGTGCGCTTACGTTTTAAACCCAAAGACTCCGCATGTCCAAAACACGTAAGAAATTAGAAGTACCTGTTCTTATGCCAAATGTGGGTAAATTATGATTTAAATGTGCTAGATTCTATTATAATTATCACTCAAATGTGTATTCATCACACCCCCCAACCTGCATCTTGCTAGTCCCTAGCAAGATTTAGATCTAATCCACCCACTAGGTATGAATTTCAACAAGGCGCTGCGCGCTGGGCTTTGCAAAAATCCCAAATAGCGCTATGGAATAGGACATTTTTCCCACTTTAGCAGCACCAAGATGACTAATTAGACCAACCACATTCTTACACAATGAACATTATAATCAAGTTAACACAAAATCGTTATTCGATAAGAATTATGGATTTAAGAAATGTGGTTGTAGTCATGCTTACAGTGAACTGTAATGATCGAAATAAGGTAAGCAATCATATAACATAGAACATGTAACCATCATGCATAATGTCAAAAGGAACAGCAAACATAAGTCGAATCAAAGAGGTCTTAAGAGTTTGTAATGACCGTGGGCTAAATGAAAGAAAAGGTAAAAGATCAAAATGGGTGTCAAGTATTAACATGGCTAAGGTCTACTACCCGGGATCGCCAACCAGCCTCAGTCTAGCCCCACAATTACGCAAAGACGTCCTCATCCTCATCACCGTAAGAACGCGTCCGCCACACAACCGTCTAATTCTTATGATTCTCCCAACTGAGGATGTAGCATCCGCCATCGCCGGGCCTCCCCAAAGATGCGGCTCTCAAGTCCTGAGAGACGCCGATCCAAATAGCTTCGCTTCCGAGAGTCACCCAACCACTTTGATACGCCGCTCCATCCTTCAAAGGCGATGTGCTCGGCGGTGCCGGGCCGGATGAAGTGGTCCCGGAGGAGGTAACGCGCACCGAGGGTCGCGGGTTCAAGGATGCCGCTAGCCTTTACCCGCCTTATTCGTGATCCGCCCAGCCTGGGACACCCTCTTTCTAACCTGCCCTCATCCCCGCTTCTCTACAATACTAGTCACGCGAGGGAAACTGACATGCTTCTAGCTTGCACGCGAATATTGTAAGAACTCCTCATCATAGCACTCATATGACTAGTGCATAGTCAATCGCCCCAAATATAACCTCACATAACAACCGAATCTGCTCGGGCCTGAGATTTTTTTCTACAACCCTTCACCAAATTCATTGTGAATGATCTTCGTTTCATCGTATTATTCCGACTTTTAGCTTCGTGAATCCAATTCTTTTTCATAAATCCACTCATGGGGGCATGTAAGTGTGCACATATCCGTGAAACAACCGGGCATCGAACCGCGAATGCTCTCCGAGCGGGATATGGTCTGGTCCGCCACGTGAAGCGACGTAGTGCAAGGTATGTGCTATCGAGTCGAGTGACACGAAGTCGCTCTCCCATCAATCGTCGCACACGGAAATAACCTACGATTTTCCTTCACGGTGTGTAACTCCAATCCATCGGGAAGGTAAGTATCCGCGATCCCTGCAGTGCACGGCGTATATTTCGCTTCCCGGATAATTACCCCGATGGGATGAGAATATAAGAATGTTTTTAAATTAACGCCGTGATTGAAACCCCTATTTGCTATCGTCGGGTCCATTTCGTGCTCTCACCGTGAGTCTTCAAAGAACATAGCCTCTTATTTCTTCATCAACATCAGTTCCGATAATTCCTCACTTTCCAAGAGGATGCTAATTGTTTTCCCTTTTCTTTTCACCTGCTGAGAAGCATCAGCTTTCTTTTCACCGCTTCGTCCATAGAGGAACTGGATGCCTTCCCCTTCCCTGTTCTTAGAACGTGCCATGGAAATGGCAATGATAATATAACTACCCGCACTTACCCGTAAATAAATCATCATGTCCCAAAAACCTGCCTCGAACACCGGGTCGGGCTCCCGTGCACATCGATATCAGCCCTTGCCCATACTGACAAGATATGCACCTCCCAACCAATAATCACGTAACAATATCAACCAAATCCAACAAAGATCCATGTAAATGAGAGAAGATCAATAATGCTAGCGAGAGCCTAGGCTTACCACGCTCAACACCGACCGCAGTAACCAATCCGAACTCGAACCTAAACCCCCGCGTATAACCGAGCTCGGGGAATGCTTAAAGAGGAACACACGGCCAGGCTCAACTTGCGGAATGACAAAACCATATGGCAAATGAAGAGGCAGCATCCGATTTTCAAGTTAAAACCCTCGCCTAATTTCAAACTGGGCCAGACAGAGAACTTTAAGTTCTACCCTGTGAGAACTTTGCTATCGCCTCGTTTCCTCGAGTATAGTAGTGCAGCCTCTGTGAGAACTTAAGTTGTACCCCAGAGAACTTCGGCTTCAAAACTGATTTTCTCTTTTTTAAAATATAAATATATATTTTCACTTTTAGACAAGCAGCTACTATACATCTCGAATTGCTCAACCGCTTCATCCTGTGTCTCTTTTCCGCATGTTCACTTTTTCTGCTCAAATTCCACAACCGGGATCGCATTCGTAATTTAGTAATCGTAATTCATCTCGGGATATCTTTCAAACTGCTTCACATGACCTAATCATTGCTCCATAAATCCGATTCCTAAGGTTCGAATAAACTTGACAACTTAAAGCCCAAAATGGGTGCAAGGGATGGTACACTACAAATCCACTCGCATGCGAAAAGAAATAATATCTCTAATCATTTTCCACTTACGCAAGGTGTTCAGAAAGGCTATGATGCATGAAATTAATATGACCAAATTAAATTGATGCACAATTGGAAACAATAATGTGCAAGATCTGAGAAATTTTGGCCATAAGTCTGTGGTACGATGGGTAGTAAGGTAGGTAGGATGCAAGGGGGAACAATTCACAGAAGAACACAAGGCTTGTTGTGTGTGCTTGTTAAGATGTACATGCGATAAGATGATGTGGAGAGTATATGAGATCAAGCAAAGGTACACGTGTAAAACATAATACTCAGTTAAGCAAATTTTGAAAATTCGACCCACCGAACATATAACGAGCACAGAAGCCACGCTCAACCAAAGGTACACCCACCCCCACAACGTAAAACAAGCATCATTCCTAATGCATTGAACTAAGTGTACCCCACACGTAATCGAGGAATCACAGAAACAAGAGCCCCATGATTTTTTTTATTTTCTATGTTATTAAAAAGCAAATGAAGTAAAAACAATAAAAATAGAAAGCATGAACAAAAATAAAAACAAAACTATGTACAACAAATTGAGAATGATGTTACTTGGAAGGAGAGTTTTGGTAGAGCTGGCCCACTAAGTCCATACCGCTCGTGGAGGAGAAATGCTTCAAGGAATGGTTTCGAGGCGTCGTCATTCACTCAAGGAGTTCCCATCGTCCGATTTTCAATTTCCACCTACCCGCATGGATGTAATTCAATTTTAACGATGAAAGGGCCACCCAACGAGAGCCGAGCTTCCAGAAATAGATGCAAACGGAGTCGTACAAAGAAGATTTCGATCGGGTTCAAAAGTTTTCCTCGGCAATAGATTTGTCATGGAATAACTCGAGCCGTCTTGTAAATTCTGAGCTTTCATACGATTCCTCCAGCCTTCAAGTTCATTTAGCCGCAATAACCGCCGCTACCCGCCGAGTTAGATCAATTAAAAGTTCGAATAGCCCAAGAAGCTCTGTTCCATCTCTACTCTAAGAATGGCAAGTTTTCTTGCTACAAACTAAAATTTATGTGGAGACATACCAAGAACAAACTTAAAGGCGACTAAGATGCCCAAAGAGTACCTGGAAGATCTGAGTGACCAATCTTTTCGATTCGGCAACCGTCTTTTCTAAAATGTGTTTTATCTCCCTATTAGCTATTCACCGACCATTGGTCCAGGGGTGGTGTCGATTACTTTATGGGTGACTCCATATTTCTTTACCGCATTTTCAAAAGATCGATTGCAAAAGTGGGAGTCCACCATCACTAATAATTTCCCTTGTATGCCCCAAAACGAAAATATGTTCCTTTATAAATTTTAAACAACTCATGGTCATCGGGTTCCTTGAATTGCCTCAACCCACTTAGACACGTAGTCAATGATAATAAAATGTAGATAGCCACAAGAAGGGGGAAAAGTCTCATGAAGTCAATACTCCCAACAAGAAAAATTTCAATGATTAGAATTGGGGTAAGAGGCATCATGTTTCGCTTTTGTGACCCTCCTAATCGGGCGGCATTGAGCACAGCTTTGCAGAATCAAAACAATCTTTAAATAGATACAATAAAACCCAAATTGCAGGACCACAATGTTTTTCTAAGTGAGAAATGTCCTCCACTGTGCTTCGGGAGCGGCAAGAAGTTAAAATCCCACCCGTCATCATCAAGTACACATTCTCACATTTGATCTAGATGATTTAAATAGATATGGATCATCAAAATAGTATTTCTTAATATCCTGTCAAGAATTTCTTTTTCTCAGCTGGAAGTCCATATCGAAATGAATATGGCCACTACTAGGTAATTCACTATGCCAAGATACTCACGGGTAATGAACAAGAGCAAAGAGTCAGCTCATCGTGAGCTTATCACCTACGGGTATGCTACGGAGTCACTCGAACTAATCGAGATAAGTGGTCAAGAAACTACATTCTCAACCCCCTTTTATCTTTAACGGTCAAGTTGAATTCTTGACAAGAGTAAAATCCACCTAGTTAACCTTGTTTCGTGATTCGCTTTAGAGAGCAAGTACTAAGAGTCAGATTAATCAGAAGACATTACGGAGCCAAATAATATATGACCTAAATTTTTCAGAGCAAAGACAACAGCTAGAAACTCTTTTTCTATGGTTGTGTAGTCAAGCCCAAGGTAGTCTAGTACCTTACTAGCATAGTAAATGACAAAAGCCTTTTCGTCCCTTCCGCCCTAACACAACTCTCTATAAGATAATCACTAAAGATCGCACACGATCTCAAACCCGAGGTCCCACTAGGAGACCGCATGATTGGGCGGTGACACTCCAAAGATGTTCAGCTTAGCAAAGCAAAGGTCACAAGCTCAGGACTATGAAAGGGACATCTTAGCAAGCAAAGTACATAAGGGCCTGCCATAAAGACTAAAATCTTTTATAAACCTTCGATAAAACCAAAGACGGCCTAAGAATGACCTTATGTCTCTAACACACTTAGGAGTAGGGAGGTTGGAAATTGGCCTAACTTTGGCCTTATCAACTTCGATTCCATCTTTGATACAATGTGGCCTAAAACACCCCTGTGTTACCATGAAGACATTTCTCCCAATTTAACACAAGATTTTTCTCGACACCTCTCCAAAACCCACGAATTTTCTAAACAAACCGAACTTAGTCACTCAAAACTCGAGAAATCATCCATGAAAATCTCCACATGATTTCTATCATGTCACTGAAATTCATCATGCATCGTTGAAAGTTCCGAGGCATCAGACACCCAAAAGGCATCTTCCTAAAGGCGAAGGTACCAAAAGGGCAAGTGAACGAAGTTTTTTCGATCTTCAAAGCTATCTCAATTTGATTGCACTGGTACCCATCAAGAAAACAATAAAATTCATGCCCTGCAACTCTCTCTAACATTTGATCAACAAACTAAGAGGAAATGGTCTTTCCTAAAGGCTCCGCATTAAGTTTCCTATAATCTATGCACACCCTCCATCCCGAGGTGACACGGTAGGAATTAGAGCTCATTATTTCTACTGCAACCACCGTGACTCGCACTTTAGAACTACTTCAGGTCGACTAACCTAATTTGCCATTCGCAATGTAGATAAACTCTACATCCAAGTTTTAAAACTTCCTTTTCACCACTCTTCATTATCGGGTTCAATCGTCTCGTGGTCAGCTTAGAAGGTTTGACATCCTCTTCTATGAATTCTATGTGTGCGCATCAAGGGGCCAATTCTTAATATCTGCAATCGGCCCAACCTAAAGCAAATTCCGTGGGTTTTCAATATTTCCAAAAGTCGAGTTTCGAGTCACGTCTAACGAGGAAGATATGATTACTCTGAAAAGGTCCTCGTCCCCTAAGAATGCATATTTAAGATGTGCCTGCAAAGGTCATTCAAGCTAGTGGCTTCCGCTGCAATGTCTTATCCTCATTCGCGGCAAGGTTCAAATTTAGGTGCTCCACCCGTTAACTTCAAATACATCTTTATGCTCAATTATGTGAGTGGAGAAACTCCGACCCAAAGTGGTCACTTCCTCATCCCAATTTGGGCCGACTGTATTACGACTTAAGAGGATCATCATGTGAAACATTATCCGCAGATTATAACCACCTGAGCTCCATCATATTAATTTCACACATGTCTTCTTCATCCCCCATTCCTTCGATTACATCAAAATATTTAGATTAATGTCATGTTCCCAAATGAAAGTGTCATTAGCCTCCCTACAATGTATAATGGCATTAAAGAAGCCAAGAATGGTCGATCAAGAATTACCTGGAACTCGAGTTCTCGGTTCACCACAGTCGTAGGTCAAGCACCACAAAATCGATGTGGAAGTAAAATTTGCCCACTGACCAATACATCCTTCACTATCCCTCTAGGAATTTCACGCTTAGGTCGCCTAGTCAAGGGTGATATCGTTAAATTTAATTCTCCTAACCCTAAGTCCACGATACTCGAATAAGGCACAAATTAACACTTGCCCCTAAGTCCACTAAAGCATGCCCCAACTTTGAATTTCCTACTACTATAAATAAGTAGGACTACCTGTGTCTTTGTATTCAAAGTTGTTCGAATTAGGACGTAGGATTGTTCAATACCATGAATGCCTCCTTGTCGGCTCCAGTTTCCTTTTAATGCACAAAACCTTCCGTAAATTTAGCATATGATGGGATTTGGTTTAATGGCATCTAACAAGGAATATCCTAGCTCGAATTTGTTCAACAACTCATAAATCTCCGAATGGTTAGTCATTTTCGTGCCTCTACCATGAGGGTAATGAGTTTGAGGGATATGGTCGACTTGTCTTCCTCTGACATCATCTTCGCGATCCGTATTAGTGGACACGAGGTGTCCGATTTTTCATCCTCTCTAGCTAATTCACTATGAGACTCTCGTGATGATTCCGTGGAATAGTTTGTCAATTACCTTACCACTTGAAGGGTAGTGACGGCTATACGATCTTTCGAGTACCCTCCTTTGGAACCTAAACTTCCACCTTCTGTTTTGACCTTGTGGGTTTTGGATGGGTTGTGATGGAAGTTTCCTTTCTCTTGTTGAAGGTTACCTGAAGCGAAGTCAACGGTTATCTACGGGATCTCACATCATTCCAGACGGTTAGGGTTATAATTTAGGTATGGATTATTTGGGTTTTGTCTGGCGTAACAACTATATCTTCCGGACTTCTCTTATGTGGAGGTTGGTAAGAAATTTGTGATTTTGATTCCCTTAGTTCGGTGGATGATGACCTTGATTAAAGTTTCCACTGAAATCCTTGGGCCTTGATTACGAAATGGAGGAATGAATTTGGAAAACCTTGGTTTTGGATAGTGAGGAGCCTTGGATTTGTTTGGCAAGTTATGTAGTCCTCCTCATTTTCTCCAGCTAAAATTAGGATGCTTGCCCCACCGAGTTATGGATTTCAAGTATAGAGGAATTGAAAGGTTTCCTTTGGTAATTAAGGCGTTGGCTTGTTCGATTGAATGGCTCCTTAGCAGGGAAGATTTGGGCGGGTTAATGGTCAGTGTGTAGCGTCATCGCATATAATGCATGGCTCATCTCTCTAGGTCCATTTTAGTGCGAGATGGTGGGGCACACTAGTTACCTCATTCACCTTTTTCATCTCTATTGCCTCTAATTTCCTTGTTAAATTTGCAATTTTGACTTGCAACTCATATTCTCTCTTAGGTGGTGGATTCCGCCACCAGTGGATGTGCTATGCACTTTAGCAGTGTCTAAAGAGGTGTTAGTCTCCCAAGTTCGAGCATTCTCTGCTATAATGTCAAAAAGCTGAATTGCCTCCCTAACACTCTTTTCATAAAATTCTCACACTGCACATCATTTTAGGATGTCACTGTGTTTGTACTTAGAGATAATCCTTGATGAAAGTATGCACAAATTTGTCAGCGTCAACCCGTGATGAGGGATAGCATGGAGGGAGATCCTTATATCTTTCCCACGGCTAGCGAAGGTTCACGGCTTTTCGGAGAAAGTTACGAGATTGCTCGCATGAGGGCATTGAGTACGTCTGCGGGAGGAAAAACTTATTGAGGAATTCATTCCATGTTTTCCATGTAAAGATCAATTAGGTGCGAGGAATGGGGGCAGTTTTGGCCCACCTAACAGAAAAAGGAAATAAGACCAAACAGATTATGTGGAGAGGTGAACCGGTGGAGAGGAATGCACTGCAGACATCCTCAAAGTCCCTCATGAATGAGTAAGGGTTCTCAGATTCAAACCCTTGGTATACAGGTAGGAGACGGATCATTTCCGACTTCATCAGGAATTGATTGGCCTCATCAGGAAGGCGAATACAAGAATTGGTTGTGGTCCTTTGAGGTTGTAGAATTTCTCGAAGGTTCTCTACATTGGGCAGGAGCGGGGGAACTCTATGCGATTTTTCTTTGAAGATTACCATTTTCCACCTCCTAGCCTTTGGGTTTATTGGGGCGTGGCATTGCCCCCATGTTGTGGAGGCTCCATAGAGTCATGCGATTCTCAGGATTATCCATTTGGTAAAATGTTATCTTGGACACTTGGCATATAATGGATTTCGGGGTTTCTAGGGATCTGATTATGACTAGTCGGTGTTTCGTTACCGGGCCAAATTGACATGCACTACACTTACTCATCCGAGAAACACCCAGAGATTTCTAACTAAAACAAAACAAAATAAAAAAAGATAAATGGGAGAGCGTGCGGTTTGTTGTTTTGCAAATTACCTCTAGCTCTCTTCGAGATCAACTTGGTTGAAATC
This sequence comes from Tetrastigma voinierianum, assembly GCA_016808115.1. NCBI lineage: Eukaryota > Viridiplantae > Streptophyta > Magnoliopsida > Vitales > Vitaceae > Tetrastigma > Tetrastigma voinierianum. The sequence goes on from JAEQBH010006200.1 coordinate 80,783, forward strand.
GCCTCCCAAACTAGCAGCGCCAAAAATGCTTCGTCGTGATTAGTGTGCCTAATTCTATTCCCAAGCGTAGGAATTAGCCGTCTAGCATTATAATCTTTTGTGGGAAATCCAGAGTCATCTCCTAGACGGTCTTACTTTGTTGATCAATAAGGCTATTCCCCACTAAAAGTATGATTTAAAAAGAGAGAATTGTAATGTTGTGTTGTTTGGGTGAGCGGTTGATTGGTTAAATGTTTTAAACTAGAAGACAATTGCTGGGATTTTAGGGTTCCCACTCACTTACGATCGGGTAAAGTCCACCTCTTATTTTATAAACTCATGTCTAGGAACCATTGATAAATGGTCTTAGATGGAGGATTTATCTTTAAATGCTCTTTGGAAAATAAAGATGATCAGTAATACTAAACACTTGTTCTCAATTAAAAGCGAACCCTCATTTGCATTCATGATCAAGCACAAGCGTGTACCAAGGATATCTTGTTAACACGTTGTCCAAGAATATCTACAACTAAGGATTTACAAACTTTTTACACAAGTGGTTAATATTACACAATCCGGTGAAGATCAAAGAGGTGGGGACTTTGTGATCGGGGTGAGTTTCCCCCGTATGATCCCAGCAGTAGGGGTTTAGAACTCCATAATTTATATGAACAATTAAAGTTGAGAATGATTAATCATAAAAGCAGTACCTTGAAGAAATCGGAATTAGCAGCAAGGCGAGAATGAAGAATATGGAATACTAGGATTTAAAGCGGAATAAATATTTATCTTTGAAGATTACAAACTGTGAATCCAAAACTTCTAAAGAATGGAAATACGAAATGCGGATCTACAAGGTACCACTCAGAAATGGGAGAAAAACTCTTATTCTATCAAGCCTAAACCTAGAAATTGAAAAGCAAAAACTAAAGAGAGAGAGAGAGCGAGAGGCCCTATTACTTGTGTCCTCCTCCTTTTATAGCCCCTCGATATGATTTTCCCATTTGGTTTGTTGGCGAGTGCCCTCGCGTGCAGTTGAATTCTTGGACAATTCCTTAAGTTCCATGCGGTTGTCTTAGGTAGAACTTTAAGTTCTGCGATAGAACCACTTCTGATTGATTTTCCGACCAAGTTGTCTTAGGTGGGACACAAGTTCTCTGGTGGGAACTTCACTGCTGTTGATTTTCGGCCAGTTGTGCGGTGGGAACTTTAAGTTCTCTGCGTGTTGAAAAATATCCTTTAGTGCTTTCCTTGCTTTCTTTGGAGTTCGAGACCGTCAATTGCTCACCCACATCCACATTGCTTCATATTGGCTTCAGACACATCCTTGTGCGCTTACGTTTTAAACTGAAAGACACGCACAAGTACGAAAACACGAGAAGAAATTAGAAATTACTGTTCTTATGCCAAATGTGGGTAAATTGTGATTTAAATATGCTAGATTCTATTATAATTATCACTCGAATGTGTATTCATCAATATACTATTACCTGATATGTAACACAATCATCGCACAATGATTCTAAGAATGCAATGAATACTTTGATGCAAGCTATGGCGGCTGATGCTCCGGACCGAGCCCTAGGCATTCATAACCTAAGCTGCGTACTATAATCGCATGTCCACAAACCCATACTTGCAAGGCCACAGGTATTCGTATAACTAGGCTCTACGTGTTTGTGATGCTGGTATCGGATGCATCATAAATATCTGGCTTGACCTGCTCCTTAAGCCCTAGGTACAAATATCTAAACTCTGTTATCAAGGCGTAGCGCGCTGAAAACCGGGGTCGATTGATAACTTCGTCAGCTATACGGAATACGTAACCTCCATATCCTTGATACCACCATATCGTGTCCCATTCATCGGGATCCATTCATCCCCATATAGTTTAGAAAAATATACAAATTTATCAAAATAGTTAATAAGAGTTCGAGTTACAACTCTCTTAGATACAAAAAGGTTTCTCAAAGCCACAATTCGACTTTCTTCACACATGCGGTCCCGGATGGTAGTCAGCCCTTTAATACATAACACACTGAAAGGGTCCACGTGGGGTGAGGCAATGCCAGTGAGATAACTCATACTAGGGCTACTCTCCATTTAAGTGCACATGCAATGCCATGTTCACACAATAATACACATATCAACATTCCAATGAAGAATATGTCAATTCTAAATGGAATCCTACATGCCATGAAATGAGATAGGACTCATCATGCCCCATGTCTCGAGTCCTCATCGACTCCCTCACATATAATTATGCCAAGTGTGAAAAACCGTCATTCCGGATGACATCCAATGATCATTTTCAAAACAAATTTCATTTGTTTATAAACCAAAAGCTTTTTGAATGATACATCACAATGATCATTTTATATTTAAAATCCATGCGCCTTTTTGTGGGTAGCAGATTTTTGGTGTCTCACCACAGGCTCTGCAAACCCAGACACTTTTATGACCTTTCACTGCTGGGGACTATGTCTGACCATAATTGGCGGATTTTTCACTCGATGGAGGATCTATCCCTTCTTGTTGATACTCGACACATATTTTCCGTTTCATGCAACCGTGCGACTTTGTTGGACGTTGTCCCATTTAACGAGCCCACTCAATCGAACACCAAACGTAGTGTCAATTTACCAATTATGCACTCACACCCATGAAATGCGATGTTTCCCGTGCATATGCAATGCAAGAATCCCCACTTTACATATTATCTCATGTGCATGTATAATACCTTTACATGAAATAATTCTTAAACCGTACTTTATGCCAAGTACCATGGATAATTATATCGAAAACATATAATTTACATTAATTCCTGCTAATATATATAACACCAATATATCAATATATTCAGTATGTTATAAAATTTCCAACAATAATACATATAAATAGTCCACACAAACTAGCCATTCCCGGCCATACCGGGTCTTGGAAATAATCTGGACCCAGTTTAGAAATTTCAGCTTTTGTTTTATTTATTTATTTTAACAAATTTCAAGACTGTCATTAACGGTTATAAATTCAGCCATGAAGCAGTCCTCAAATTCGGCCTGAAAACAGTCCTGAAAAACAGTTCCAATGTCCGAAAACTTAGTTTCATGGTTGGGGTTGAACCACACAACCATTTACAGCTCTTATATTAAGAGGAACCAGTGTAGGAGAAAACCCTACCTCTTTTGTTTTTGGCACATACTCGTAGCTCTCATCGAGTAGACCAACTTTAATTCTCGGTTGCTGACTTACATTGTCGGAACACCGGGAATCAGGCCACTTTCCTTTTTCCCCCTTTCCTCAGCGAGAGCAATTTCCCTCCTCTCTTTTGTTTTCCTCATTTTCTTTCCTTTCTTCCTTTTCTTTTTTTCTCCTTTCTTTTCTTTTTCTCATTTCCTTTCTTTTTCTCCTTTCCTTTCTTTTTTCTTTCTTCCATTGAATTGTTTTTTTTTTTTTTTTTTTTTGGTTTGCTCAATGAGAAACTTACTCTCACTTTTCTATTTGCCATGTGTCCTTCATATGCTCCATTTGCCATGTGCCATGTGTCACATGGACACATACACTAGGTGGCAAATGCCACACCACATGGCTCTCATGCAACATGCCCTCCTTTAAGCTTGCCATGTGGCACCACTCCATATGTCATTCGACACTCGTGCCTCGAAATACGTGAAATTCGTACTGTCTCGAAATCCAACGAAATTAGACTAGGTAGCTAGATTTTGTGAGACGATTCCAACAGTGAAGTCTGTTTCGTCATCCAAAATCTAGAAAATTTCAAGTTTTCAACATGTACTACAATGACAAATTATCGTTTTGCCATTTTTAAGAAAAATTGCATTTTTCTCGGGTTTTACAAATGTTCTTAAAAAGAACTCTAACATTTATTTATTTATTTTTTAAGTTTTAGATGTAAATTGGTCTTAATACTCATATTCGATCTTAGGATGATTTGGATCCTAACTAGATTTAATACTTATTTGCATCGAAATTAAAATTTGGCTTGACCCAGTATTGGTTTAGGCCTAAGGCCAAACCCAGGGTTAAATAATCTAGATAAAATGATCCCAGACCCATTTGATAAAGCCCATGTAAAAAACCCAGGGGCATTTATGAATTTCTAATTTTTTTTTTAAGTTGTCAATGGAGGAGAATGAGACTCTGTCTCAAAATCAGAAGTCAAAAGAAACTATTTCTTAATGTTAGAACATGGCAAGATGATGTAGGCAGTTACGTGGGTAGTTGAGAAAACTTGAGGAATCAGGAAGTGGGGAGAGTGGAGAAAATGGAAACTTGGGCAGCAAGTCAAGACGCCTATAAAAGAAGCAGAGCTCCCAGACGAACGAGGGGAAAAAACAAATCAACAATTAATCAACTCAACAACAATGACATTCTACTTCAACAAGTCTTAGCTTTTCAATCAACTTTCATCAATTTCAGGCGCTCCTGTTTCCTAGTTTTACTTGAGGTTTACATCGAATTTTCGGCCTAATGCTATTCATTCATTCATAGTGAAATCGATATTTTCTTTAACAATTTCATTGTATTTCCAAGTTTTATTAAAGTTTCTTTTAATTTTCCAGCCATCGTGTTATTTCATTTCTTCTTAGGAAAATCTAATATTTTTCTTCAGCATTTGATTCTTGTAATATTTCCATTCGTACGACATTTTCTACTTTGATTTTGGGGAACTATCAAGGGAACCAGAGAGCCTACATAGTTTGATTAGAAGTTAGTCATTTCAGTTTGGAAACACTTTAATTTCCTGGTGTGCCCATACACTTATATTTTATATGTTCGTGTGAAAATAAAAAATCACCACAACATATTTTTGGCACGCCTGATGAGACATATATTTGTTGAAAATGCCACAAAAGTTGAGAAGTAAAATCAGTTTGGAGTCTCAGGACTCATGATATGATGCTTCAGAAGCAGCACATGAGGGACTAGTTCCAACCATAGTGGAATAACTAGAGAAAAATGCAGCAAATTTTCTCCAGGAGGAATATGCATCATACAACGCAATCGGGCGTGGATGTACTTATTTATTTCCCTAATGCTATTGAGAAATTTAAGGCGTTGATTGAAGAATTGAAAAACCAGAACTTGGTGATTACACAACGTCTTGAAGAAAGAATGGCCGCACAAACTAAGGCTCTGGCTGACCAAGACAAAATTATGGCTGAAAAAACTAAAGTCATGGCTGATCATGCCCAGATTGTGATAGTCGTGATAGACGAACATGCCAAAACAATAACTGAGTAGGCTAAGGCCGTTGTGGAAGAGCAAGAACAACAATCTTAGTCGCAAGGGAAGATTTTAGAGGTGATCTCAAAGATTGTTGGACAACAGAGACAAAAAGTTGTTTCTTGACCTATAAGACAACTATCTGATGAGCTCGGAGTGCAGCACCCCTAGGAATTTTCAAGAAGCAAGTGGATCTCATCGCTTACCTATACAGGTTGAAAATTGCTATCTTCCTCCCCATAGGAGAGAGGATGGAACTTCAACGAATGTTAATGGGGAAAGTTTTAATTTGGTTATAATAATGGCTCCTCAAAGGTTATTTGCTAACACCAACTCGATTACGCAACCTGGAGCCTACAATGAACCACTTCCTTTTGTTGGTGGCATGGGGGACATTATTCAACCACCCTTAGGGGTAAGTACTAATAGAAGACAACAAATTCCCCAGCCTTTTATGCAACCACCTCCACCACCAGACTTGGAGGCAATAAGGGAAGCAGTATAAGAGCTATACAGGCCAAGCCTTAGACAAATTGGCCGCTTAGAATTCTACAAGCCGTACCCAGAGGCAATAGATAGAGAAAATCCTTACCTAATAAGGTATAGAATTCCTGAATTCTCTTTATTCTTTAGAGAAGATGGATAATCCGCCTTAGAGCATGTGGCTGGATTCACAATGCAATGTATAGAGTGTGACTATGAGAATTTCCCCTACTTCAAACTCGGGTTATTTCCTAACTCATTAACAGGAGCTACTCTTACTTGGTATGCAACATTGCCAAGAATTCTATTATGAGTTGTTGCAAAATGGAGAGACAATTCCTCACACAATTCTTGAGTTGAATTTGAGATCTACATACATAATTATCTAGGAGTAGCGAGGATGGAGAACCAACAAAGTCATTCATTACTCGTTTCAAAAGAATGAGGAATAGATGTAAAATTCATCTCCCAGAAATATAGTATATGAAGATAGCCCAAAGGGGACTTGATATAGAGTTGTGGAAGAAATTTCAAGGTATGGATTTCAGAGACTTCTATTAGCTTGATGCTAAGGTAACAAAGTATGAAGAATTACTCAAGGAAGAAAGTCAACAAAGAAATACCTCCATGGGAACTTATTGCCTTGAGGTGAATTCTAAAGAAATATGATATGATATCTTAAGTACGAGTTCATTCATTTTACCCTCTGAGTGAAGAGAAAACACTTGACTTATAGAGAAGTTGTAGACTTTTAATACACAAGTACGTTATACTTAGTGACAAAGGTGAGGAAATGTTGATTTCCTACAAATAAGAAATTCATCACATTTCCACCAAGATCACTTGACAAGAGGAACTTAGGGAAAAATATACTATAGTATCATAACTCTGGAATCATAACACTAATATTTGGAGTTTCATAAATATTATCCAAGGCGAGGATTTAAAGGGAATCTTTGAAATTCCCTAAGAAAATGAGACCATAGTGTGATTGATGAAGATCCATTTCCACGATAACTGTCCAACTATAAGCTCTTCCTAACTGATTTGAGCGTGCTAAATGCAAAGAAGGATGAGAGATTTTCTCAAATGCTAGGATAAAGAAATGTATGGATTCTAGGCAATGCTTGGTTCATATGGATGATTTAGCGGGAAGGAGGAGAGTGCATGCAACGAAAGAAAGAATGGAAAGTATCATACCATTCAAAACAGGAAATCAAGAAAGAGAAATCCTCCAAGGGAAATAATGTTTTTGTAAAAGAGAGACATACTTTTCCAGGGGAAAAAGGGCATGAACAATCCTTCAAGGAGGAAAATGCCTCCAAGGTTTGTAATCCCTCCTCCCATCTCACCTGGAAAAAAAAAATGGCATGTGGTGTAACATAAGAAATTTTCTTAAAAGCTCACTAGAACTAAAAAAGGAAGGATGTAGAGATCGAGAGCTATGGAGAAAAGGCAACTGCTTGATAAAATGCCATAGGGAAAGCCAAAAGAAGCAGAAAATCTGAGAGAAGAAGTGATGCCTACTCTAAAGAAGACCAAATTTGGATAGAAAGCTACGAAAGATGATGAGTCTAGTTGCAAATCTACTGAAGGGATTGTTGAAGAAATAGATTTGAGTGGTATTATGATAGGTACAATTCCTATTTCTTTGAATTGTTCTACCATTTCTCTAACTTTGCTAGATTTCTTAAAGTCAAAAGATATGGAGAGAAGCCTACTAGTGGTAGAGAAATAACGTTCTCTAGCAGAGGAGAAATATAGTCAGAGGGTAATCACCATTGATTCCTCTTAAGAAAGCAGGGCCCAGAAGGTGATACTAGAAAAACCTACTTTGGAAATGACAAGGCACATAAGACCTCTCTATGTGAGAGCATACTTTAATGGCAAATCAGTATTCAAGGTGTTGGTTGATAATGGATCAGTAGTCAATTTGATGCCATTAAGGATGTTGAGAGCACTAGGAAGAGACAATGACGATCTAAATGAAACAAAAGTGTCTGTATTAGCTTTCACTGGGGAAATCTCAAGGGCTCTGGGTGTACTCCCTATTGACATCAATGTGGTTAGTAAGACCTCTTTATCTGCTTTCTTTGTGATTAATTATATTGCTAATTACAATGTTTTGCCAGGAAGAGACTGGATTCATGCCAATTGGTGTGTGTTGTCCTCCCTTCACTAATTTTTGCTGTTTTGGAAAGGTGATGAAGTAGAAGTAGTATGGGCAGATAAACAATCTTTCATTGCAACTTCATATTTTGTTGAGACCGGTTACTATGACCAAGCGTTTGGTCTAATAAAATTCAAAGGTAAAAAGAAGGATGGGGCTATAAGGGAAATATATATGAAGTCAAGAGATACTGCTGAAATTCAAGACCAAGCTACCAAACTTCTAAAGACAATTACTATCGTGCCTTTCAAGTCAATAAATGGTCGATCATCGAGGAGATCGATGACTAAGTGTTCTCGTGAAGAAGAGAGAATCACGGCCGTTATGTAAATGACATTCAAAATCTGAATCTGACAAATTCTTGAAGAGGAGTTCCAAGACATTTGTGGAGCTGAAGTGATTTATGAAGGAGAATTATATGAAGAGGAGAAAGAAATTCAGATTGAAGATTTGGAACAAGCTCCTCCTAAAATAGAAGACAACAAACCTCAAGTTCATGATCCTACAAAAAAAGTCAACCTCAACACTATGGAAGAGCCAAGGATTACTTACATCAGTTCTCTACTACCCTCTTAACTCGAAGGAACAAATTATTTCACTATTACAAGAATTCAAAGATTGCTTCGCTTCGAATTATGAAGAAACGCCAGGATTGGATAGGAGCCTTGTGGAACATCGTCTTCCCATTAGGCCCGAATTCCATCATTTTCAACAATCACATGGAAGGATTAGGGTTGCCAACGGGGCGGGTTTAGGATGGGACACCCCAATCCCATTCCCGTCCCACATAGTATGGTCATTTCCCATACCCGTCCCAAACCCAATTTGGGGCGCAATATGTATTCTCAAACCTGATATAAAATCATAACCAAAATCCTATCCTTGCCTCGCCCCGCCTCGAATTTGTGTTCTCCCCTTCCCATTCATCCTCTATTTTCTCAACAATCAACCATGCAATCAGATGATAAAAGAACAATTCCTAAAATTTCAAAATTCATGTACAAGAGATCTCCATAAATTATGAATGTCAAAATAAATCTGTTAAACCACATTATCTAAAGAAAAAATTATTGAAATCAACAAACCAACATACCATAAATTAAGGCTTCAAATCGGGAAACAAAAGCAACAAATCTATGGGGTTAGGCTTTGAAACCAGCATCACCCACAATCCTAATAGACATTCCAGTAGAAAGATCGACAAGTGGCAAGCTAAACAAGAAGAAAGGTGCACATAACCATTGAAAAGAAAATAGGATTTGGCCTTAGGGTTAGTACCAGTACTAATGATAACAACAATAATCAACCCATAAATAGCCAAAAAAACTCTAGCTATAACAACTAGAACAATCGACTTCAATATAAGCTTCGAACTCATCACACCCATGGAGGCCACACCAACCTCACTCTTTGCGGTTCCATATGCAGCTTCCTTTTCAGGAGAAAACATGGGTGGCAGTAGCGTCGAGGAAGTCAAGGAATGGAGCAGTCTCATCACCGATTTTGGTACTCGTTTCCATCGATCCAAAATTCTCACTTCCCTCTCGTTTTTATCTCTTTGACGATAACCTTAAATGAGAGGGGAGAGCGAATCCTAAAATGTGAGATTAATATACGAGGGTAGCTTTGTAATTTTTATTCGGGGCGGGGCGGGTCAAAAAGTTATAAATCCTAAGCCCGCCACGAACTTTGTCTGGGTTTGAACATCAAACCCAAACAGTTAAACATTCCCTTACATCCCAAATAGAGCGGGGGTGGCGGCGAGTTAGTTAGGCCTGAGTAAAAATTGCCATCCACATGTCGAGGAAGTAGAGCTGAAGATAAAGGAGGAAATTGAGAAACTCTTGAATGCCAAATTCATCAGTCCTAGAAGGTATGTTTAGTGGCTAGCAAATATTGTTCTTGTAATGAAGAAAAATAGAAAACTTTGGGTATGTGTGTATTTTAGAGATTTAAATGTTGCTACTCCTAAGGACATGTATGTGATGCCTGTTACAAACATGTTAGTTGACTTTGCTACTAATAACAAATTGTTATCCTTTATGGATGGTTTATGCAGTTTACAATCAAATTTCTTGACTATAGAAGATATATCTAAAGACCACCTTTATATATCTTGGCTCCATAGAGACATTTGGATAGGTAGTCATACTTTTAGTCTCAAAATCTCAGTGCAACTTACCAAATGACAATTAATGCCATTTTCCATGACATGCTAGGCCACCACATGTAAGTATTCATTAATGATGTTGTGGTTAAATCTAAAAGAGCTAGTGATTATGTAGATCACCTAAGGAAAATCTCTAAAAGGATGAGACATCATCAGTTGAAGCTTAACCCACTCAAATGTGCATTTGGAGTTCGTGTTGGGAATTTTCTTGGATTCTAGTTCACCAAACAGGGATAGAAGTGGATTAGAACAAAGCAAAAACTATTTCTTCTACCAAAGCTCCACAAAACAAGATAGAGCTCCAAAAGTTCTTGGGTTAGGTAAGTTATTTAAGAAGATTTATCTCTAACCTGGTAGGTAAAACCAAGGAATTCTCTGACTTGGTGAAACTAAAAGATATGGAAGAATTTAGGTGGGAGGAATGACGTCAAGCAGCATATGACAAGATCAAAGAGTATTTTGCTAAACCTCTTGTTTTAATGCCTCCCATATAAGGCCACTCACTTAAATTATATTTGCTCTGACAACAAATGAATCAATAAGTTTGTCTTTAGCACAAAACAATTCTAAGGTCATGAAGCGGATCAGTGCAATATTATTGAGTAGGGTCTTAAATCCAATGAGGAAATAGATATGCCCAATTGAAGAATTATGTTACCCTTGTACACTTTGCATGTACAAAGTGAGACATTACTTAATCCGTCTCAGTCTATGTAGTTTCTCGGATTGACCTTATGAGTACATGTAAGCGGCCCGATTATAGAGAGGGTTGGTAAATGGTCCCTTGCTTTATTAGAATCCACCTTGATTTATTTTCCATAGAAATCAATCAATAGACAAGCACAGACAGATTTCCTAGCTGACCATACTTCCTTAGAGATTGGGACAGATCAAAGTGTAGAGTTAGGAATTTATGGAGCTGAAAAGGAACCTTGGATCCTCAAATTTGATGGGTTAAGCACTGAGAATTCAGCTGGTGTAGGAGTAGTGATTATTTCACCAAGGAGAGTAAAGTCTACATTGTCTTTAAATTTGGCCTTTGAATGCGCCAACAATCAGACCGAGTACAAAGCTTTGGTGATTGGCTTATAGATCCTATTAGAGCTTGGGGCAAAAGATGTTCGAGTAATTGGAGATTTTGAATTGGTACTTCGGAAATTAATAGAGGAGTATAAATTTAACAGTTTTCTTTTGGCATCTTATTTTACTACTGTCATTCAATTGTTAGACTCATTTGATAATGTGGAATTTGAACATGTGCCTAGGGAATCAAAATTTGGGAGGCTATTGATAAACTTTGCCTAAAAAAACATACAGTGTAAAATGAGTGAAGAATTGACCCATAAACTCCTCATGATAGAGAAGAAGAAGAACCCTCCAATTTTTGAAAAGGGGATCGACCTAGACATCTTCAATAATGACATGAACATTCCTGGAGATTGGAGAATTGAGTTCATAGAATATTTAGAGAGGGTTCTTCACATAATAAAGGCTCAAACTCAAAATTTTGTTCTCCTAGAAGGGAACTATCTGAGAAAAAGGACTTGATGAGGCTATTACTCGAAGTGCTTATCTTTTCTAGACATGTGGAGTTATAGAGCAAGTTCATGAAGGGTTGTGGAGTCTATTAATATGGAAGTAAAGATGTTGGTTAACTAGAAACCACGACTATTTTTGATCAACCACATTATAAAGACTACATCACCCACTCTAAAGGTTAATAACAATGCAGAAGTATGGAAGCATAAGAAGTCCTTGTTGTTGAATTGCCATTCAATAAGTAAAGCCATAATTATGATCGTTGAGAGGGACGGGCCATGTACCTAGTGGGAAAGATTCATCGGGATCAAAGGGCACATCTTTATCTAGTGGCTACAAACTATTCACGAGTGGGTGGGTATTTACCATTGAAGAAGCGACGGAAGGATATGATTTAGTTCATCAAGGAGAAGATTATTCATAGGTTTAGGATTCCCCAGTCTATCACTACTGATTAAGGAACAATGTTCATTGGAAAAGAAATGAATTACTTTGCTGTAGATTATGAGATACAACTCATCAGATCAACTCCTTTCTATGCTCAAGCCAATGCACAAATAGAAACATCCAACAAAGTGTTGATAGGAATCCTAGAGAAAATGCTTGACAAAAATTGTAACGACCAAAAAATACCCTAGAATTTTTTTTTATAATTTTATTATATATTCCGGGTATAAATTTAGCCAACTTGGGTATTTTCCAGGAATTGTTAAATGAATGTTGATTAAATTATTATATGGCTAAAAGCAGATAAATATTAAATCTTCAAATGAGAAATTAATTGAACCCGAAAATAAACCCAAGTGAAAAAGGGCAAATATGGAATTTGTAAAATGAGGACCTAAGGGTCAATTGTAAATAAGTTTATATGTCTAAATGAAATTAGGAGAAATAAATGAGCAAGGGGGATAATAGGAGACTTAAATGAAAGATGGGTTAGAGCGAAAGAGGAAAGGCGAACATGGCCTTCAGGATAAAATGAATTTAAAGGCCAAAAGAGGTCAAAAGGGAGCTCATTTGGAGCAATCCCGTTTTTGAGAAAAAGGGAGAGAGCTAGGGTTTTTGAATGGGGAGATTTGTGAATTGCTCCATGAAAATCAAAGGCTAAAGTGATAAAAACAAGAGGAACCTTGGTATTGAAGTTTGAAAGAGATTTGAGGTAAGACTCAAACCCTAAACCCCTTTTATTTGTGTTTGAGTTAGGGAAAACCCCAAATGTGGATAAAAAGAGTTTTGTTTTGGTTGTAAATGAGTTTTGGGATTGTGTTGGGTTGAGTATTGAAGAGTATTGTTGGTTGGATTGGTTTTGTGTAATGTTTGTAAAAGGGAAATGTTGAGTTTTCAAAGGAAATGCTATCAAAATTTTGTCAAGACCCCTGTTCTTGTTTGGCTATAGATTAAGTTATTATCATCCAAATGAAGTGATTCCAATTGGTAAAGAACCATAAGAGATAGGTATACAAATGTATAGAAGGGACTAGGAGCAAATTGTAGATCTAAGGCTCCCAAATACGGGCTTAAAGGTGAGCTCGGGTAGCTCATGGGTTATGCTCTGTTTTGGGTATTGTTATAGTGTTTTAGCCATAAGTTGAGTTTCACTCATCCAAATTGATTGATTCAAAATTCTGGGTAAAATATACTTCTAGAGGAATAATTTACTTAGGAAGTGTATACCAAATTGTAACCCCAAAGTGCCGAAATTTATCAAAGTGGGCTATGTAAGAACATGCGGTCTGGCACACTGGGGTGGAATTAATTACGGATGTAAAATGAAGCAACTTTGTGAGTTTTGGTGATCCAAATTGGATGAGTTGGAGAAGAAACCTTAGAACCATAGCTTCAAATGAGTAGAAGGAACCATTACCAATTTATGGAGTTAAGACCCCTGAAATTGGGAATAATAGTAGATAGTAATTGAAATTTGGGCATCATGACCCGGTTTGGCATTAAAATGCCGTAACTTGAGTTTAGGTGATCAGATAGGATGATTCTTCCTACTAACAATAGACTCCCTTAGAGGCTAAAATTTTCTTGAAGCAATAGCAAATTATGGCTTATGTCCCCGTAAAATTTGCAAGTGAGAGTGTCAATTGGGCATAAACCTGACCCAAAAACTCCTAGAATAACCTACTAATATGTGATTGTCATTGTATTTGAATAGGGGCTAACAAGGAGGAAAACCCGCATTGAAGTCGAGATTCCGAAGATTGGAATCAAAGTGACGATTTTGGTTTGTTTTATCTTCTCCTATTCTCGTTTCAAGATTTGAACTATTTGTTCTAAATGCATAAGAAAAGCATATTGAATTGTTTTAATTGATTTGAAGAAATTGATTGTGAAATGTTTGCAAATGAAAATTGCATGAGTATTGAAAATGAATCGTTTATGCAAATGCACATATTGTACTGTATGTTGCTATAAAAGATTTGAACGCCCTTAATCTAATGTTAACAGTTTAGTTTGTATGAAGGATAGATTGGTATACCAATAGGGGTCAAAATAGCAGTACTACGAATGATTATATTGATGTAATAAAAAGCCATTCCATTAGCCTAAATGAGATAGTATCGACGGTGTTCATTTAATTGCTTTTTTTTTAATGGCAATCAACGGCCAGTAAGGACCATGCGAGTGTATAAAGCCCAGTTTTTATAAAACTGCGACCTAACGGGACCAGTCTTAGGTGATTCCGATATCCTGTATATCGAAAATATAGGTTAAATTTGTTAAGGGTAGAGCCGAATTAAATTGATTTGAGATTGTGACAAATTGGAATTGAAAAGCATGATTGCGAATTAAAATGAAAATAGTATTGTGAAATGCATGATTTGATTTAAACTGAAACCGAGAATGGAATTGTATAGAACCACTAAGCATGAAAATGCATAGCGTGTAGTTTTATCTATCTTGCAGTGTCGATTGAACAAAGGCGAACAAGATTGAGGAGCGTCGAGTCATAAAGAAAGAATTGCGGAGTATGTTCCGACATATGCATTCACCCCATATCTCTTTTTGAACATTGATATTTTGTAAAAACAATTTCAACTCTGAATATCTATTTTGTAAATCATTTGAAAAGGCTTGTGCCTTTATAATAGTGTACTTTTGCATGAATGAAATGAAATAGGCTTACCCCTTTAAAAGCAGCACGCATATTTGAAAGGTTGCATGCCAGCCCGAAAATGTCGCAGCTACGTGCGTTTTGATAAATGATTTTGATAAGGTGATTGAGTGACATTAGAGCAACCCGGACTCGGTTCGGACCCGCCAAACGGGTTGGGCCGGGAAAGGGGTGCTACATTTTATTTTGGTATCAGAGCCCAGGTTTAGGAATTTTTGGAAAAAGGCCCCAAACGATTTTGTAAAAGGATTTTGAAAATGGTATTTGACATACATTGCATTTGCATATAAAGGATGACATGACTCTAACGCGGATCTTGTTGGTCTTAATAGGACAAACATGAGTGGTATAAGTCCCTTAGGGTTAAGGGTGACCAAAGAGGGAGAGTGTATAGAAGTTGTCATCAAATGTAATTATGAGTTTTGGGAGATTTGATTGAGTTTTCCTTTAAAGAAGGAGTTTGATGTGATTTTGGGGGGATGGATTGGTTGTCCCGACGCAAGCGATTGTTGATTAATAGAATGAAAAAGTGACCTTAAGGACATCGAATGAGGATGGAAGTAACCATTGGCGGAAAATTCGAACCACCTCTCACAATGTGATATCTACTGCGACCTTCTTTAGAACAATGGTGCGGAAAGGATGTGAAGCCTATTTGGCTTATGTGATTGAAACGGAAAAGGCACAACCTAGTGTATCCGATATCCCTACCGTTAGTGACTTCTCGGACATGTTTTCGGAAGAGTTGCCAGGATTGCCTCCACAGAGGGAGATTGAGTTTGCTATCGACGTTGTACCAGGTGCCACACCGGCATCCATTACACCGTCTTGAATGGCTCCGGTGGAGCTAAAAGGAATTGGTATGGTTGCAAGAGCCTTCAGAAAAAGGGTTTATTCGGCCATGTGTATCGCATTAGGAGCTCCGTGTTTTAATTAAGAAGAAAGATGGTACACTTCGGCTATGTGTTGATTATAGACAATTGAACAAGTTGTAGTAAAAGAATAAGTGCTCCAGATTTACGGAATTGATGATTTGTTTGACCAACTGAAATATGGAAGTATCTTTTCGAAGATTGACTTGCGATCTGGGTATCATCAGTTGAGAATTAAAGATGTGCATATGCATAAAACGACGTTTAGAACGCGAAATGGACATTATGAGTTCCTTGTAATGCCGTTTGGTTTGACAAATGCTCCAGCGGCTTTCATGGACCTAATGAATCGTGTTTTCCGACCGTATGTGAATCAGTTTGTCATAGTGTTCATAGACAACATTCTTGTGTATTCAAAAGATCGGGAAAATCACGACACACATCTTCGAATTGGTGATAGAACTTTGAGAAAAGAGCAGTTGTATGCGAAATTGAGCAAGTGTGAGTTTTAGTTGAATGAAGTATCCTTTCTTGGGCGTATATCGAAAGAAGGAATTAGTGGATACAAAATAGAAGTGGTTGTTGAATGAAGCCACCAAAAATGTTACGAAGTGCGTAGTTTCACAGGGTGGTAGGTTACTACATAGATTAAGGGGTTTCGATGATGTATTACAATGACGGGAAGCGCTCGAAATGTGAAATTTGAATGGGGTGAAGAATGTCAAAGAAGTTTTGATAACCTAAAAGCATTCTTAACTGAGGCTCCGATTCTTACTCAACCGACCTGAGGTAAGGAATATGTGATCTTTAGTGACGCTTCACTAAATGGACTTAGATGTGTCCTAATGGAAGAGGGTAAAGTGGTATGCTTTAAGGCCGGTTGAAGCCGCATGAAAAAATTGCACGCATGATTTGGAATTAGCCGCAATTGTTTTGGGTTAGAATTTGGAGATACTACTTGTATGGAGAAAAGTGCTTCATTACACGATCATAAAGTCTTAGTAATTGCCCTCTGAGAGCTTAACGAGACAACGAGGATGGATGGAATTGATAAAAGATTATGGCTGCGTGATTGATTATCACGGGGGGCCAATGTAGTGGCCGTGCTTTGAGTAGAAAGTCAGCGCTAAGCGCTTCGAGTGTTGAATGCTCATTTTTCACATTGACGGACGACGTTACAGTGGTAGCGGGGTGATAGTGAGACCGAGTTTGTTGGAGGGTCAGTGCTAGAGCACAAAGAAAGATGAGAAAATTCTTTGCTATAGTAAGTTAGATTGGAAATGGTAAAGAAATCGAGTTCTGATCGTGGAGATGGGGTTTTGTATTATAAAGATCGGGTTTGTGTGCCGTGTGTGTTTGAGAAAGCCATACTTGAAGAGACACATAATAGATCTTTTGCTATCCATCCTGGCTAACGCAGATGTATCAAGATTTAAAAATGTCATTACAGTGGTGGAATGAAAAGAAATGTCGAGTTTGTAACCAAGTGTTTGGTGTGTCAAAGTAAAGCGAGCATTAAGTTCCTTCGGGATTATTGTAGCCTATTCGAATACTAGAGTGGAAATGGGATCGAATTATCATGGATTTTGTGGTTGGGTTACCATTGACAAGAAGAAAGCATGACTCAGTTTGGGTCGTAGTAGGCTAGGTTACCGTCGATACTTCCTGCTAGTGAGAGCCGACTATTCGCTTGATGGCTAAGCGAGCGTATGGCAAGAAATGGATTCGGTTACATGGGATTCTTATCCATTATTTCAGACTAAGATAGAGTTTATTTCGAGATTTTGGGGAAAATTCTTGAGGCCTTGGGCACTCGGTGAATTCGATTAATTCCACCGCGGATGGATGGACAATCGAGAGAGGAAGTGATCAGTTACGGAAGATATGTTAAGAAGTTGTGTGATCGACTATGAGGGTAGTTGGGATTGACACATTCCTTTAGTTGAATTTGTATACAACAACAATTTCAGTCAGTATTGGAGATGGCACCTTCTGAGGCGTTATATGGAAGAAAGTGTAGAACTAGATTTGTATTGGGGCTGGAATTAGTGAAAAATTGATTGGCCCCGACTTGATATAAGAGATTGAAGAAAAAGTGAAAATGATTAGAGAGAGATTGAAGGTGGCCACCAATAGATAGAAATCATATGCCGATATGAAAAGAAAAGATATTCGATATTCGATATGCGAAAAAGTGTTTTTGAAAGTATCGCCTTGGAAGAAGGTGATGAGATTTGGGAAAAAGGGCAAGTTGAGCCCTAGATTTATTGGCCCCTAGTGAGGTGAAAAAGTGGCGTGCTTAAGAGCATATTGGCATTACCTCGGGACTTGGAAAAGAGTCGCAATGTTTTCCATGTCTCAATCTTTGAGAGGTATATATCGGACCAGATCATGTAGTCTCTTCGGAGACAATTGAGTTGAGACCAGATTTGACCTATGAGGAAGAGCTAATGGGGATCTTGGCTCGAGAAGTGAAAGAATTGCAGAACAAGAAGATTCCGTTAGTCAAAGTGCTGTGGAGAAACCACAAGACCGAAGAAGCCACTTGGGAAAGTGAAGAAACGATGATGCAACAGTATCCATTGTTTGACTAAGGTAAATTTCGAGGACGAAATTTTCTTAAGTGGGGGAGAGTTATAACGCCCCAAAAATACCCTAGAATTTTTTTTTATAATTTTATTATATATTCCGGGTATAAATTGAGCCAACTTAGGTATTTTCCAGGAATTGTTAAATGAATGTTGATTAAATTATTATATGGCTAAAAGCCAAATGCAAATATTAAATGCTAAAATGAGAAATTAATTGAACCCGGAAATAAACCCAAGTGAAAAAGGGCAAATATGGAATTTGTAAAATGAGGACTTAAGGGTCAATTGCAAATAAGTTTATATGTCTAAGTAGAAATTAGGAGGAAATAAATGAGCAAGGGAATAATAGGAGACAATGAAAAATGGGTTAAAATTTAAAAGAAGAAAGGGCGAACATGGCCTTAGGAGAAAATGAATTTAAAGGCCAAAGAGGTCAAGAGGCTCATTTGGAGCAATCCCGTTTTTGAAAGAGGGAGAGAGCTAGGGTTTTTTGAATGAGGGAGATTTGTGAATTGCTCACTTGAAAATCAAAGACTAAAGTGATAAAAAACAAGGAGGGACAGTATTGAAGTTTGAAGAGATTTGAGGTAAGACTCAGACCCTAAGCCCCTTTTATTTGTATTTGAGTTGGGGAAAACCCAAATGTGGATAAAGAGTTTTGTTTTGGTTTGTAAATGAGTTTGGGATTGTGTTGGGTTGAGTATTGAAATATTGTTAGTTTGGATTGGTTTTGTGTAATGTTTGTAAAGGAAATGTTGGATTTTCAAAGGAAATCTTGTCAAAGTGCTGTCAAGACCCCTGTTCTTGTTTTGGCTATAAATTAAGTTATTATCATCCAAATAAGTGATTCAATTGGTAAAGAACCATAAGAGATAGGTATACAAATAATAGAAGGGACCAGGAGCCATTGTAGCTCTAAAACCCCAAATACGAAGCAAAGGTGAGCTCGGGTAGCTCATGGGTTATGCTCTGTTTTGGGTATTGTTATAGTGTTTTAGCCATAAGTTGAGTTTCACTCATCCAAATTGAGTGATTCAAAATTCCGGGTAAAATATACTTCTAGGGAAATAATTTACTTGAAGGAAGTGTAAGCAAATTGTAACCCCAAAGTGCCTAGAAATTTGTCAAAGTGGAGCTATGTACAAACATACGGTCACCTTTGCAAATTGGAGTGATGCAGTTGTAAAATGCAATAGCAGGTTTTGGTGATCCAAATTTGGATGATTCTAGTTAGAAGAAACCTTTAGAACCATAGCTTCAAATGAGTGGAAGGAACCATGCAATTTATGGAGTTAAGACTCCACGAGTGGGAATATGATGGAAGTAACCAAGTGAAGTGGGCATCTTGCGGCCCGAGTTTGACATTAAAATGCCGTAACTTGAGTTTGGTGATCCGATGAGATGATTCTAATTCCTACTAACAATAGACTCATAGAGCTAAAATTTTCTTGAAGGAAGCATGGGCAAATTATGGCTCATGTACCCCAGAATATTTGCAAGTGAAGGGAGTATCGGGTGGGCATAAACCCTGACCAAAAACTCCTAGAATAACCTACTAATATATGATTGTCATTGTATTTGAATAGGAGTGACAGGGAGGCTCGTGTGAAATCTCGAGATTAGAGATCGGAATCAGCGACGATTTTGGTTTGTTTATCTTCTCCTATTTTCGTTTCAAGATTTGAACTATTTGTTCTAAATGCATAAGAAAAACATATTGGTATTTTAATTGATTTGGAAAATTGATTGTAAGAAATGTTTGCAAATGAAAATTGCATGAGTATTGAAAATGAACCATTTATACAAATGTACATATTGTATTGTATGTTGCTATAAAATATTTGAACGCCCTTAATCGAATGTTAACCATTTAGTTCGTATGAAGGATAGACTGATATACCAATAGGGGTCAAAATAACAGTACTGCGAATGATTGTATTGATGTGTCATTGCGATCAGCAGCCCAGCGGGACCGTATCGGTAGTGTTCACTAATTGATTTTTTAATAACGGTCTTGGCGACCTAGCGGGACCGTATTGTGTTATAAAGAAACTGTTTTTATGCGGCTTGACCCGGAGGACCATGCTAGTGATTGGAGTATCACAATATGTCGAAAATATAGGTTAGATTTGTTAAGGGCAGAATCGAATTGAATTGATTTGAGATTGTGACAAATTGGAATTGAAAAGCATGATTGTGAATTGAAATGAAAAGAGTATTGTGAAATGCATGATTTGATTTAAATTGAAGCTAGAGAATGGAATTGTATAGAGCCACTAAGCATGAAAATGTAGCGTGAATTTATCTATGCGCAGTACCAATTGAACATAAGCGAAAAGCAAGATCGGAGGCGATGCGGAGTCGTAAAAAGAATTGCAGAGTATGTTCCGACATATGCATTCACCCCATATCTCTTTTTGAACATTGATATTTTGTAAAAACAATTTCAACTCTGAATATCTATTTTATAAATCATTTGAAAAGGCTTGATATGCCTTTATAGTAATTGTACTTTTGCATGAATGAAATGAAATGGGCTTACTACCCATTTAAGCAGCTTCCAGCGTATTTGGAAAGAAGGATTTTATGTCAACTAAAATGCGCTACGGCGAATTTTGATAAATGGTACTGATAAGGTGATTGGTGACATTAGAGCAACCCGAACTCGGTTCGGACCCGCTGGCCCAGTTTGGCGGAAAGAGTGCTACAAGTCAAGAAGGCTGACATAAGTTTTATCAAAGACATTGTGGGCCTACAAGACTTCTAAAAGGAATTCTACAAGGGTAAGTCATTTTTCTTTGACTTATGGAAAAAGTCTAGTACTCAATGGAAGTAGTGGTGCCTTTGCTAAGAGTTTCCAAGCAAAATAACCTTACTCTTCAAGAGTACATTGAGGCCATGATGATGGAACTCGAATCTGCAGACGATAGAAGAATGCAAGCTTTCAATTATGTTGATTCAGAAAAATAAAGTAGCTTAGACCTAGAACAAGAGAGTCAAGAGAAAGAGCTTTGAAGTAAGAGCTATTGTTTGGAAGATTATACTACCGGTTGGTTTCAAAGATAGAGAATTGGGCAAATAGTCTTCCAACTGGGAGGGACCTTTCAAAGTGCATCAAGTTTTACCTGAAATGCCTATTGGTTATCAAGACTACAAAGAGAGCCACACAGGAGGTTCATCAATGAGAAATACCTTAAAGTATTTCCACGCCATATAGGAAGTGTAGATACTTCAAAGAAATTAGGCAGTCCCACAACCTTGAGGACAAAGTTGGGGAAATAGTACTATCCTATGTTTTGCGTCAAGAAGTAGGCTTTTCTCAATCATTCAGTTTCCCCCTACATAGTACCTATTATATTCTATGTTTTGAATAAACATATATCCAGTAGGCTTTTGAAGCCATTGTTTTTTTAAGCATTCAGATTTCTCGATGTTGTACTTAACGACTCATAGTATCTATTCTCATGTATAAAGCAGTCTAAGGACCACTTTTGATCAACAATTGAGTTTTAACATTATTCCACAAATATCAACACATTCGGTATTAGGCCTAGTGCCACATTGGTCCTTGTCTGATGTCATGATTGTAGGTATCGTGTCTTTGGTGTTGATGGGTCTTCCACTGATCACATCAACATTCAACACACATCAAAAGGTAGCCCTAGTGCCACCTTGGTCCACTAATGCAATGTCATGGTTGTGCGTGTACGTGTGTTGGTGTTCAGTGATTTTTCCATAAGTAATTATTCCACAACATTCAACACACATCCAAAGGTATGCCTACTTACAACCTATTTACTAGGCGCTGTAAGTTTGCTTGTACAGTGTGAAGTGAGTTTTCAACATCTCAAGAATACATCCCAAAATCTTCTCCTTCCACCAAGAAAAAATGGTAGGCCGATGGCCACCTAGCAAAGGTTGGAAAGGGATCAAACTAGCCTCAAGACAATTATTTGTCATCATAGGCAATAGAGTACAAACACAAAAGAAAAGGTAGTACAAAGAAGAATGCCTAGAAAGGAAGCTTGACAACTGGAAAAAAATTGCTACAAAGTCCCCTAGTCAAAGTACTATAGGCAGTGATTGTTCATATGAGTCAATGAATAGTCATATCATGGAGAAATCAGAAGAGTGTAGAGAATTCCAGTAGCTAAGGAAGTGTTGGCGAGATGCTTCAATTCTATGTAATTCTTAAGCTAATCCTGCTTTCTCTTCGCATCAGGAAGCTAAGAATTGGCCTAAGGACTTGACTCTTTGTTGATGCTCAAGCCGTTGAGCCTTTATGGCTTCACCTTGTTCCACCAAAGAGGTTAGCCTAATTTTCTCCATCTCTAGTTCTTGATTAAATGCAATCCAGTTCTTTGTAGGCATCATATTTGTTTTCAAGCTCACTTAACTGGTGGGTAGCTTGTTTCTTGGCAAGTTGGGCCTGCTCAAACTCTATCTTATGTCCTTTTAAGGCATCCAATTTGGAGGAAATCTCCATGTGGGACTTTAAAGCACGATCCAAAGCAGGGAAAATAGAAGAAGTTTGAGCTAAGTTCTCTGATATAAAGACCTTGGATTGAGGCACTTTAGAAGTTGATACTAACACCACCAGAGTTTCAAAGAAAGCATTCTTCTGGCTAGTGGATAGGGAAAGTAGATCTAAGCCAAGAAAATGACTCACAATAGAGCAAGCATCAACCACATCTGAGTCATTAGGAGGACACATTGAGGACTAGGGGCAAGAGTGATCTGGTCTAGAAAAGAAAAATCATAAGGCACGTCATCCTCTATTTGAAAAGGATTGACCGATGAAGCGAAAAATGGGGAAAATATAAGGCAAGAGGGGAAAAAATGAAATTGCAAAAGAAAGAAAGATGAAAAGACAAAGTTGGAAGAGAGGGAGTAGGCCGAGAAATATATATATTGGCCTTCTCAGCGGCGATAAGCCCTTTTCGTCAAAGAGTCTTCTACTGTCTTTGTCTCTGAACCAAGTGCACTACTAATATTTGTAGAATCTTCCTCGCTTGAGGCCTCTTCTCTAATGTTCGACTCTTGCTTACTACTCTCGGAGGGATTTTCCATTTCTTCAACCTCAATGGGATCATCAACAGTATTGGAAAAATCAAATTGATGGACCGGTTGGAGTAAAGAATGTCATAGGGAGGAAGAAGTTCTCAAATTTTCAGGGAGCTTGGATTGTTTAGGCTGACTATGGGAAGATATGTTCTTCTCCTCGGTCATCTTGAGTTTCTTGGTAGGCTTATTAAGAGGAGAAGTCAATCCTACAGAAAAAAAATGGAAATCATATAAGAATGAGGTAAATTCTGAATCTGAATGCGATAAAATAATTCTTTTACACGTAATTAGGCGAAGTAAGAGTTGAGGAGCTTGTCAAATATGACATTCCACCAAGAAGAAGGATTGTGAGGATAAGGAGATAATCCCAATATAGCAAGGAGTTTGATACTCCTTTACCAACTTCTACACAAACTCCAAATTTGGCTGAATAGAAGGCACGAGAGGTAAAACTGGGATAAACTACTGAAAACCAAACTGGTGGGCCTAAAGACTAGGGAGATATGATTGTAGACTAGTTGGGGATGCAAACAATAAAGAAGAAAAAGCGGAGCAACCACCTGAAATGAGTACTCTACAAGTGGTATTAGCATAGGTTGTATAACTCTCAAAAACATGCAGATATGGCTGAGAAAAAGCCAAAATCTGATTCCAAGTTGAAATATGTATAGAATTGGCCTTAAAAAACAAGTGGACCAGTGCTTGATCTACCACAGCTAAGAAAAAGAACATAAGATCATCAGAGGGCATAGTGCGTAGAGAATGCACTACATGGAGTCCCAAGGTCTGAAAAGAGGTAGAATCCTTGTCTAAAAGCTTTGGAAAGTATACAAATAACCACATTTGTACAAACCAAAAGGCACCACCAACTCGATAGTAAGGCTCATCGAATCATTACTTATTCATGGCTTGATAAAGGCGAGGCCAATAGTAAAGTACCTTGAGGCATCGACCTGACCTAAGTAAAGCGTCTTTGCCAAGGGTAAATACTTTATGGCTGGTTTTTCAAATGTAGGCAAAAATACATATATGCATAAGAGAACTCATAAGAACTCGACATGCTCAACGGTAGATGGAATCTTAATGACATCATGCCATTTGTGGATCGTGGCAGAGTATGAAGTCTGAGTGGCAAGGAGGGAGGAATCCTGAACATCGAGTAGACATAGTGCATCAGCACCTTGGACCAGAATTTCAATACCACACTCATCAATTCCACATCGATAGAGATTTTTGCAGTGGTAAGATTAATAAATCGCTCAATCAAAAGATACCCAAAGTCCTATAAAATCTTTGGGGACAACCCTATTGCCCATACAGCCCATCCATCGACCTTTGGCCATGATTTGGTCGGGTTCACCATAGGCCTTAATTTCTTCCTAAGAAGCAGTTCTGTTGTCGATCTCAGTGGAAAAGGGAAATTAGGTGGAGAAGAAGACACTTCTCCAAGGAAATGTGCAAGTTCTGGCCCAAGCATAGGAGGAAGAGAGATAGTACTGCAAAACAAAAATTATATTAGAGCTAGCACATGTCAAGAAAAATGAGCACAAGCAAAGAATTGGATTACCTTGATGAAGATGGGACTGAGTTGGAAGCCATTGAATCAACACGAGAGACTCCTAGAGAAATAAATCCAAGGAAAGTTACAATCATGACATATGTTTGAATCTCAAATTGTAAAGCCGAGAAACATTTAAGAATAGTGGAGACAAGACAAAGTCTATGGTAGTAGCCAGAGAGAGTTACCTTTTAAGTCGTTTTCGCCGCTAGATAAATCGAAATTCTTTGGTAATGCACGACCTATGGTGAAAGCATTTTCAAAGAGGTTATTGAAAATCAATGTCAAAAATCATTTAGTTTACACCTCAAAAAAAGTTCGAAATTGCTGAACGGCTTCAGAATTTTTTCGAGAGTGCATTTAAGATATTTTTTAAAATTTGCACTCCAAAAATTTTTTGAAACAGTTGAACGGCTTCAAAAGAATTTTTAATGCATCTGGTGTTTTCAAAATCTGCACTCAAGCAAATTTTCGAAGAAGCCGAATGACTATCACAATAATTTTTCCAATAATGCATTCAAGATTATTTTAAAAATTTGCATAAGATGTTTCAAAATGACGAAATGACATCAAAGTAATTTCCAAAAAATTTTATCAAATGGTCGAACTGCATATTCCGAATGATATCAAAAGAAAGTTTCAGTCTTTCGCATGAAGGATATTGATCGGAACAAAATTTTGATTTTATAAGCAAAATCGCATAAAATCGAAATAGAATTACCTACAGCAGCAGGCCGATGGGTGGAAGGCGAACCAGCGCCAATGGCGGCCTCTAGTCTTCTTGAAGTAGCAACGACAGTCGTCTTCTCTAGTAGTAGCTGCGCTTAGGGGCCCGATGCCGCTGCAAGGAGGGCGATAGGGATGGCACAAGCGCCGGTGTTGATACGGAAGAATGTCCCGCCCGCCGACGACGGAGGACGGTAGCTGTATAGCAGTTGATCTTCGGTGGACGAACGACTAGAGTGGCAGTGGCGGCGGCGTGGCGATAGCGGTGGCGGTGACTGTGTCATCGTCAGCGCGTTATGAATGAGAGGAGG
Source organism: Tetrastigma voinierianum (assembly GCA_016808115.1). Lineage (NCBI taxonomy): Eukaryota > Viridiplantae > Streptophyta > Magnoliopsida > Vitales > Vitaceae > Tetrastigma > Tetrastigma voinierianum. Next base: position 106,614 of record JAEQBH010006200.1, read on the forward strand.
GAAAGGAAGACGGGGGTAAAAAGTTTGAATTTTCAAATTTAAAAGGTCTCCTTTTCCAAACCAAAAGGTTTAGTTTGGAAAGTGAGAAACATATATTTTTCTTGGAATATGGAAATGTGATGGCTTTTGGGTGATGGAAAGATGAAGGAAGGCTTTCTTCTTTTGAAATATTTTGCGGAGGAAGGACAGATTGAGGTTTGACTAGTGGAGGTACCTCAGAAGGATATAAATGCTGTATTAAGACTGACTTAATCATTTTGCCCATTGAACTCCAGATGTGGTTGTTAGCTGAACTTTGGTATCATGGTTGAGATAGTTGAGGATATTTTTTGGAGCTTTTATACATACAATATGACCCTCATACCATAATGTCACGGGGTCGATTGTTTCCTTGGAATTAAATTTAGCTGTACTGTATTAGTTTAAGCGCAAGCGCAGCGTATGGTTAAAATCGAAATAAGCCTAAACCCATTTGATAAAGCTAATGTAAAAAGCATATGATCATTTCTGAATTTTTTTTTTTTTAAGTTGCCAGCGAAGGATAATGAGACTCTTCTCAAAATCAGAAGTCAAAAGAGATTCTTTCTCAAAGTTGAAACATGACAAGAGAACATGGACAATTACTTGAGGTAGTGGAAAAAACTTGAGGAGCAAGTCTTCCTAATGGAAGATATGGGCAGTGACTTCAGGAAGAGGGAGAGTGGAGAAAATGAAAACTTGAGCAACAAGTCAAGGCGCTTTATAAAGACAGGCTCGAGCGAATGAGGGTGACAAATCAACAATCAATCAACTCAATATGATGACAATGCTTCAATAGAGTTTTATCTTTTAAATCAGATTTCATCAATTTCAACACTCTATTTCCTAGTTTTAACCAAGTTTATGTCAATTTTCCAGTACAATGTTATTTCATTTCTTCATAGTGAAATCCAATATTTTCTTTAGCAATTCCAGCATTCTATTTCCAAGTTCTATTCAAGTTTCTATCAATTTTCCAACATCGTGTTATTTCATTCATTCTTAGGCAAATCTAATTTTTTCAGCATTTGGATTATACAATATTTCATTTATATGACATTTATCACTTTGATTATAGAGAACTGTCAAAGAGATTAAAAGAGCTATATAACCCGATTAGAGTTTGATCTTTACGAGCTAGTCCAGTTTGGAAAAATTTTAATTTCCTAACACGTCCGTACACTTGCATTTTATATGTTCGTATGAAATTAAAAAATCACCACAACACCAGTATAGATGCATCGACGATATACAGATTGTCAGTGTTTGGGCTTCGGCTTCGCAAGGTCCAAAGGGCGGCCGCTCCACCATCTGTGCCGTCCTCTTCTTCATCTCTTCCCGATAAATTTTGGCTTTCAATTTTTCTGGTAACTTTTTGCTGGTTTTCTCACCATCAATTATGTGGGGAATCCCATAATCAACATCTCAGTAACATTTCAGCTACATATATCACTACGGTCTAGATCATATCATCTGGTCTTCACCATACACCTCCACTACTGACAACACTACTGCCATCTGCGTGTCAATAAAAATGAAAAAACTCGCCTCAGGTATCACCAGAATCCTTTTCAGATAGAACGTTACTAAAAGCTCTATTTTTTATTCGTTCCCATTAACTGTAGGCTGTGTAGCCTGTGGATCACACAAATCTAACTCATTGATTTTCATGTATCTCAAATCTTCATTGCTCGGGAGGAATCAATAGAAATGGGATTTCAGCGGTAAAGCTCATTCACATATCTGACGAGGCTTTGCACCGTTAGATTCAATTTTATTTATTGAAATTTAAGTTTTTTCGGACAAAGATTTTATCTATATGATATCCTTTGTCTAAGAAAACTCGAGATCTTAAGAAATAAAATTGAATACAAGAAAGTTGTTATGCTCGTTCGTATATACGAAACAGGCTTTTTATAACTGAACCCAAAATGAGTCTCTTAGGCAGTGTAGACTAGAAAATATAATGAGGGCATAAATATTTTTGGGGCATATCGTGTGATGGTTAAGTATCATACCTTTTAAACAAGAAGTCAAAGGTTCGAATCACTTTGTAAATTTTTTCCTCAATTTTTAAGGGGGGCATTTGTCTTCCTTAAGCCCCATATAGCTCCACCCTTGCTCTTGAGGGACGTGTAGAGTTGTTGGGTTAGATTTCAATTTTCAAGTTTCAAAGCATAGCCGTGGGACACCAAAGATCATCTTCACACTTCAATTTTTCAAGACAAAATGTCACTTGACATTGAAATTGATACCAGGGGTGAACCCCACAACACAACTTTCTTCCATTTGCGGATTAATTACTTTGACTTGTTTATAAAGCCTTCAACAAAAACTAACCCACCACTTTCCTGGATAATAATTTCATTTTTTTTTCAAATGTTTTTAATTTTCAACCCGTGACTTATATACCTTGGAGAAAAAACATTGGGAAAATGGAATTTGGATCTCTAAGAAAATTTGACAGTCATATATAGCTGGTTTTCCATCTTTGAAGTTCCTAAAAAATAGGAAAATAATCTTGCCACGTGATTGCTTGCATTACACTTCATCTGTCAAAGGTGGATAGTTGGTGTGGAGCTTTTGTAAAGCATTTATTTTATAAGTTGTTGATTTAGATAAGGTTTTGAGCTCCTCTACTGCTAAGCTCTAAATCCCTGTTTTATATTTACGTATTCATGCAACAATATCATTGTAAAGGTTGGCCCCGGCAGAATTAATTAATGAGAGGGCCATCTGCTAATGTCTCATGGCTCTCTACTAATTCTCATAAAACCAAGCATATGGAATTCTTATTTTAAAATGACTTATTTTTGTAAGTCATGGAGTGATCTTCAAGAAGACCTTAAGAGCTTCTATTCTTGAGGATTCGTTTACCACATAATTGCATGTAATCATTTTAGCTTTCTTGAAGCCTTCGGTCCATGGAATCGGTAAAAAAGGATTGAGTCTTCTACATGTGTTCAACCACCATGGTTGTCATAGCTATTATGCCATGCATAATGAAAAGGTGCGTGATCAATAGCATCCCATTTATATCTCTTATTTAGATTTTCTAAATTTTCTTGTTAATTCGATTGTAGTACAGCGCAAAAAAATAAAAAAATAAAATAAAATCACAGCAATCACTATTAGTGTGTGCCTAACCAGTGAAGAAATGTATTGAATGAAAACTACATACATTTATTTGTTGCTTAAAATAATTGAGTAAATCTAACCATTCTTCTCCAAGAACATGATTGTTGCAGAGAGATTCTCATCCCGTGGTTCTTCAAATCAAAAAAGGCCCGCGGGCTAAGGGATAATCTTATACAACGACCACCGAGGTCCACATACAGTAAAGATGGCCACATAGGATACGTTACCCATACTCGAACTACCTTAAGCACATGACTAAAGGACCATGAATTCCATAAGAGTTTAAATTTACACCACTCTTATACAAAAAATATATCAAAATTAAGAATTCTAATACATGTTTTATAAAATATAAATCAAAGCCATAATCCGGCTTTCTTATCATTATCGGCCCCTCTAGTGAGCCCCATCTCCACGCATCTCACGAAAGGAGGGGGAAGTCCCACGATTGGAGTGGCAATGCCCGATAGAGTGAAATCTATGAAATTTACTCCGTATAATTGCGCGTACAATGGTCATGCCACAAGCACATTTTCAATCCACGATTATGTCAATCCACAGAATGGAGTCTACAGGGACATGAATGAGGATGCTACTCCTCATGATCCCCGTACCAAGTCCTCCTGACTTCTCTCGACATGCAATATTCCATGTATGAAAAACAATCTTGAAACAAGATATTTGTTTTATTTGTGAACAACCCTACGATGTTAATTAGTGGACATACTCCAGATGTTACTTTGTGGACAACCCTCCCGATATATAATAATGGACATACTCAGGTATTGTTGTGTGGGCCGCCTCAGGAGTATATAATTTGTTGGACATACTCGATAAAGCAGCTTTATTCAAAAAAGTCATGTTAAGCTGACCTCCGATCATTCATTGACCTTTTGGGACTTTGTCCTAGGCCCAGAAACCATCAACACAAACACAATGTTGATTTTTCCCATGCATTCCACGAATTTCATGCGATGTACTTGCTGGCATAAATCTGTCTGATATGTCATTTACTTCTCACCATGCTACATATATATGAGTGCTATATGTTCATGCTGCTTCGTCCTTATTCGTATGCCGAATTCTATTCCCAAACGTAGGAATTCTGAGTTGTCTACGCATTGTATGCGTAGAATCCACGGGGTCATCTCCACGAGGAGTGAATTACAATTTAGTTGATCGATGGAAGCTACTCTCCGAGTGTGATTTAAAAGAGAATTGTAGGGTTGTATTTGTTTGATTGAATGGTTGATTAGTTTGAATGTTTAAGGCAGGAAAGACAATTCTTTGGGATTTTAGGGTTCCACTCACTTACGATCATATAGTCCCACCTCTTATTTTACAAACTCATCCCACAAGGGCAGCTGATAAATGGTCTTTGATGGAGAATTTATCTTTAAATGCTCTCTTTGGAAAATAAGGATGATTGAATAATACTAAGCACTTGTTCCCCGTGTCTGAACCCTTAGCTCGCATTTGTAATCAAGCACAACGTGTATCGAGATATCGTTCACACGTTGTCAAGAATATACTCTTAGCTAGGATTTACAAAATGTTTGCCTGAGTGATTAGCATCACACAATCCATTGAAGCCGAAGAGGAATTGAGGGACTATACCTTGATCGGGGTGAGTTTCCGTAGAGTCCCAGTATTAAGGGTTTAGAACTCCATGGAACTTATAAGAACAATTATCATTGAAGAGAGTCTAATCCTTAAAAATAATACACTTTTAGAAAATCGAGAATTCAATTGCAAAACCTAAGAATGAAGAATGTGAAATACTTTCTTAACTGTGATTGAAGCTTAGGAAACAATTGTTCTTGAAGATTACACATATGCTTGAAATCAAGCGCGAAAAAAGAGTCTTCAATGGATCATATAAAATTTCACACAAAACAATGGAAAGAACTCTCTCTTATGAAAACTAACCTAGAAGTCAAAAATTTGCTCTCTCCGCATATCCAGCGCCTTTTATACTCCTTTGATGTCATCACGTGTTAGGGATGATTGACAAGTATGCCTGCGTTGGATCCTGGTGCTCCATTCCCGCACTTCTCATACATGTGTATCGATACACTTTTGCTACTGTCGATTTCCTGATCAGGTGTACCGGTACACTTTTGGGTGTCACCCAGAATTTTTCATACCATTAACCACTTTTTTTGGCAAGGTGTGCAGGGTACACATAAATGGTGTGCGGTACACTTGATCTCTGGTGCTTTTCTAGCATTATTGAAGTTCGAGACTTCATCAATTGTTCGCCCACATCCTAGGGTACTTCATATTGGCCGGACATAAATCCTTGTACACACTTATATTTTAGACACAGAAAAGACACACGCAGTCTAAAAACACACAAGAAAATTGAAAGTACCTATCCTTATCTTTGAATGTGTAAGGTAAATTGTGATTTGGATGTGCTAAATTATCTATAATTATTGCTCAAATGTGTATTCATCACACCCCTGACTGCATCTTGCTAGTCCTAAACGAAGATTTAGATAATTCTATGGTATTAATCTCAACAAGGCATTTCAGTGCAGTTAAGCTTTAGAATCTCAAAATATAGCAGTGGAATAAATACTTCACCCACTTTAGTATGCACCAGTATGACTCATTTAACCAACCATAGTCTTACACAATGAACATTATAACAGGCTAACACAAAATCAGTTATTCAAATAAGGACTATGGACTTGAAGAAACGTAAGGCAATCATGTAGAAAAAGCGATGGCTATAGTGATCGATATAAATAAACAATCATTTGCATGGAACACATAACCACTATGCATAGTGTCGGAAGAAACAACAAACATAATTGGAATCAAAGGAGTCTTAACAATTTAGCGGCCCAGTAAATTTGTGAAAAGGTAGATCAAAATGGGTGTTGGCATAACATGGTAAAGTGCTACCCGATTGCAAGCCTACGCCTAAATCCCAGCCTAAAGATAGCTATGCGTGTCATCCTCTGCGAGAAGAATGCGTCCTCGTCTACCTGATCATCTAATTCTTACGAATCCCTCGAGATGCGGAGTAGCATCAGCCATTGCGGCTCTCCTGAAAAATGTGACTCCTCGACCTCGAGAGACGTCGATCAAGCTATTTACCTTCCCCGGAATGCACTTGAACCACCTTTGTCGCCGCTCCATCCTTTTCCAATGGCGTTGTGCTCAATGGTCTTTGGGGCTATGGATGAAATGATCCGGAAGGAGGCACTAAAGCAGCGAGAGAATTTGAGAGGAATTTGAGGTGCAATGGATGCCGCTCGGCTCTGGCCTCGGTTTATTTGTGATCGACTGACCCTAAACAACACCCTCTTTTCTTTAGCTGCTCCCCCCTCATTCAGCTTCCTCCACGGTTGTAGCGATGGGAAAGGGATGTGTCTACTTTCATGTGAAAGCTGGCGAGAAAGTCTCTCATCACACCCATATGACTAAAGGCGTAATCAATGAGTTTCGGTCATGACTTCATATAAAAATTGGATCACGTTCTGCTGGGGACTTTTCATTACATGATGGAGATGATGATCTTGTTCATCAAGGCAAATTCTGGTTTGAGCTTCCCAGGGACAAATTCTTTCTTTATAAATCCACTCATGATCGCTGGGTGAGTGCACATAGCCTCAGTGAACAGCTGTGCATCAAAATCAGTGAGAGCCCGAAGTGGATAGGGTCGGTCTGAAGCATCAGGGCGGACATATTGTAAGTGGCTCACTCCCGAATCAAGGGTGATTCGAGCCTACCCATGCGAAATTACGCAATACGGTCTCGACCGCGATTCTCCTTTTAATTGGTATAAAACTCCCAGACCCACGCTGTAGGCATGTAATAGTGAACCTCGTGCACCCAGAAATCATGATACGCTCTTAGACTAATCCCCACTGAAGGGATGTGAGTACAAATGTCTCCACTTTTCGCCCTCTCGCGGTGAAAGCCCCTTTTGCGATTGATCGGATTCGCGATTTTCGATGCTCGACTCGAGTCCTCGTGAGAACATTGCCTCTAATTTCATAAATCATCAACATCGGACATTTCCTCGCTGAGAGATGGCGCAATTAGTTTTCCTTCCACACTTTTTTCTTGGTGGAATCAGATTTTCTCTTCTTCGACTTGTCGTGAAGGCCCAGATGCCTTTCGCTCAGACATTCTTAGATCGTGCCATAGAGATGGCAAGGATGGCAATAACGACGAATGGCCCGGATATATATAATAACATCGAAGCACGTTTGAGCGGCGTGGTGGCCTGTGCACATGAGACGACACTTTCACGCCCGTACTAGCATTTGAAACTCCCGACCACCAGAAATGCGAACGATACCACCCCAGATCGACAAAGCGGATCCATGTATAGCCAATGAGGGAGACCAACAATGCTGGTAAGGATTTGTAAGTGGCTTACCAATCGTCACGATAGTACTTGAAGGCGAGAATCCGGTCTGGACAAAGCCACAGCGAGGAAGCCAGCAGGGCTTGTGAAACGTGTGAGAGCAAGCGGCTGGGGCTTGGCTTGTGGAGAGTCAAGAAGTGTTTGGAATGTGAAAAGGCGCCAAGTTCTTGGAGTAAAAAAACCCCATTTGCCCAAATTCCGGCCAGGGTGTACATTTGCCCTTTAATGGTGTCTTGGTACACATTTCCTTCTTGCCCGGGTTTTCAGTAGGGTGTCTGGTACACTTAAATGATGTCATAGGTACACTTTAGCTCTTACATCTTTTCCAAGTAAGTTTATGCAGAATTTTAACGTTTAGGGTGTACCCGATTACCCTTCATTCCCAAGATTTTTATTTTTTTATTATTTTCTTTTCTCTTTTTTTTTATTATTTTTTGAATATATATATATATATATATATATATATATATATATATATATATATATATATATATATATATATATATATATATATATATTTCACTTTGAACAGTGTGGTGTGATGTACAGAATTTGGCCTTTTCAAGCGCCTTTCATCCGGGCCATTTGCATGTTCACTTTTTCTCTTTATTCGAGATTCCACAAGCCCGGCTTGTATTCGTAGGAATTAGTCCTTTGTAATTCATTCTTGGGATACGTTCAATCTCTCGTAGGATCCACTTCTTTGTTACCTTTACTTTCGGGGTTCCTAGGGTTCGAATTGACTTAACGCTTTAAGCTCAAAAATGGGTGCAAGGGATGAGGCAATACAAATCCTCGGGTGTACATGATAATGGCCTACAATCCTTTTCGATTATGCAAAATGTTCCATAAAGACTATGATGCATGAAGTTAACATGACCAGCTAAATTGATGCAGATGGAGCGAAATTGATGCACGATTAGAACAAATGACAGATCGGAGAAGAATTTGACCATAAGTCTGTGGTTTGTGTGACGATGGGTAGAATGCAAAGAGACGATCCGAAGAACACAAAGCTGTTGTGTATGCTCGTTAAGATATTGCATGCAATAAGATGATGTAGAAGGTGTATGAAATCATGCGGGTATGTACATTGCTTGAGGTAAAACATAATACTCCAGGCATATTTTGAAGAATTGTTGAACGCCTCTTGAGCGCATGAATTCGTTCGACGGTGTACACCTACTACAAGAAAACAAATCATTGCACCTCGCGTCTCTTCACTTTGACAGTGTATAATAATTAATACCTAAGCTGATACTCATCGACTTAGCATATTCCACTTCCTGTTGGTATTCTAATATTCTTGCCGTGCAATAATCTATCTTCAATACTGTTACATTAACATCTCCATCGACCACTGCTGCCCATACCAAACTTCGCCAATGCCCAGCAACTTAAGCTGAAATGGAGTGCAAGGATGAGACAATACAAATCCTCGGTGTACATAGAAATAATGGCCTCTGTCCTTTTCAGTTATGCAAAATGTTCCATAAAGACATAAATGCATGAATTAACATGACCAAATTTAAATTGAGTACCTGAATGGAAGCAAAGAAATTGATGCCTGTTAGACAAAGCGGCAGATAGAAGAAAATTTGACCATAAGTGCGTGGTTTGTGGCTTGATGGGTAGAGATGCAAAGGAATGATCCACGGAAGAACCTGGCTTGTTGTGTATGCTCCAAGTTAAGATGTGCATGCAATAAGATGATGTAGAGAGTGTATGAAATCATGCGGGTATGTACATTGCGGGTAAAACATAATACTCAAAAGAGGCATATTTTGAAAAATTTGACCCATTGAACATATAACGAGCGCATAGTTACGTTGACAGTGTACACTACCCCCTTGCGAAACAAGCATTGTCACCGATGCATAGAAACTAAGGGTACTTACAGCGGAATTGGAGCGATTATAGAAACGGAAATGCGTGAAAGAGCCGATGGTAACAGAGGAAATAGAAAGCAAGAATGAAAATAAAACAAAATCAAAACTATATACAACAAGTTGAGAACGAGGTTACTTGGAAAGAGAGTCCTGGTAGAGTGGGTCTACCAAGTCCTCACTATGCTCTTGAGGATTGAATTGCTGGGAGTGGTTTGGCGTTGGCCATTCACTTTGAAGGCTTTCCGATTAATGCGGATTTTCAATCTCCACGGCTCCGTATGGATAAACTCTATAGCGATGAATGGGCGGTCAGCGGAGCGGAACTACTGAAATCATCTGGCCGGGAGGCATGCCGGTAGTACTCTACGGTTGAGTTCGAACGTTTTCCTAATCAGTTTGTCATGGAACAGCAGGCGCTCTTTGTAGGTCGGGGCCTGCATCTGACTCTCTCCTCGGTTCTTGAGTTCATTTAAGCTGTAATGTGGCGCTTACTGCTTGAGTTCATCGAATTAAAGTTCTAATAGCCAGTGGCCGGTATTCCATTTCAAGCGGTAAATGGCAAGCCTTTCCATAAACAAGCCTATAGGAGACATACCAAGGCAGTTTAAAGAGAGCGATCTGATGACGAAAGTATCGGTGAAGCGAAGATGTGATCACTGCGATTCGGGCCTTTAGTTTTTCAAAATATGTTTTATCTCCTATTAGCTAGCTCGGCTTGACCATTAGTGCAATGGGTGGTAATTTGTTGATACTATGGGTGACTCCATATTTTTAGCAGTTATCAAAAGATCGTTAAAAGTGGAGTCCACCATCCTTAATAATTGCGAGAGGTGTCGAAAGCGAGAAAAATATGTTCCTTTATAAATTTCAAAACAACCTTGTGGTCATTGGTTCTCGTTGGAATCGCCTCAACCCACTTAGACACATAATCAACAAATAAGAGAATGTAAAGATACCCACAAGAAGGAAAAGGCCACAGTAAAGTGTATACTGACAATCAAAAAATTCCAATAATTAAAATTGGGGTAGAGGCATCATGTTTCGTTTGTGACCCCTCTAGTTTGCAGCATTGAGCTAGAAGTTTTGCAAGAAATAAAAACAATCTTTAAATAAAGTGGGCGATCAAATCCAGCTTGCAGAAAATCTTGTCTACATTTTGAGCAGAGAAATGTCCCTCCCGCGAGGCTTGAATGTAAAAGTTAAAATCTAATCACTCATCCGTTGGGGTACACATCTTCTCATTATTTGATGGATAGTATTTAAATAGATGAGATCCATCAAAGTAGTGACTCTTAATATCATCGGAAATTTCTTTTATTTGAGTCAGTGGAGGTTTGAATCTGGCCGATTACTAGGTAGTTTACAATGTCGTACCATGGGCAATGAGCAGAGCAAAGAGTTGCTCATCGGAAAACTATCACCCTATGGGTATGCCATGGGAGTTGGATGCGGAACTACTTCGAGATAAATGGTCATGACCACATTCTCCAACCCCTTTTTATCTTTAATAGTCCAAATTGATTCTTGGCAAAGTAAATCCACCTAGTCGATCGGGGTTTTGTATCCACCTTTAGCGGCTTGAGTACTTGAATTTGCATGATGCGTAAATATTGCAAGGAGAGCCTACAATGTATGATCTGAACTTTTCTAGTGCAAAGACAACAGCGAGAAACTCTTTTTCTGTGGTGGTGTAGTTTACAGCACAGGAGGAGTCTAGTGTCTTCTTGGCGCAGTAGATTTACAGCCTTTTTGTTTTCCCTTTGTCACTAACCTGACCCCTATGGCATAATCACTAGCATCACACATGATCTCAAATGGAAGGTCCCAGTCAGAGACCATGATGAGTGGTAACACTATGTTCTTGAGTTTAGTAAAAGCAATGTCTAAACATTTGACCATGTGAAAGACATCTTTGGCAATAAGTACATAAAAGTCATTTATGTACTTAAAATCTTTTATAAATCTTCTATAGAAACAGCATGACCCAGAATGACCTTATGTCTCTAACACACTTAGGAGTGGAGTGAGTTTGAAAATCAGCTCAACTTTGGCCTTATCAACTTCAATTCCATCTTTTGATACTATATGGCTAAACCAATTCCTTGTCATTACCATGAAATGACATTTTCCCGATTTAACACAAGATTTTCTCTTGACACCTCTCGAAAACCTTCATTAAGTTCTCTAAGCAGTTCTCGAATAGGTCACCCAGCGAAATCTATCCATGAAAATCTCCAGCCATGATTTCTATCATGTCCTTTGAAGATTCCCATCATGCATCGCGTTGGAAGGTTCGGTGCATTGCATAGTCGAGGCATTTTCCTAAAGGCGAAAGGTACCAAGGACAAGTGAATGTAGTTTTCTTGATCTTCCGGCTATCTCAATTTGATTGGCACCACGAATACCCATCAAAGAAAACAATAAAATTCATGCTACGCAACTCTCTCTAACATTTGATCGACAAACGGAAGAGGAAAATGGTCGCTCACAGTACCGCATTAAGTTTCCTATAATCTATGCACACCCTCCATCCTGAAGTGACACGAGTGGGAATGAGCTCATTATTTTCATTGGCAACTACCGTGACTCCAGACTTCTTAGGAACTACCTGTGTTGGACTGACCCACTTACTATCTGCAATAGGGTAAATAACCCCTACATCCAAGAGTTTTAAAACTTCCTTCTTTACCACTTCTTTCATTATTGGGTTCAATCGTCTTTGTCGGTTGCCTAGAAGGTTTAACATCCTCTTCTAAGTGAATTCTGTAATGTGAGATCAAGGGACTAATTCCCTTAATATACGCGATTGTCCGACCTAGAAGCGGAGTTCACGTGGGTTTTCAATATCTCAGTTGGTTTCTTGATTCGATTCTAGGAAGAAGATATGATTCTTTGGAAAGGTTTCCTCCTCCCCTAGAATGCATATTTGAGGTGTGTTAGTAAGGGTTTGCTTTCGAGCTTAGGTGGCCTCTCCTCGAGCGATCTGTCTATTTGAAGTGGTAATGGTTGAACTTAGGTGCCCGCGTGGCGAATGCTTAAGTTAATAACTCCGTTGCAGAGTGTAGAGCTGACTCAGTGTAGTCTACTTCCTGTTCAACTTGGGCTGACCAAACATGACTTAAGAGGATCGTCATGAGACATTATCCGTATTTTTTTGTACCACGAGACCAACCATGTTGACTTCACACATATCTTCTTCATCCCCCATTCCCTTAATGACATTGAAAATATTCAGATTAACAGTCATGTTCCCAAACGATAGTGTCATTAGGCCTCCCCTGCAGTGTATAATGGCATTCGCAGTTGCCAAGAATGGTCTACCAAAATTGCGGGAGCCAGGTTCCTTGGTTCCACTACGAGGTTAGTGTCGAGCACAACAAAGTCTGAGGAGTAAAATTGTCCACTTGTACTGATACATCCTTAACTATCCTAGGAATTTTTTACCTTCACGGTCGACTAATTGGAGGGTGATATTGGTCCAGCTCTAAATTCTCTAACCCTAAGTCACATATCTTGAATAAGGCAACAAATTAACACTCGCCCTAAGTCCACTAAGCATGTCCCTGACTTTGGATTTCCTACTACTATTGAAATGATAGGACTCAAGTGCTGTATTTTAGGCAAATTGTTTTGAATTAGTGAGTAGATTGTTCGATCATGAATGCCTCCTTGTTGACACCCATTCCTTTTACCGTCATAAGTCCTTTAAAAATTTGGCATATGATGGAATTTCATGGCATCTAACAAAGGGATGTTCAATTTTACTTGTTTGAGCGACTCGTAGATCTCAGAATGGTTATTCACTTTCTTTTTGGTGCTCTCGGTCTATGAGGGTATGGAAATTTGGAGGGATATGGGTGGAGCTCATCTTCCCTGATTCACCATCGGCAGCTCATTTGTATTAGGGATGAAACTGTCGACTTTCGTCCTCTCTGACTAATTCACTTTGAGATTCTTGTGATGGTTCCTTGGTTGGGATGGTTTTGTCAACTACCTTACCACTTCGAAGGGTAGTGACAGCCTTATAATGTTCGAAAGTACCCTCACTTGAACCTAAACTTCCCACACTGTTTTGACCTTGTGGATTTGGGATGGGTTGAGATGGAGTTTCCTTTCTCTTGTTGAAGGTTACTGTAGACGAGGTTAACTTGGTTATACGGATCTCACATCATTCGGAGACGGGTTCGGATTACGTGTTTTGTGGATTCTTTGGGTTTATGCGAGTTTGTGTAACAATATCCTCCAAACTTCTCTTATGTGGAGGTTGATATGGTTGTGGTGATGGAGTTCCTTGATTTGGTGGCTGGAAACCTTGATTAGGGTTCACAGGAAACCCTTAGGGGCCTTGATTTTGAAATGGAGTGGAATCGATTTGTAAACCATGGTTTGGTAATGAGGACCTTGGTTGTTGGCAAGTTGTTGGCCCTCCTTCATTTCTCAGCCAAAATTAAGGGTGCTTACCCGTCGAGGATTATATGTTTGAGTATAGAATTGAGTTTCCTTTGGTAGTTAAGGGCATTGGCTTGCTCTATTTGAATGGCTCCCTTAGCGAGGGAAGATTTGGGCAGTTGATAGTTGAATGTGTAGGATCTTCACATATTATGCATAGCTCCTCTACTCTAGGTCAGTGATGCTTGAGGTAATTGAGGGCACACTAGTTCGTTCGCCTTTTTCATCTCTATGGCCTCCTAGCTTCCTTGTTAAATTGGCGATTTTGGCTTTATGACTCATCATTCTCTCTTAGGTGATGGATTCCGCCACCCGCTGATGTGTTGTGCACTTTAGCAGTGTCTATTGAGGTGTTAGTCTCCCAAGTTCGAGCATTCTCTGCTATAGTGTCAAAAAGTTGAATTGCTTCCCTAGCACTCTTTTCATAAAATTCCCCTGCACACATCATTTGGATGTATTGTTTATTACTCAGTGTCCTTGATGAGTACGCCTGAAATTTGCCCAAAATCCAGCCCATGATGAGGGATGGCATGGAGGAGATCCTTATATCTTTCCCATGACAGAAGCTACTTGAAGGAGTTCTGGCTTTTGGAAAAGTTAAAATTGCTCGCATGAGGGCATTAGTACGTGCGGAGGAAAATTTGTTAAGGAATTCATTCGCATATTTTCCAGTAAGGTGAATTGATTGCAAGGGAATGAAACCAAATTTTGGCCTTCTCCTTTAAATGAAAAGGAAATAAAACCAAACAGATTATGTGGAAAGGTGAACCAATGGAGAGAAATGCACTGCAGACATCCTCAAAGTCCCTCATGAATGAGTAAGGGTTCTTAGATTCGAACCCTTGATATACGGGTAGAAGACGGATCATTTCGACCATCGAGAAATTGATTGGCCTCTTCGGGAAGGCGAATCGAAGGTAGTTGTGGTCAGCACGGGGTTGTAGAATTTCTCGAAGGGTTCTTTCTAAGTTAGGCAAAGGAGCAGGGTGGACCCTATATTGGTTTTGCTGAAGGTTACCATTTCCTCCTCCTCTCGTTGGTGTTACTGGAAGTGTAACATCACCTCCATGTTGTGGAGGTTCATGAAATCCTTGTGGGTTAACAGGAATCCCTTGAGTGTTTTCATTAAATACATGTTCTTTGATTCAGATTAGTCCATTTGTGGTGAAATGTTTATCTGAACATGTTTTAGTATGATTCAATTCTAGATTACAGTCGACTCAGTCGATGTTTCGTTGATCAAGCAGAACATGCACTAGGTCCACTACGTATAAGGAAACACCCTTAAGAATTTCACTAAAGCGAATTAAAAAGAAAAATAGAGAGCGTGCAGTTGCAATGCAATTGCAAATTACCTCTAACTCGTCAGATCCAACGATTGGTTGCCACTCCCGTAGCGGCGCGAAAAATGCCCGT
The DNA here is from genome assembly GCA_016808115.1 of Tetrastigma voinierianum. NCBI lineage: Eukaryota > Viridiplantae > Streptophyta > Magnoliopsida > Vitales > Vitaceae > Tetrastigma > Tetrastigma voinierianum. Next base: position 121,911 of record JAEQBH010006200.1, read on the forward strand.
CTTGTCGTATGTAAATTCTATTCCCAAAGCGTAGGAATTACGGGTTGTCTGGCATTGTAATCGTAAGGAATCCACAGGTCATCTCCACAGGGAGTGGTCTAATTTAGTTGATCAGTAAGAGCTACTCTCCCAAAAAGTGTGATTTAAAAGAGAATTGTAGGGTTGTGCTGTTTGATTGAATGGTTGATTGGTTTGAATGTTTAAGACAGAAAGACAATTGCTTCAAGGATTTTAGGGTTCCACTCACCACGATGTATAAGTCCCACCTCTTATTTACAAACTCATCTAGGAACCATTGATAAATGGTCTTTGATGGAGAATTTATCTTCGTACTCTTTGGAAAATAAGGATGATTAAGATAATACTAAGCACTTGTTCCCGATTATCTGAACCCTTAGCTCACATTTGTATCAAGACAACGGTACCGAGGATATCTCGTCTCACACGTTGTCAAGAATATGCCCAACTAAGGATTTAAGTAAAATGTTTGCACAAGTGATTAGGCATCACACACAATCCATTAGTTCAAAAGAGGAATTTGAGGGACTATACTGATCGTGGTGAGTTTCTGCCCATGTAGTCCCAAAGATAAGGGAAGCTAAAACCCATGGAACTTATGTTAAACAATTATCATTGAAGAGAGTCTAATCATAAAATAATACTTTTAGAAAATCGTAATCAATTGCAAAACCTAAGAATGAAGAACGTGGAAATACCATGATTGAAACCGAAAACAATTGTTCCATTAAAGATTACATATGTCAAATCAAAACGCCAAAGAAAGAGTCTCAATCCGGATCTATAAAATTTCACACAAACAATGGAAAGGGGAACTCTCTCTTATGGAAACCACCTGGCAAGTCAAAACTCCGCTCCTATATCCACATTCTTTATACTCCTTTTCGTCGTCATCACGCGGTTCAAGGTCGACACAAGTGGCGCCTCGCTGTTAGATTCACTTCGCTTCCATTCCCGTACTTCATACATGTACCTACACTTTAATGGTACCCAGCATACCTCTTTGCTAATTGCCGATTCCTAACTGAAAAAAATTTCCTAAGACACTTTGCCCACTCGGCACTTTTTTTAGTGGGCGCACCTATGACACACAAATGGTGTACCTAAGACACTGATCCTCCGGGTGCTTTTCTAGCATTACTGGAGTTCCCGAGACTTCATCAATTGTTCGCCCACATCCTCTGGGCTTCGCATTACCTGACACAAACCTTGTACACTTATGTTTTAGACCCTCGGAAAGACCCGCACAAGTCTAAAAACACACAAGAAAATTTGAAAGTACCTATCCTATGCCGAACGCCGTGTAAATTGGTGGATTCGATGTGCTAAATTCTACTATAATTATTGCTCAAATGTGTATTCATCACATGCTTACTCATGCATTTCATGTAATGCCCCGTCCCGAGAGGGTGTAATAAAGATGTAATAAAGAGGGTCGCATATGTGCACCAAGGGCTTCCCATCAGCTACATCTTAGTAGTATTTCGGAAAGTTGTTTGTGATGAAATTGTAAACCTTTTCTTTAAAGAATTGTGGCACTTTTGCAATTAAGAAAAGGGAAGGTGAAAGTACAAACTGTAGTTTTTAAATTCAGTTAATGTCAAGTCATTTTCTTGAGACTTGCAATTAAAAGCAAAATCAACCCATTTGGGGAAGAAATGGCCGTGAGTTTCACTTAGAGGGAAGGTGACGATTTCTTTGGTTTTTTCTTCAGTTTTTGCAAGAGTTTTGGTCCTTGGAAGGTGGAGAGGAAGGTTGGTGCATCAATTAAAGCGTAAGAGTTACTCATTTGGGGCAAGAATCATAAGTGAACAACTCAAGGTCGTAATTTCACCATGAAAACTTGGTTATTTTTCAAAGTTAATGCATAGGTTTTGCTCCTTTCATGTTATTCGCTTGATTGTGTGGTTGATTTCATGGTTTGGGCATGATTGCAAGTGAATTCCTAAGTTAGTTTAAGGAACATAGATGCTCACCATGTGTTTGATTTATGGCCTAAGTGAAATCTTAGCTAAAAGTTATATTTGGTTTGAAATGTTGTTAAGGTGGTTAATTGTAATTTTTAATACGCATTGGTTTAATTCCCAACTTTGTCAAGTTGAAGGGCATTTGAGGTTTTCTTAGAGTGCCATTTAGAACTATGATTTAAGGCCCTAAGTGCTTAGATTTGATGCCGGATTCAATAGGAATTGAAGTGGTTAACAAAGAGTTACCACATTTTCATTCCAATTTTACTAGTAAGCATGTTTTGGCTGTAGAGGTAAAACGGTCATTTCTTTTCCAGATTTTTCTTTAAAAGTCTCAGTTTAGGACCTCAAGAGAGTGTTTTGTGGTGAGCGTTGAATTACACGCATCAGAAAATTTGAAAATTTTTGAGCCTTCATCGAATGTGGTAGGGGAAGAGCTGGAGGGTAGTTGGTCATTTCGACTTGAATTTCAGCCTCCCGACTGTAATGTGGTCCCCGTCTAATTTGTTTTGAAATGTATAAGGATAGCTTAGTGTCGCTGGGAAAAGTTTGCCAAAATAAGTGGTTTTAAGTGGGCTTTTTTTGTGCCTCATGTAATTTGGCCATTTTGGATTTATATAAATGTTGTGTTAATGTGACTTTATGTGTGTAGTTTTGTTGCACCAATCAAGTTTTCAAAATAGTCGCTTTGTAAGCCTACGTTAAGTTTCACGATTACGTTGTGCGATTAATACTTACCAGATTCTCTCGAGTATGTGGTAAAGTTTTAGAGGCTTAAAAAATTGTAAAGTCATGCTCAATCATTGTAAACGGAAATGTGAGTGTTCTAAACTTTATTTTTCAATACTAGTGTATTGTTTATAAATCGTTTTACGATTTGTATGTTATAATTTTAATTGTTAAACTATATTTTAAAGCTTATGGTTTCGATTTGTTAAACCATATTTTAAAGCTTATGGTTTTGATTTGTTAAACCATATTTTATAAACCAATCAAGCAAGCAATATGTTTTATTAATGTAAAACCCTAGAAAATTCTAATTTTCTGAAAAATAGCAAAACGGTAATTTCGGTCAAAAATTTGGAATTTTTCTAGATATCGTCTCACAAAATCTAGCTACCACGTCGAATTTCATCGAATTCCGAAACATTCGGAATTTCATGTTTTTCGAGGCACCGAGAGTTGTGCGAGACACTTGGCGCATTGGAGTGGCTCAAGATGAGACACGTGTCAAGTGGAGAGCTTCAGTCAAACAAAGAGCTCAAGTGGGACTCGTAAGAGACATGTGGCAACACATGCAAGATTTGGAGGGAACCAAGGTGTATGGATAAGGTAATAAGGGTAATCCAAGGAGCTACTTAGAATTGGACAAGTGGCAAGTGAGAGGACATCTCACTTGACTTCTATCTTCTCCTCACCGGTTAGGAGAGAGGGAAAAGGAGAGAGAGAAAGGAAAACCAAAATGGAGAGGAAGAGTTAGAGAGGAGGCTCTACCTTCTCTTTAGATTTTCTGACGATCGAACCATCGGTTTCCGGCGAAGCAAGAGGGAAAGTCTTTCCTCATGACAAGAGATACAAGTAGAGACCGAAATCGGGGAGTTTCGACAAACTCCAAGAGGTAGGTCTTCTCCTACTTTGGTTATTTTCTATCCTAAGGGCTACGGCAGGCCTCGCCCCAAGGGAATGTTCGCTGCATTGAACCATGAGAAGCTTCAAGATATCGTGGATAGCACGCATTAAATGGAAATTAGAACTGGTTTTTAGGTAGGAAATAAAGGGAATTTGGTAGTGAGTCCTTCAGAATTAGAACACTGTTGAAATTGATGTTAGGCTTTTAAATTTCTCAATTTGGACCTCTGTAGCCTAAGTTATGGTCTGTTTACCCTAAAAAGTCTAAATGGAGAGGTCGGCCAATTAGAGGTAGGCCAACTAGAGGTCGGCCAGTTAGAGGTCGGCCAGCCGGAGGTCAGCCAACCAGAGGTCAGCTCGACTAGGTTAGGCCCCGCCGCCAAGTCGGCCGCCCTGTGTCAGTTAGCCCCGCCAAGTCACCGGCCGCCTTAGTCAGTCGACTCACGTGTGACCTTTAACTTTGGAAGGTCATAACTTCTTTGTCCGAACTCTGTTTCGGGTGTTCTTGGACTCTATGGAAATCCCATTGAGTCAAGATTCCATTCATATGCCTATGGAGGATAGTAGGTGAGCTCAACCAGGTCAAGTCAGCTCGGCTGGGTTTGACGACGTGTGACCTCCAACTTCAAAAGGTCATAACTTCTTCGTCCGAACTCCGTTTCGGGTGTTCTTAGACTCTATGGAAAGCCCATTGAGTCAAGATTACATTAATATTCCTGTGGGGGACATTAGGTGAGCTCATCCAGTTCAGGTCAGCTCGGCCAAGACAAAATAACCTATCGGTTATTTATACGCAGACCCCAACTCGAAAAGGTCATAACTTCGCCTCGAACTCCATTTGTGTTCCAACTCTATGAAAGCCCATTGAGTCAAGATCCAGCCATGTTCCTATGGAGGGCAGTGGTTCTGAGCTTGCCTACCAAGCGTTTCACAGCAAGGTGCCCGTAAGGCCGCCACTATGTATGACCTCCAACTTCGAACGTCATAACTTCTTTTCGCTCAACTCCACCCTAGTGTTCTCGACTCTATGGAAAACCCATTGAGTCAAGATTCCATCAATGTACTTTTTAGGGCATTATGTGATCATAATACTGCTTAAAATCTATATATTGTACCAAGTGTGCAAGTTATATTACTGTGTCGAAGAATAGTTAGATATGACATGACTATCAGATGGCATGTTGTAGGCTATTGTATTGGGTATGGTATGGCTGTATATGGTAGGCCATGAGAGGCCATATGATTTAGTTCCAAAAAAAACTTGGGATTAAAAGATAGAGGATTTCTATGACCGGTTTTCACACAGTCCAAGACTATGGTGGGTTAGGGTTTGAATTGGAAACTAAAAGTTTCCAGGTTTCGGGTTGTTTGATGTCAGATGGACGATCGAACCAAACTGCTCATGCTCAGAAGGGCCGAGTGTTCTCGCTGGACGGGTCCAAGATTGTGAACTAGTTGTGTGTTATCGCTTGTACGAATAACATACATGTGAATATGACATGTTAATGTATGTTGTATGATGTATTAACATGGGTTGTCTTATGGAGTGAGAATTATATCAATTATGATCATTCATGGTATGTAAATGTTCATGTAGCACTCATATATACATGTAACATGAAATAAAGTGCATCAAGAACATGAATTCATATGCACTGCACATCGCAAGTGGGAGCTCAAAGCGTGGGTGCATGGTATTGTTTATTCACCGGTGTTGGTGAATGGGTAGTCGGCTCAGTTAATGGGACAAAGTCCAAATGAGTCGCACTGGTTAAGGAAATGGTAAAGGATAATTATGTCGCACGCGAAGTCGTGGGATAGATTCGCCAGGTGTTAATCTAACACCATGGTCAAAACATAGTCCCCAGCGGTGAAAGGCCGTAAAAGTGTTTGGGCTTATGTAAATTGCTAGTGCGACACCGTAAACGGCCACCATAAAAGGCGCATGGTTGTAAGTGAAAATGCAAAGATTAAGAACAAATCTTTGGTTGTCATCGAAAAATGACAAATAGTTCACACTGGGCATAGGCAGGTGTGAGGGAGTCAGTTAGTGACTCAGGATATGGGCATGATGACATTTCATGCATGACATATGACATTCATATACTGGGCTTTGCTCACCCCGTCATGGGACCCCCCTTTTTAGGTACACGAGAAGATCTGCAGGCTCCTTCGAGGTCATGGAGTAATGGCTGGAGGCCAGTTGTGCCTTGAGAAGCATTTTATAAAATATACAATAATCTAGTTTTAATATATTTTGGCAGTAAAAGTGTAAAAGAGTTGTACATCAAACTCTTGTAAAATATTATAAGAAATTAGCATTCAGAAGAAAATACACGTAAATGGGTCTCATATATGAGATGATAAAAGGGAGTGATAATGTAGCACCCGATATTCACAAGTTTTCGCGGTCGACGTTGTCAACTGACCCCGGATAGGGGTGTCACAAATTAAGCAAGCAAAAATTATATTTTATAAGTTGTGCCTTAAGAAATCCCTAGCCTTAAGCAAGCATTACCTATTGAGGTATTCGCATACGACCCGGGAAGTTAAGACATGATTTCATTTATTTATATTTAGCTCCCGATCAAACTTAGCTCATGATTAGGGCATATTAGGAGAGGACCGTAGCACGACCGGAGCACATGGTTAAGGCGCTAGCTTATTATAGTGCGTGATAGAGCATTCCACCATATTTACTGATAAGTGATACGGACGAGGTCCCCACCCAAGACGATGTGAGACATAGGTTTCCGTGGCTTACTAGGGCATTAGCGTTGTTAATTTCCGGTTGATCATTATCTTTATAAGCCTTTTTACATACAGTTTAAAATCAATCACTGATAAGCAAGCAAGCATTTTTACGAAAAGCGTTAGAAACTTTTATAGCAAAGCAAGCAAGGTTTTCTAAAAGTGTTTTGTAAAAGATAGTTTTACAATTTTGAGACATTTTTAGAAAAAGCAAGCATTTTATGTGCCATACACTCACAAGCTTTTTTAGCTCATTATTTCTATGTTTTAAAATTTATCTTCCGTGCATGTGTACACTGACGCCGGGGACATATTATTAGTCCTCCCCGACTTCTAGATATATGTGTTGTATTTACTCACTATTGTATGTTTGTAAAGAAAATATAACTAACTTCGTTAGAAAATACTTTGAACTTGTATATAGTTGTGCATATGTATGTACATAGTTTTGTTTTATGAAAATGTGATGAACCTGAGGCTCTTTTGAAGAAGTGTTGTTGGTTGCCATATTTTAGAAGTATCATTTGTATTTACAGGTTTTGGGACATGTCCTATATGTAGCTGTTATGCTGCCAAAATTTTATAAAATCACAAGTTTAGAAAAGAAAATTTTATACAAGCCAAAGAAGCAACACCTACTTAACTTCACAGATTCTACTGCTGGTTTATCGGGCCGTGGTGACGCCTGTAAAAACCCGAGGTGCTTGGTTGACAACCCGTCAACCCGCGGAATGCCTTTGTCTCATATCAAGAGACCCATTCTTGAGTAAAAATGGCCACTTGGGCCCATACATAAATACTCACCAAAATACATCAACCAACTATGTCACAATAGCTCAAGAGTTATTACATTACTCTTAAGACAAACACATATTAAAATTAAGGATTCTAATACATGTTATACCAAAAACATCAAAGCCACAACCCGGCTTTCTTCTAAAAATCGGGGCTCCTAAAGGAGCTGCCTTCTCGAACAAATTCCGCACTTGAAATAATGATCCCTCGACAGGGTGAGCAATGCCCAATAGTGAAAATCTCCTACATGGGTTACTCCCCACCTAAGTGCACATGCAATGATCCAACATAAACACACACTCAAGCAAATACATGACCCTACTTGAATGTCTACATCTAATCCTGCCGAGTCCTCACCGACTCTCATGCATGCCTAAGCCAATGTAGAAAAACATCATTTTCACTTTTATTTCATTTTCGTGTCATGCACTCACACCTAATTTTCTAGGTTGCCCCGGTGCATATGAAATGCATTATGCCATTTCCAAACCACACATGCCAATATATCATTTACACATATATTAATAAAATTTACATATATGCCACATGTTATTTAATTCACATCAATAACATCAAAATAGCTCACTTGAAAGCCACTATTTCCAATGGCTTACACACACAATTATATTTTTATATACCCACATCATGTTAACACATTTAATTACATGCATTAACATATTACCACAATTTCCAAGCTATCTAATTCAAGCAATATTTTGCTTACAACACATGAACCATTTCCGCCAACTAAGCAACCGACTATTTTTAACGGTCCCTAAACGAGCAGTGGGTTGTCCGTAAGGCCCATCACTGAAGCACCTGCCCACTTTGTGAAACCGAAATCCATAGCCATTTCTGGCCCAAAAACACCCAAACCATAATTTATTGCATAAATTATCACACAACCACCCAAAACAGCCCCTAAACTGTCCAAAACGGGTTCTATATATTCTAACATTCATCCCAAGTTGGACCGATCAAACTGCCACTCACGTCTCAAATCAGCTAAACCATTAACACCCATTTTAAAACTGAAATAACCGAGTAGGAGAAGACCTCTACCCTTGGAGTTGTCGAAACTCTAAAACCCGTGCCCACGCTGCACTTCTCAGCCGCAGAGCAATCTCGCTTTCGCCCAAAGCGATATGACGGCCCAAAGCCGGAATCTAGAGAGAAGTTGAGCCTCTAGAATTTGAATCCCCTCACCGCACGCTCCAAAGACCAATAAAAATGGAGAAGATGGAAGTTCTCTTCGTCCTCCACTACGTCAAGTTCTAATCGTCGAGGATTTCTTATCCACTTAATCCACCCACTTTGAATTTTCTACCCAATGGCATCATGTCATGTGTCCACATGGGCCCCACACTTGAGCTCAAGTTGACTGAACCTGCGCCTGACACGTGGCACACTGTGAGCCACTCAAATGTGCCAAGTGTCCCGCACTACGCCTGTCTCAAAACGGCAAATTCCGACCATTCTAATCACGAAATTCGACATTTAGCTAGATTCGTGAGACGATTCCAACGCTGAAACCCGTTTCATCATCCGAGATCTAGAAAATTTTCGGATTTTGACCGAAGTTACCATTTTGCCTTTTTTCAGAAAATTAGATTTTCTCGAGGTTTCACAGGCTGGGAGTTTCTGTGGGGTCGTCGGCACATCCCTTGATAGTAGGGGTGGGGGTGTGTCATTTCAACCCATGCATCAATTGGAAAGTTATATCAATGAACACATAAATTCCAAGTAATTCACACGATTCATGCCAACATATCAATACACGCATACATTGTGTAACACCCCGAAATATACCCTAGTCGTTTTCAACGTGTTTAGGGTATTTTGTAGGCATAAATTGAATTTTTCAGAATTTGTAATGCAAACATAGAATGAAACCCGAAAATTGTACAAGACATAAGGGCAAAATTGTAAATTGTCAAGAAGGGGACATAAAAGTCATAAGTTGATAAGACTAGAGGCCAAAGTAGAAATAATAGGAATTGTAGTGCAATTAATGGAATGAGGGAGGACTAAAAGGAAAATAAAACAGTTGAATTGAGAAAAGGATGGAGACAAAATAACCATTGGGTCTCCAAACAAGAGAGCATACGGGAGGAGGAAGAAGAAGAAGAAGAGGAGGAGGAAGAAAGAGGAGCAAAGCAAAGGTATGGAATTTGAGTATGGAATAGTATGGAATTCTACAATTTTGTATGGATTCTAGTATGATTTTGTATAAAAACTACTTGGGTATGGATTTCTAGGGTTTTCTTTGGATATTAGTCTTGCTCCCTTTTGCCTTTGTTAGGAATACATCCCTAACTCTACTAAGGGAAGGTTGAAAATCCCTAGTTGACATCAATTAGATATGGAATCCTTCATAAGTGTATGGTATTTTGTAAAGTCTGGGTGACTTCTGCATGAATCCTTGGATTCTTCGCTAATTAAAAGTAAGGCCGGAGCTGTTTGGAGGGATTCCATGTTAGTTTTTGATGAAGGATGGAATAGAAGAGAATTATGGAAGAAAAGTGAATGAAAAAAGGTGAATTCTGCCATTTCTCGGGCAGACCAAAGACTCGTACCTATTCAAATCGGTGGTACCGCACTCACCGATGAGGCAAAATGGTACCCAGACTATCCAAAGTGGTACCCCACACACTCTCTGTCCGGTTCGGCACCGGTACTAAACTTAGTGGTACCCTGCACTAATTAGTCCCTCGCAACCCCTGCTTTGGTATTTTTGCATTGACAAACTATAATTACATAATGAGAGTATTAGAACTCTAATAAATGATTAACAGGGGTTGGTGATAAGAAAGAAAATGAAGTGAAAATGAACCAGATCAAGCAATTTCGGCGAAGCGAAATGTGGGCAAACTTCATGCCCTATAATAAGCTAAGAAGTTTCAGAATACATATAATCGTAGGAATGCCTAAGACCAGGTATTAAATGACACAACACTTCTCAAGCATGCAAGGCACATTCTCGCTTAGTACTTCTAAGACTCCGATTAGTGCTACAAGACTCTTGCTCATCAAATGCTTCTAAGACTGTGCTTGTGTTACCAAGACTTCAAGATCAGATAGTATCTTAGGTACTTATTGTGTCAGGTCTTACTCATTTATTATTATCGGGTCTAGGTATTCTATTAGCTATATGATAATAACCTCGAATGAGGAATACGAGTAAACAAATGTGTCGTTCGACCAGAGTACCTACGGGTACTTCTGAATAAGAATAAGCTATGTAACTCCTACGGGAGATCTGAACAAGCATAAAGTTGCTATAAGTACAATTATGAGTCATATGGGAGATCCGTATAAGCATAAGTCTGTTAGAAGCATAAGTAATTGTATAAGTTCCTTATATGAATGTATACAAATTCCTGAGTATATGTTATCATATACTTACTATAACTATGTATATGCATATTACCTATGTTTCCCACTAAGCGTAAAGCTTAGCACGGGTTTTCAATCCATGTAGGTACAAAAGAAGGAGACAGTGATCTTCCGCATTCCACTGGGTGAGCACACGAGTAGGGGTTCATCACTGTAGGTTCTGCGCTCTGATTGGTAAATGTAAATGTATAGTTTTGTATAGGTAAATGGGACACAGGACTGTATGTATGTGACACTGTAAACACCACTACGGTGGGAGTTTTATTTTGTATTTTTGTATACGTATATGTTGATACGCTTATAAGACTCGACACCAACGCCTCGATAAAGGTGTAAAGAGTCCCAAGATATAGTCTCGTGCCTGACACAGTCAATCCGCCGGCTCTGACCGAATCGGGGTGTGACACATTGACATCATAAGTCATTACCACTCGAGTAACGACATAATTTAACTTCTAGGTCTAATTGTGACATATCAAGTCCACAAGTAGCTCACAACAGCTATGCAATGGCCCCAATCATACACAAACTCATGCATTTCCCTGGGCCTCATGGATAATTATATCAACATGCATTCAATCACCAACCAACATACACCAAATTCAATGTATTGCACTGGCCACGCTGGCCATCACACTACAATTTGCACACTCGTGCTTATAATTAAATTTTTAAGAAAATATGTGGGTACCAAAATCCATTCACAGGCATATGGTCAGATTCTAGACTCAAGGGACTTTCCATAGAGTCCAAGAACACATGAATCGAAGTTCGGACGAGAAAGTTATGGTCGTCCAAAGTTGGAGGTCTCATATGAACAGTGACTTACACGAACCAGCAGGGGCCTACTTTTTTTCATCATTTTCAAACATAATATGAGTCCAAATTGAATTAAGTTATATATTGATGGATTCTAGACTCAAATTTCTTTCTGTAGAGTCCAAGAACAGATTAATCGGAGTTCGGACGATAAAGTTATGGTCGTCCAAAGTCGGAGGCCTCATATGAACAGTGACTTATGCGAACCAGCAGGGGACTACTGTTTTTCATCATTTTCGGACATAATATGAGTCCAAATTGCATTAATTTATATATGGATAGATTTTAGACTTAAAGGGCTTTCTATAGAGTCCAAGAACCCATTTAATCCAGTTCTAATCTAAAAGCTATGGTCACAAAGTTGGAGGCTTCACATGAACAGTGACATACGCGAACCCAGAAAAATGTGTTTTTCTGGTTCTCAACCAAGACCAAAACGACTCCTAGATTGAAAATAAACCCAATTAGGAAGGTTCCTTACCTCTTGAAGCATGAGCAACGACCCAAGGAAGTCCCAAGGATACTTCCTGAACCCGAAGCTTTCGACTCCCCGAACCTCCTGCGTGAAACCTTGGCAAAACTCGGAGTTTCGGGTATCCACGCATAGCCCTTGCCGAGTACTCCGACTTTAAGTTTTGGCCCGACTCGAGACGACCACCTGAGCTCCATAAATCTTAGAGATAATTCATAGTTTCTCTCTCTAACTTTTCTTCTCCAAACACAAAATCTTCGACGAAATTGCGTGTTGTCGATATCCACACATAGCTCTCGTCGAGTAGATGAACTTTAAATCTTGGCTCGGATCGATTCGACCAATTCGACTCGTGAGATCATAGAGAGAAGGAGGAGTTTCTCTTCTTTTTCTCTCTAACTCACATCCACTACCGAAATGGGAGAAAAATGTGATTTTTCTTCTCTTTTCCCCTTTTTAAGTTTAAGTTGGATATGTGTCTATCAGCCCACGCGTCCATGACCCATCTGTGTTCATTTCATTCCGAAACAATTTTTTTTTTTTCAATTCAATTTATTTTAAATGAACTTAACTCCGGTTATTTCCTGACTCCCAAGATTCTCGTAAAAATCTCTTCCCTTGAGTCATTGGTAACTCACCACTCAAAAACTCGTAAAAAAATTCTGATTGTCTCAGAATTCGACTAAATTTTTCTAGATTCGCGAGACGAATTTAACGCGCAATTAAGCCATCCGCATCTGCAGTAATTTTCTGTACTTCCCTAAACCACTGCAATTTTATCATTATTATTATCATTTTTCCATTTTTGAAAATTTCTAATTTTCCCAGGTTTTACAAATAAGATATTAAAACTGAGCTTGACTCTATTTAAAAAAATCAAACTTGGGAGTTAGTTGATTTACCTTCAAGAGGAAAACCTATTGGTTACAAATGGATCTTCAAAAGAAAATATTTGTCATATGGTTCTATTGAAAAGTATAAATCTAGGTTAGTAGTTTCACAAAAACAAAATATTTACTATTTTGATACGATTTGCTCCTGTAACTAGGATTTCTTCCATTCGTATTTTGATTGCATTAGCTTCTATTCATAGGCTTTTTATACATCAAATGGATGTTAAAACATCTTTTTTAAATGGAGATTTAGAGAAAGAAATTTACATGTGACAACCATAATGGTGCATTACACCTAGACAAGAAAATAAAGTTTGCAAATTGCGCAAGTCTTTATATGGTTTAAAACAAGCACCTAAACAGTGGCATGAGAAATTCGATAATGCTTTGTTGGATAACGGGTTTCTATCTGTTGAAGTGGATAATGTGTGTACACAAAATGTATAGATAAAGAATGTGTAATCATTGCATTGTATATAGATGATAAGTTGATTTTCGACACTAGCCTAGATATTGCACATAGTACTAAGAGATTTCTAGCTTCACAGTTTGACATGAAAGATATGGGTGAAGCTAAGGTAATGTTGAGTGTCAAAATCACAAGGATAGATGATAGTATAATGCTATCACAAGAACATTATGTTGAGAAAATACTCAAGAGGTTTGGACATTTCGATGCCAAACCTATGAGTACCCCTTATGATGCTAACACTCAATTAATGAAAATTTGAGGTGATCTTGTGGGTCAATGTGAGTATGCATAGATTATTAAGAGCCTAATGTATTTGATGAACTTTTCTGGACCTAACATAACATATGTAGTGTGTAGATTAAGCAGATATACACATAATCCCAATAATGACAGTTGGAATGCATTAGCTAGACTAATGAAATACTTTAGGGGTACCATGAACTATTGTATCCTATATAATGTATTTCCCGCTATGTTAGAAGGATATAGTGATGCTAATTGGATCTCAAATTCAGATGAGATAAAATCCACAAGTGGTTATATTTTTACTTTAGGAGGTGGTGTTTTTGCTTGGAAATCATCTAAACAATCTCTTATCACTACTTCTACCACAGAATCAAAGTTTATAGCTCTTGAATTCGCTGGTAAAGAATCTAAGTGGTTAAGGAACTTCCTATCAAGAATTCCTTTTGGGATGTAGCCGACACCTTCGATGTTTATGCATTGTGATTGCCAGCAGCAATATCAATTGCAAAGAACAAAGCATTCAATGAAAAAAATAGACACGTTCTTCTAAGACATGAGGTTGTGAAACAGCTGTTGAAAGATGAAATTATTTCCATTGACTATGTAAAGTCAAAAGTGAATTTGGTCGATCCTCTTACTAAACCCTTGGGAAGAAAATTGATGTTGGAAACATCGAGTGGAATGAGACTTAATCCAATTAGAGAATAGCAGTGGTGGGAACCCAACCTTTGTGATTGGAGATCCCATGAAGAAGGTTCATATAGGTAATAACAAGTCACTTGCAAATCTTGATAGCACCAAAAAAAATTGTCCCCTCCTATGGTGTGGCAGGAAAGCAGAATGCATATTTTCGAGAGGCTGCTATACTCTTAATACTCTCATATCCCTCTCGGGTGGTACATATAAATGCAAAGATGCACTTCGATGAAATCACTTATAAGGTGAGGGGTCGCCTCCCACAGAAATGTTTCAAAATTTCTATAGAACTGCGAAATGATCGCACCTGCATACCTAATCGTCATAATGACGTTGAACAACAAGAATCGTGATGTGTAGTGTTGATGATATGGTCCCTAATTTACAATCAATAGTAATTTGGTTCATATAAGCTATCAACTACACTAATACTCTGTAAATTAAATCTTATTCATCTATGTTTGGTTCATAGTTCATTGAACACCAAATTTAAGGCGCTTACACCTTCCTCCATAATCTAAGAAAAATGTTTTAAATTCAAATATCTTTTTGAAAAATATGGGGGATTGTTAGTGAAGGGTAGCTTTTTTCAAAAAGAAACTTGTCCCACATGGAAAAAAGACAAGAACCTTTTTGGGTTTATATACAAAAACTCATCTTTGGACTAGTATAAGGCTTGGAAGAGGAAAGGCCTCGCGCGCGCAAAAATTTGGTTGAAAACCCGATTTCAGTCCCACTCTCATGCGTGATTATCATAAGTCACATTTGGTTTTACTCCAAATTATTTTTGTTTTGTTTTGCCTACATGAAAACCTTGGTATTTGACTGTTTAAAAATCAAAACAACTCAAGTCTTAAAATCTCAGTAAATACAAAAAGGTTTCTTCAACAACAACTATTTTTTAATTCAATTCCTAACAGCCATTTTGATTTAATTCCAACCTTAATGGCTAGTAGCTAATTTTTGAATTTCAAACCAAACTATTACAGCTTGTTTTCCTGTAAATTGAGACCTCTGCTAATGTTGAAATGGACAAAAAAAAATTTCCTCCCCTCGTCTTGTTTGTTGTTCCTGTTCCAAATATTCTCTAAAGAGTTGTTTAATCCTGGGGAATAAAATTCCTAAAGACAGTGTTTATATACATGACTCAGCTACACTACATCACCTCTTTTCTTCTCTGTAAGTGTTCCCCTACTTCTTCTCTGCAAGTGTTCCCCTGCTTCTCCTCTGCATACGTTTTGCTTCAAGCACAGCTCCGACTTCAACTCCTGACATCCCAGTTGTCCACGACTACAACATCAACAAGCCATCATTTTTCTTGAAACATATGACATAAAGAAACAAATCCATGTTTTTCCATCCGCATTAGTTCATAACATGTACTAGATGAACCATCTAAAAGCTCTTGAATGAAAAGTAAACCGTAACTGATGATGTAGAAACTCGTTCCTTATTAATGGTTGAGTCACTTAATAATTGTAAAGATAACACAACCAATCTTTTCATCAAAACTCTTGTTACTTCTAACTTTACATCTTCATCTTCACTTGATGATGAACTTGAACTATTTGAATGGTATGAAGAATTCTCCATATGAATATCTATCGTAAAATAAATAAAAACTTAACATTATAATGAAATAACTATTAAAATGTATAAGAAATAATCTACATCATTGCATTAAGCTTCCATTACCATGAAATACTAATAAGTGTCTTCTTAATGAAACATAAAGTCTTAAAATAAGAAAAGTTAAAGTGCATCAAATATCTAAAATAAGCAAATCAAATATTTGTAACCATCTATAAAGAAAAAGCCACATATGCATTCCAGAATTCCAACATAAGTATTTGAAGTCATTTTTTCAAGCTTTGAATACATCACATTCGCTATTGGTCACTTTCCATTTCCACCCACACCTCTCTATATTCTTTCTTCTTGAAAAATGCTTTAATTATAGCATAATACAATGGATCCTCATAAGTTATGAGTCTCTTCAAAATCTTCATAAATTCCTTCGTTGAGGACCCTTCAAAATTCTCTAACACATTCATTATTTTATTCATTTCTTCATGAGTTTGCGCTTTCTTTCCTTTCTTTGATTTTTTTTTTTCTTAAAACCTTGTTCCTCGTCATTAGTTTGCAAATTCCCATATTCCTCTGAATTAATTAGAGCTTCACTAGACATAGATGTAGAATGTGTTAATGATTCCAACACATTAATTATTTTGTTCATTTCTTCATGAGTTTTCGTTTTCTTTCCTTTCTTTGATGTTTTCTTAAAACCTTGTTCCTCATCATTAGTTTGCAAATTCCCATCTTCCTCTAAATTAATTGGAGTTTCACTAGGCATAGATGTAGAATGTGTTAATGATTCCTCAGCTATAGAAGCTAACCACTCCTCCAGAACTCCAATTTTGAGACCCCGTAACTAATATTCATCCAAACAATGTATCTAATTCCTCCACATTTTCTACTGGTATGAAACAAAATTGTTTAGCTTCAGGATATTTCTAGTCAACAAGATAAACAAAATATTAGTCATGCATACCTAAGTAAGACAATTATTTTAAAGATTCACTTAACTCCATAAGAACTACCAAAATGAGATATTGTTTTTTCATGTAATCCCACTCATTCTTAAGTTGTTTCGATGTGTAGCGTTTTCCATTTATCTTCTCCAACTCTTCAGCAATTCGAGGCCAAGCCTTAGGCTTTAAACCTCCACTTGATCTAAAGCCCTTATTTGCTTCTTGAAGACAAAGATCAATAAAGTGTTGTCTTTGTATGTCAATTCAATTTTCTCTACTAGTTTTAGCATTTTGACTTATTACTATATAAAAATCCAACCAACATCAATGATTAATTTTCTTTAACAAAAAAATCAAATTCTTGATCACCATCACAATATCAGCAGTGAACAAATAATACCATGCCATATCCCCAAAGAAACAAAAGAGAAAGGGGAAAAGTAGGGACCTAAAATTGGTAATTACTAATATTGCCTCTCTGACCTATAAAGCAGAATTCAATATTTATGTTGAGAGAGAAATGTATAAGGAAGAACTAATAAACCTTCGGCTAATCAAATGAATGGAACATGAAGCATGATTTAAAGTTGCGGCATTGATTTTCACCCAAACAAAAGTTGCAGCATTAATTACCTACTAGATAGGTCCTGAGGAACATTCATCCAATACCTCATATCAATATTTTGAGATACATACAATACGCAAGTTAAAAAGTTCAAGAAACTCCAAAACCTAATGACAGTTTTATCTATAACGTCTAAAATTATCTATATAGTTACAAAAGTATGGGTTCTAATGAGTTTACAATAGTGTTAAAGACTGAAAAAAAAAATTAAAATGCGTCATGAAACACATTTTCTACCCAATAAGAAAAACACTTGTTTATTTCACTCAAAATATTCTTTTATATTCCGTTAGATTTCAATAATCAAACAAATCATAAAATTCTAATAATCTAAACAAATCACATAGTATTAGCAAAACAAATTTATACATCTTATAGAGAAAACGTTTGAGCAAGAAATCTGCTCTTCAAAAAAATTTAGAGATAGAGATAAAACAGGGAAGAAAATTATCTATTTTATATAATTAGATTTCACATGTATATTGTTTCATTTTCTGGACCATAGAGCCAAAGAAAGTAATCGATTCGTGGAGGAGAAGAGTCATGCCTCCTCTTCCCACTTTTCAATTGAAAAAAAAAAAAAATTGACCCCCAACTCTCTAATCATTATTTCCAATTGTTTCATCAAACTGTCTCCAAACGATTTCATTTTATTTTCTTGAGTCAATACCTCCTCAAACCTCCTATAGGATTTCCAACAATTTGGTTCATTGTAAAATCATACATAATTACTCCATGTATGCAAGAAAACGGATGTCGCGCAAGGGCGTGTAGGTTAGATTCGGCCTGGTTCAATTATACGCGCAATTATTAAGCCTAAACTAGGGGGTTACGCATGGAGGGTAGGTACTCGAGGGAAATAAACCCTCAATAAAAGTGTGTATGTCCAATTTAGAAAGAGATAAAGTCTAATTCTACTTGTCATGGAGGAAAAATCAAACTATTCAGGTTAGCTACAGTTCAGGAGAGAAAGAGAAACCTTGGAATTGTCTTACCAACTAAACAAAGGAGTTTGTTTTGATTCATCATAAAAGGAGTCGGAACCAAAAGACGTCTTAACACGAATCTTTGGGAAAGTGGCCAGCGTACTCAAGCCCCCAAAAGAGGCCACGAGCTCAAAGATCAGGACGCCCCAACCCCGCACCTCTGTCAAGAAAGGGTGGTACAACCACTCCAGGTCCCAGTAATCACTCAAGCACATCTAAGAAAGCTGCAAACGATTTACATCCATCCAGAAATACACTGCCACAGCATACTTCTCCCAGCCCATTTACTGTACTTTTACATTTACACTATTCTCCAAAATCTTACATTTACATTTACAAAGCTTATTCAAACATACCCGTGATGGAATTTCTACATTTGTGTTAGCCTTGCCAGACGTGGAATATCACGAACGCCCTTCTGCACGTACACGCAGAACAACTTTACTAAGCTTTATAGCTTAGCGGGAATCCATAAATATGGATCCACCATTATAACGAGATCATCACAATACTTCATAACATTTTATTCATATTATATATTACTTATACTATAATTAAATTACATATTGCATTTCATATCATTATGTTTCACGCCTTTATAAACATTCCAAAAAATTTCATCTTCATCTTATGTCATGCCCGCATATTCAAAAAGAAATGGATAATGAAAGAACTGGAGTAAAAATTCGAGGGTACTATCACTATACGGTGACGTTGATCTCTATCTATACCACAGTGACTCAACCGGACCACACGAAATTCAAGCGTACACCAGAATAACTCCAAATCAGCCAATTATAGGTCCAGATATCACAAGATCTATATCCCATTGTGCATGCCTACTTATCCATCTACCCGGGAATATAAGCAGGCAATCAGGCTTATTAAGTTTTTATCCTAGTTAGATATATCAGACTATTCATCTCATATACATGGATAATTACAATCACATGTATTCATATGGGGTACTTACAGACCATTATTCATTTATGCTCATACTCTCAGGATTCATTTATCAAACATGTTTGTATTTTTGTTCATGTGATCAGATTTCATATCAGAAACTATCATAATCATGTCAATGTAAACAGTCTCATATAGCAATAAATTTATATAGCTTTTATACAATTTCAGTTTCCATAACCAATTATGCTTAAGGCCGGCAAGCCTCTAAGTTCATTTTCTTCATAATTTTGACCTCAGAAACAAGATTGTTAGAGAAAGTGATCTTCTAACACAATATACCCCTATGTCTTAAGTTTCTTATGGTTCAAAAATCATGTCATTTGGACTTTTAATTTTGGAGATATGGTCTAAACATTCTGAACCGCTCCTGGACAGTTTAGGAACAGAATCTAGAATTGTGTCCTATATTTGAAATTTTTCTGGGAATGATAGAAACATAATTTGATCATACTTTTTTCATGAAATTTTTTCTCCCAGATGTCTTGTTTGTACAAAAATTCGAATCACCTCATTTGGATCAGTAGAACTCAAGTTATGATTTAAACAACCGGAATTACTCCGATTTAGGGGACTATTCTGAGACAGGTTTCACGGACATAATTGTTCCCTTTGATGAATTTCTGGTAACAATGGGGACTATATTTGGCTATACTACCTTCATGGAAGTTTTTCTCCTAGAAGTCTAGTTTACCTAGAAATTAGAATCACTTAATTTAGATGAGTGAAACTCAATTTATGACCTAAACACCAAAACTGTACCAAAACAAAGGATAACCCATCAGCTTACCCCGTATTTTCACTTCAGTCTCAAAAATAGGGGACTTAGGTTTAGGTTTGCTTCTTGGTACCTTCTATAAGTTTGTAGGTTTACCTCTTAGGGTTCTTTCCCAACTAGAATCACTCAATTTCACGATTCACAGCTGCTATGGCTAAAACAAAAACATGGGTTTTGGAAAAATTTGACGCCTCCCTAAAACCCCAACATTTCCTTTATACATAATCTCCATTTGAGGACCAAAACCAAAAGCAACAATCGTCCCCAACTTAAAAACCAACAAAAACAACAAAACAAAGAGGGAGAAATTAGGATAGTTTCCTAACCCTTTTTTTTTTTTTTAAACCTTCTCTTCCTCTCTTCTCTCTTTCTCTTCTTTCTTCTTCTTTCTCTTCTTCTCTTCTTCTCTTCTTCTCTTCTCTCTTTCTCTCTTTAGCAAGTAGAACCCAAGACAAAGGAGAAGAGCAATCCATTACCTCAAGGTTCTTCTTCATCAGAAGTCTCTAGCTCTCATTTTCCAAATGAGAAAATATCTCATTCAAGAGACCAAATGTGATCTTATCCTCTTTTCATGTACAAGGCCTTGTTTGGCTTTTCTAATTTTTTGTTTAACTTTCCTCTTTTTTGCATTGTAGTCCCTCTTCCATATTCTCATTGCACAACAACTTCTTACAATTTCTAATTAAGCATATACTCTTCCTCATTTATGACATTTGGGTCCTTAATGTGACATTTTACTATTTTACCCTTAACTCTTTCATTAATTATGGGTTTTATCATTTTTCTCACTTAGCATGTAGATTCCGGAAAAATGCACATTTGCTTTTATTATACCCTAAACATGTTATAAAACTACTAGGGCATAATTTAAGATGCTACAAAGATGCTCCCTTAGAGCTAGTAGATGGAGGGCAAGCCACTATTGATGAACTAGTATAAGTGAACCTGTATAGGAATGATTTGTCCATTGAAAACTCTATCTATCCCGGGAGTGGAGAGAGAAAGGAGATGACAGAAAACCGTAGATATTCTTTTATATTCCGTTAGATTTCAATAATCAAATAAATCACAAAATTCTAATAACCTAAAAAATTACATAGTATTAGCAAAAGAAAAATTATACATCTTATAGAGAAACGCATGAACGAACAAGAAATCAACTCTTCAAAAAATCTAGTGATACAGAGAAAATGTAGAATAAATTACTTAGAGAAAGTTAATCTTCAAATGGATATGGAGTCCATCGAAGTAGAGGGATGAGCAGAATCTATGGCCAGAAGAATAAAGGAATGGACAATAGGTTGAGGTTGACAATCGAATTGTTCTTCAAAATATTCTTTATGGATTTTAAAGATTTTAAAATATTTTGGAAAGATTTTAAATTATAGCTTTTTCCATTTAAAATATAGTTTTTTCTATTCAAGAAAATTTTAAAAATTCATAAATAAGTTATGCCAAAATAATTGGTTTTTTCTATTCAAAAAAAAATTCAAAGTTAAGAAATAAGTTATACCAAAATAAAAAAAAATTAAATATAATTTATTTTTTTTTTAAAAGTCTAAATTCTAAAACCAAATTGCTTTCAAAAAAAAGCCAAAAAAAAACAAACGCCCTAAATAATTTGAATTATTTTTCCGTGGAAGAATTTAGATGTGTTCCCTTGTGATCCATCCCGGCTCGAATGGGAATTAATCTAGGTGTGGTATGACTTAAAGGTGTCTTCCGTGTATACGCAAACCTACTTAAGACACCTCATGGTCTAACAAACAAAAGGCAAGAAAGAGGACTTTGAACCTCCGACCTTATGGTTAAGGTCCACATGCTCTAAACAACTTAACTATTCCAACTTGTTGTTCAAATATAATTTCATTTTATTATTTATTTGTGACGCCCCAAAACCTGGGGGTCCGTTGACAACCCATCAACCCGCAAAAGACTCATGGATGTTGGGTAACCCGACACCACACCAACATGTCCCCTTTTCCGGAACTCATGATTTAACGAAAATCGGACATAGTCTCTTTTGTACGGGGAGCTCTACCCAAAATACAACATGTACAAAAAACCTGGCAACATGGCCCAATATAATACAATGACCTCATTCAACTAATTATGAGTGAAAGTGGCCTAACCGAGCCCACTCATCCACACTATAGAATATACAGGACTAATTACCATAGTCCTCAAGAGTTTAATTACAACATTGTTACAAATATTATAAATTAGAACAAGGTTGTTCCAAAGTACTTTACAATTTGCTTATTAATGTACCACAAGCTAGAACTAGTTTGTTCCAAGCTTCTTTACAAAAAAATTAATTACAAGCCACAACTCGGCTTTCTTTATAACCGCAGCCTCAAGTGAGTGTCGTCCACCTGCATACTCCATGTACGTGAAAGGGAGTCCCACGATGGGGTGAGCAATGCCCAGTAAGGTAAACTCCTACAGGGGCTACTCCCCACCTAAGTGCACATGAAATGCCATGTTCACACAATCAAACATTCCAAGTAAAATGCAATTTCTACTTTGGAATGCCTACATGCATGAATGAAGTGTCACTCACCATGCCTTTAACACGAGTCCTCACCGACTCCCTCACGCATACTTATGCCATGTGACACCCCAAATTCGGGGGTCCTGTTGACAACTTGTCAACCCGCGGAATTCCTGTGGATATCGGGTGACCTGAAACCACACTATTTTGTCCCATTTATCGAGATCCATATTTCAAAAGAAATTGGAGCGTAGCCCTTTTGTTCGGGAGCTCTACCCAACATGCCAACCTCGTATAAGATAATCATACCCCATCCGTGGTCTCCAACAAGTAGTATTGACCCCACATGGTCCATCTATCCATATCCCCAATATACATCCATTTACAGGATCCATTCATTCACATTTAAATCTAAAATATGAAAATAAAACGCTTAATTACAGTCCATAAGAGTCCGATCACGGCCCTCTTACCATAATTACATACCCGACTATTTATACAATAGTCCCAAAAGAATTTAGTTACAATTCTTTTATACAAAATATTTTTACAAAAATATTACTCAAAGGTAATATCAAGGCCACACATCGGCCTTCTTCATAATCACTACTGGCTTGAAATACAGTCTCCTCGTGACACCCCGCATTCGAAATGGGTCCTATAACTGCAGGAGCAATGCCTAGTAAAAAATTTCTCCTACAAGAGCTACTCCCCACCTAAAATGCACATGCAATGGTAACCATGAAAACGTCCAATCACATTCCATATAAATAATGAAAATCTTATATGGAATATTACGTGTAATGCATGAGACGAGACTCTTCATGCCCACAACCCAAGTCCCAACTGATTCCCTCACAGCAATGCCAAGTGTGAAAACCAGTCATTGGTGTTTCACCCAATGACTTAAACTATTGGACAACCTTCCAATATTTATTTTTATTTATCAAATCCTGTGTGTTTATTTGGGTTGCGAATTTTCGGGGTCTCACCGCAGGCTTTACATGCCTTCCGACACTTTCATGAACTTTCAATGCTAGATACACACAACCACCAAGAATAAAATTCGGTCTTTAACCTTTCGGGGGATCCGCCCATTCGCTTTCATCATCCAAACACATGTGTGATTTAGTATTATTATTGTTTTACACAACCATGAGTCTCGATTTCGACGTTGTCCCATTTCCGAAGCTCACTCACACATTCACCAAGAATGTGAATAACAAAGCACTACGCAGACCCACACCCGACTCAACACGAGATGTGACCGCGGTATATGAAATGCAATCACGTCATTTCATGCAATGTCATGCTACATGCACAATAAGAGCTACATGAAACATTTATAAAGTTCGGATAATTATATTTCCTACATATAATTTTCAGTTATCACAATTTCCATGTTAATACGTCAAGTAAGTATATATAAACATGATTTTTTTACACACAATAGCATGTTATTTATTTTTCCAATAATAATAATAAAATGGCTCCAAATCTGAGCCACATAAATGTGGCACCTCTCTAGCCCTTCACGGCCATGAACCATTTTTGGTTCCATTCATCAACAAATTACAAGTGATACCAAAACCTTAACAAACTAAGACATCGGGCCCTTGGATTAAAACCAAACTGAAACGCATCCGGACCGCCGCAACCAATCCAAAAAATTCCAATATTCGGGGCCCTAAAATTTTGTCCTGGGACTGGGTTCAAAACAGTCCCAAAATTCAACTAGACTGCTCAAACAAATTCCGAAAATTTCTAAATTTTTACACCCATCCCAAAATTCCGGGACTAAAATTTACGGCCTCTAAGAAAAACTCAAGCCATTAAATGGCCTTTAGGCTAGAAATAACCCAAGTAGGAAAGTTCCATACCTCGTGGAGTTTGACGAAACTTCTAGATTTTGGTACCCACACATAGCTCTCGATGCGTGGATGAACTTTGCCTCTTGCTCCGACGAAAACCGTATGTCCGATCTCCATAGATCTTAAAGAGAAGCGAAAAAATCCTTTTTCCTTTTTTTCTCTCTCTCTCTTCTCCTGCACACTGTCGTCTCCTCCTCCCTTTTTTTTTTTTTTACCTTCCTTTTTTTTTTTTAAATTTGGATACATGGCTCACATTGCGCCTTGTGTCCATCTCTCATTCGGGTTCGTTTCTTCCCCAAAACAATTTATTTCTTTTCAGTTCAATTTATTTTAAATGAACTTAGCTCAAGCCATTTCCTGACTTCCGAGATTTTCATCAAAATCTCATCCATGAAGTCACTGGCGACTTATCAAGAAAGTCGCAAAAATTTTCGCTTGTCTCAGAATTCAATGAAATTTTTCTAGGTCACTAGATTTCTGTGAGACTCCGACAACCCAAGACAACTGCTTGCCATCCGAGATCTAGAGAATTTTCTAGGCTTCCCTGAACCATTATGGCAATTTATTATTATTATCATTTTGCCATTTTAGAAAATTTCTAATTTTCTCGGGTTTTACATTCTTCCCCCCTTAAAAGAATTTCATCCCCAAAATTCACACACACAAACACATGCATATGCAATAGTTATTCTAGTTCCAATATTAGACTTCCAATATTAGAAAAACGCACCTTCATCTCAAATAGGAAAGGATAGGTGGCCTACATCGTGTCCTCGCATTCCCAAGTTGCTCCTCCACTCCTCGGTGTTGTCACAACACCTTCATTAGTCGCACGGTCTTACGTCGGAAAACCTGATCCCGGTTATCCATGAAACACATCGGTCCCTCCTCGAAGGTCCCATCTGTATCAAAAACAATCCCTTCCCAATCCACTACATGAGCTAGATCTAGAGTATACTTCCGGAGCATGGAGACGTGGAACACCTCATGAACACCGATAAACCAAAGTAGCGTTTAACTGATAAGAATCTGCAGGCCCACCTCCTCTCGAGTATCTCGAAGGGCCCGATATACCTCGGCGCTAGCTTCCCCCGCTTTCCGAACCTGACAACTTCTCTCTTAGGCATCACCGTCAAGAAGACGTGATCACCCACCTCAAACTCTAGAGGTCGACGCCATCTATCGGCGTAGCTCTTCTGTCGACTTTGAGCCTTAAGAAGACGTCAGACAACCACCTTCTCCAAGGTGTTTCAACTTATTCTAATTTATGATGGAACCTCTCCCACCCCTCCGGTCCAACAAATCTAGGATCGATACGGTCTCCCATATAAAGCCTCCTCATAGGGTGCCATCTCGTATACTAGCTTGATAGCTGTTGTTGTAGGCGAATTCCACTAAGGGTAAGTGCTCCTCCCAACTACCCTTAAGATCCAGGACGCATGCTCGTAGCATGTCCTTTAAAATCTGTATGGTCCCCTCCGACTAACCATCTGTTTGTGGATGAAACGTAGTGCTCATCGTCAACTGTGTCCCCATGGCCTTTTGGAAACTCTTCCAAAAGTGTGCCGTAAACTTAGGATCCTTGTCCGATACTATGGACACTGGTACTCCATGTAGCCGGACAATCTCTCGAATATACAACCTGTAGAATTCCTCCAGTGTGAATGTGATGCCCCAAATCCCGGGGGTCCGTTAACAACTCGTCAACCCACAGAAAACCTGTGTGTCTCATATCATGAGACTCATACATGAGTAAAAATGGCCACTTGGGCCCATACACCAATACTCACCAAAAATCTAACCAACTATATTACAATAGTTCATGAGTTAATTACATCATTTAATACAAACATATATTAAAATTTAGAATTCTAATACATGTTTTATTAAATAATCAATCAAAGCCATTCGCTTTCTTCTCAAAAGCGGCCTCTAATGAGCTGCCTTCCGAACAGCTCCCGCCAGACTCAAATAATGTTCCTCTATTGTGTTGAGTAAATGCCCAATAATGGAATTATCCTACATGGGTTACTCCCCACCTAAGTGCACATGCAATGGTTCAACACAAACACATTCAAGAAAAGAGCATGATCCCACTTTGAATATCTACATGATATGGATGAAAATGTGACTCACCCTTTCCCACTTCTCGAGCCCTCACTGACTCCCCCACGCATGCCTAAGCCAAATGTGAGAAAACATCGTTTTCAAAACAAAAGGTTTTTGTTCTCGAAAACGTACTACCGAGTTTCGGTAAAATCTATTAGATAACCCTCCGAGGCGAATTTGTAGGATAACTCTCCGAAACAATTCATGGGCTCCTCCGACGTGAATTGTTGGAAAATCTCCCAAACTACCTCCCAAAATCTTCCATTGAAATTCCTTCAACCATTTTCCTTTTTATTTTTTTCATGTCATGCACTCACACCTACCATTCTAAGGTGCCCCGATGCATATGGAATGCATTATGCTATTTCCAAACAATTCATATTAATATATAAATCATGCATATACTAACCGAATTTATCCAATTCCAATGGCTCACACACAATTATATTTCATATAATTCAAACATCATGTTAACACCTTTAATTCCATGCATTAACATATTATTTTCCACACAATTCAAGCCATTCATTTTAAGCAAATTCTTATGAATAATCACATGACGTTTTGGTCCAACTAAGTAAACCTGGGACTGCTTTTTACTAGTCCCAAAATTAAGGTGAGAGCCGGTCCGTGACGCCTCCTCAACCTCAATTCCACTTCTCGAACCGACCATGGCCATTTTCCTCGCCTCAACAACACCCAAACCACAATTTACACACAAACAACGATATGGACTAATACCGCTCCCTAACTGTCTCCGGATCGCCCAAATAGTCCCAAATTTCTAGAGATTTCGTCCCAAGTTTCGGGATTCAACCAAACGGCCACTACGCCTCACACCACCCAAACCATTAGTCAAGGCTCTTAAACCGAAAAATAAACCTAGGTAGAAAAGACCTCACTCCTGAGTTGTCAAACTCCATTAAACCTGCAGACCCACGCCAGAGCTCTTCCGTGGGGAGCAATCTCGCTTCGTCTACGAAATCGACTGGCCTGACACGGAAATCAGAGAGAAGTTTGAGCCTCTCTTCAAATTTCCTTTCTCTCCTTCCTTTTCTCTCTCCAATTTTCCCTCCCTTTTTCCCATCCAATCCGATTAGGAGAGCTTGGGTTAAGAGGACTTGTCCTCTCATGCCACATGTCACCCTTCTATTGGTTGTGAGGATTACACCTTATCCTTTTATCCACCTACTTTGATTTCCCCACCCAAGATGACGCTGTGTGTCCACCCATGGCCCACACTTGAGCTCATGTTTCATCAAATTCTCGTGACATGACACGAGGCGACCTCTCGGTTCCACCCGCGCTAAGCGCCCCGCGCTATCCTCGCTCGAAAAACGCTGGATTATTTGATCGGCCCCGCATCTCGGCCAAAATTCGACGCGGGTATTAGATCTCGCGAGACGATTCCAACCCATAAGTCCGCTTCACATCCGGCATCTAAAAATTCCTGATTCACCAAAATTACCATTTTACTCTTTCAGAAAATTAAAATTTTCTCATGGTTTCACAAAGGAAAGTCATCTCAGACTAGAAAATGCCGAATTTAGTTGATCCGGTCTCACAATCACCCACACCGCGATCACGCTCCATGGTGTTCGTAAGTGCTGGTCACAAAGTCCATCGCGACAAGGTTCCCACATCCACTACCACTTCTAATGTATCGGACCATGTCAGGGCTTCCATGCTCACTTTTACCGCAATACGTGGGACAATCACAAACAAACTCAAAAAATAATGTGTCGCTCATTCGCTCCAGTACACTAATGATTTAAGATCGAACACACATCTCGTACACCACGCAAGAAATCAAGATTAGTGGAATTCCCTAAGGATCTCCTCTCTCAAATCAATTAGCTAGTGAACCACAACCCGTCCCCTATACCGAAGACTACCATCTATGTGGACGGCCCACCGCCACCCGCACCTGATCAGACCATCCCCCGGTGGACGATTTCATCGCTCCCACTCGACTCAATCACCCCGCCTCAGGGATGGCGAATAATTAAACTCTAATGCTCCCGAGCCCGATCACCTGCATCGCAACCTAAACCGTCCCACGGGGCCTCAGCATCTTTCACCTCGTGAAGACATCAACACCCGTGACGAACCGAAAGGGTATCACGCTAAATTTGCCTTACCAGGATGGTAATGCAAAGTGAAGTCATAATCCTCCAGATACTCCATCCATCTACATTGCCTCATATTGAGGTCCTGCTGTGTGAAAATATACTTCATACTTTTATGGTCTGAAAACACTTCAAATTGTTCACCATACAAGTAGTGGCACAAAATTTTTAAGGCAAAGACAATGGCCGCCAACTCCAGATCGTGTGTAAGGTAATTTTGCTCATGATTCTTTAGTTATCTAGAACCATAAGCTGCTAACCTCCGGACCCATCACTGTATCCTAAATCATTTTCGAGGCATCATTAATTACACTGGTACCTGGTCTCCTTCGGGACTATTATTAGAATAGAGCTAAGTAAGCCTCCTTTCAATTCCTTAATGCCTTCACATAGTCATCCCACTAAACTTAAAACCCCTTCGGGTCAATCTAATCATAAAACGTTAGTCGAAGGAACTCAATAAACTTAATAACTCACAATCCCAAGAAATCACAGATCTCGGCGATTGACTTCGGCCTCCCAACTCACATAACAAATTTCAACCTTCAGTAATCTCTCGACACACCCGGTCGATTAATTTACACGTCCTAAAGCACCCACCTCTAATAAGCCAAAACTCAGACTGATCGGATTCGCATACAAACCGATGGTCCCCTGAGTTTGTAATAATCCTCAAATGATCTTCATGCTCTTCCTCAGACTGGGAGTAGATCAAGATGTCGTCAACAAAGACCATAACAAACTGATCCAAATATGGCTGAAATACCTTATGCATGAGATCCATGAATGCCGCTAGAGCATTCACAATCCCAAAGGTACCATCAGAACCCTGAATGCTCCATACCAAGGCCCTAAACGCTCGCCTAGGAATACTTTAGCTCTTCCTAACTTCAATCGATGATAACCTGCACGGTCTATCTTAGAGTAGATTCGCGTCCCTTTCAACTGATCAAACAAATCATCAATCCTCAGTAATGGATACATATTTCTGACCAGAACTGCTCAACTATTGATAGTCACGCACAATCGAAGGGTCTCATCTCCTCTTCTAGGCAAATAAAACCTAGGTGCTTCCTATGGTGAAGTGTCGGGCCTAATAAAGCCCTTTGCTCAATAATTCCTGCGCTAGACCTTGAATTCCTACAACTAACAGGTCATCCTATAGAGAGATAGAAATGGGCGGCGTACCAAGGTGTAACTCAATAACAAAGTCTACATCCACGTGCGGGTAATCCGATGCTTTCGTCCCGGGAAAGACATCCTCGTACCATGAGCCACCGGGTGGAGCCAGTCACGTCTCCCTCGTCCTCACAGGGTGAACACTAGCCAACCCATCAACCGTCCTCCACACGGAGTTGTTGTGCGCGATGCGGGGTAAACATCATGCTTCTCCCGAGTGAAGCGGCTAACGATACTATCTGTGTGTAGGTGATAGCCACACGATCTGATCAATGATGATGACTTTATAATTGTCAACAATCCATCCTAAGGATGACATCAAACTCCAATATGTCTATGACCCTCAGATCCACAGTGAGAAAAATCCCTGAGATCTCTAACTCCTATCCCAGGCGGATCTTATCAATCTTGGCTTCATTTGGGAGATTTCACATATTAAGCTTTCAGGGTTTCTACACTCCTAAGCGAAACTTTCACACATTATGCGACTATAAGCATAGGTATGATGCATCAAGTTTAGCTCAACATTCTAGTCAAGAAGTGCGAGAGCCGAAACGTACCGTATACATCAATTGATCTGCAAGCTCAGTCTGTGGTACCACCACGTAGACATGCCCTTGGGTCCCTAAAGTCTTGGCCCGTGAGCTCTATTCTCGGCCTCGACCCATACCCTGGCCTCTCTGTGTAGCAGAAGGCTCCTGTACAACACCCTGAGACTGATGCTGGTTCCTCTAGCCCATGCTGGGGTAAGGAGGAATAAATTACGTCTGCGCAAGTCCCACTTACGATTGGGGCTATGGTGTCCCAAAACTCCGGGATCCCCACCTCTGAGGGGAATCCCGCTTGATAGCGGTAATAACATGTCATCTGTCCTGGCCGGGTAGAAGCCCCGACTCGGCCTTGACCTTGATAACCACGGCCCCTTCTCTGAAATCCCGGTGGAATAGAAGTCTTTTGCTTCTTTCTCGAATTAGAAGTAGATTGATTCTCCTTCCTCTTGCCACTAGCACCCGTATCTCGAATGCTCCATGCATCCTCTATCTCTCTCTCTATGGCCATTGTGATCCTGACCATAGAGTGCATGTCCTGTAGGAGAAATCCTATAATCTTGCCCCGGATGGACAACTTCAGAGCATCCTCGAATTTCCGCACCTTGGCCATATTTGTGGCCACATAGTCATCCCCGAAACGTGCCAACTCAATGAACTTGGCTACATATTCGAGAGCGGTCATCTGTTTCTTGCTTGACTCAGGGAACTCAGGGCTTTTTCATGTCTAGGCGATGCCCGAAAAACTTGCCTATGGAAGGCTCTTTGAACTCTCCCCATGTGTCATCGATCTGGGATCCTCGAGACTCTAACCCAATCCACCATATGCGGGACTCACCCTCTAGCCCGAAATGTAGGCAGCCTAATCACATTGGCAGCATCGGAGGTGATCTCAGCCTCGAAATCCTCTCGACCTATCGGAACCAATGATCGGCTTCTGTAGATCCCTCCCATTGAATGTCGAAGGATGATGTGCTATAAACTGTTAGAGGTTAATTGGCCCCCCTTGCCTATATACATTCTTCAATGTATATCATTCACGCAATTTATACACACAATCACATAATAACACAGCATGTTAAGCACAAAACATGCAACACACAATAATGCATGATCTAACCCGTGCCCATCGAGTCCTTGGTATTCATATATCTAAGTTCTGACACCAAGCTGAGACGAGCTAGTATCAAGACCATACTTGTGGATACCCATATTTGATCTCCCTAGGTAATCGTTTACCTAAGCTCTGATACCAAGCTATGACACCCCAAATCCAAGGGTCCCATTGACAACCCATTGGCTGCGAATTCCTATGGATTTGGTGACGGAAAATACCACCTTTGTTTTGTCCCATTTATCGAGATCCATATTTTCAAAAAAAATTGAGCAAAGTCTCCTTTGTTCGGGGAGCTCTACCCAACATACTACACAATATCTGATTATAATCCTTACCCCATCCGGGTCTCAACAAAAGTAGTATTGACCCCACATGGTCCATCTGTCCATATCCCTAATATACATCAATTTATCGGGGATCCATTCATTCACATTTAAATCTAAAATATTAAAATAAAACACTTAATTACAGTCCGTAAGAGTCCAATCACAGCCCTCTTACCATAAGTACATACCCGACTATTTATAAAATAGTCCCAAAAGAATTTAGTAACAATTCTTTTATACAAAATATTTTTTACAAAAATGTTACTCAAAGGTAATATCAAGACCACACATCGGCCTTCTTCATAATCACGGCCTCGTCGAAGCGTCGTCTCCCTATACACCTCCTATACCTAAAAGGGGGTCCCACAATGAGGTGAGGAATGCCTAGTAGAAAAATTCTCCTACAAGGGCTACTCCCCACCTAAAATGCACATGCAATGGAAACCATGAAAACTTCCAATCACATTCCATATAAATAATGCAAATCCTATATGGAATATTACATGTAATGCATGAGATGAGACTTCTCATGCCCGACACGTTGATGACTCCCTCACACCTGCAATGCCAAGTGTGAAAACCAGTCATTAGTGTTTCACCTAATGACTTAAACTATTGAATAATGATGAGCTTTAAAAGTCATCTATTTTTAGTCCATTTTTTAGGATTGATTTTTAATGCAAAGGAATAATTAGATGCGGAGATGTGAAAACTCACCAAATTTGTTGCGAGGAGTATAAAGAAGAGTAAAATACAATGGAAAAATGTAATGTGACGGGTAAAAATCGAAAAGCCTTGAGCGAAATAAGAAAACAGCGCTAGCTTCTTTGTTGCGAGTTTTGGGGTTACCTGGTCATTATGAAATTAGCGACATCGAAATTGAAGGAAATCGATGCGGTCAGCGACATGGATAACAAGATATCAAAGTCGCGACAGGAGACTGCTCATGAGAAATTTGTAAGAAAGCGAGCGCTGAGGTAGCGGCGATGAGATCGAGATTGCAACATGAGGAGGGCGGTTGAAATCGAGGGCGTGACTAGATGTCGCGGCGGGTGTTAATCGACACCAGAGCGACCGGTTGAAGGCTCGAGCCCAAGTCGAGGTTGCGACATGAGATCGATGTCGTGACATCAGGAACCTTCAGATGAAAGCTGAAAAGAAATATGGCTTTGCTGTCACGACAAGGGACAGAGGTGTGTTTATCGAAGATTCCGTTGAAGGCCGGAATTTTATTTAGTTGATGTCCGCGATAAAGAGGCACGAAATCCACGACACAACCATCAAGTGAAAACTACGCAGCCCATAAGTTGATGTCGCGACATGAGACTCCGAAAGTCGCGACACGAGACACGCTTCGATTGAAGATTGAAGCTCCATAAAGTGATATCGCGACAAGATATACGATGTCAGCGGCATTAGAAGCAACCAAATCAATCCACGAGCCTTAAAGAGATGGCGACAAGAGGGCCGAATCGCGACATCGAAGATATCGATTGAAGATGCATTTCATTTAGTCAATGTCTGCGACAAAGAGAATGGCGATGCGCGAACATCCGGAGCAACATGTGAGCACACGAGAAGAAGTAGGCGATGTCGTGGCGAGAGATACGTCGCGACATCGTGTGATCAGTTGGTACCGCGGACAAAGTTGGTCGCGACATGAGATTGAAATTCGCGCGACGCATGGATAATGTCGCGACAGGAATTGGTCGCGACTTGAGCGGTAACATGGGCCAACTAACTGGAATCCCTGGCTTGCATTGGGTGGGGCCCAATTGAAAAACCACATAAATACCTGGCTATCGAAGAAGGAAGGCGACGGCGGCCCGAGCGAGAAGATGCGGATAGTGAGAAGAACTCCTCTCTTTCTTTTTAGTTTTTCTTTTCTTTCTTTCTTTTCTTTTTCTTCAATGTTGATAGTTAGAGATTAGATTAGATTTATCGTTCATTTTCTTTTAAAGAGGGTGGATGTTATCGTTTTGAGCTAAAAATTTGAATCACGAAATTGATTCTTTTTCAAATTACTACGGAATGTTGAAGATTCGGACAAATTTACGGAATTCGGATTTTCCGGTTCGAATGCGATTATTCTTATGATCGGAGGAATCTTGTAGTGTATGGTCGGTAGTGAGAACCCAGCTTCCATTGAGTAAATGTTATAGTCAGAAATTATCTTTCCTATAGTCGTTTCCAGCAGCTTGTGAATTTCGGTTTGTGAATTTACTTACGGTTTTTTGGGTTTAATGTTTTTGATGCGAACTCGATCTCTTATACTAGTTTAAGATTTTAATTGCTCTCACGATTTCAAGGAGGTCCTCCCGAGTGACACGAAGGCATTCACAGGAGTTATGAACATTTCTTTGAAGGTATATTAACTGTATTTGAGATCTGTTTGAGCTTGTAAGTTTACTTAGATAAATCTCTTCTCACTTGAAATCGAGCGAGTTGAGCGAGTTATCAATTTAAACAAGCAAAGTTCACCTCGAATTCGGATGAGTGAGGCGATCAGGTGTTAGGCGAGATCTGTCGAGAGGGTGATCTATTACAATTTTGAGGAAAAATATAGCTTGGAAGTTGTATATCCTTGTAATGTGATAACTTGGAAGCTAAGGTTCTGATCAAGTAAAATGGGTATGAAGTATTGCAAAGAAAAATACCCGAGTTAAGGAAATCCTGCAAAATGATTATCTAAATTTCCACCGTATTGAAATCGAGTCAGAATTAGATAAATGAAATGTGGAGTGTGGAGAGATCAATGCCTTTACTAAATGCCAGTAGACTGATTTTAAAACTGAAATGATTAGAGAAATTTTATCGGTGTTAACTACGAGGAATTGATACTTCCCTTTATAGGTATTCTTGATGGGAAGCTCTGAGATAATATACATTTCCATTTATTTTCTTCTCCATTAATTATTCTTTATTCTTTATCTTCCAGTTTATTGGTTCATTCAGTTATTTTTCTTTTGTTCTTTTAATTTTCAAGCACCTTAATGCTGGATCCTTCTATCATTTTGTGGTCCAAATAGTATGGAAATTGAGTAGTCAGGGTAGTTGATTTAAAATTCTTGAGATCTCTGTGGGATCGATAGCTGGACTTAAATCCATTTTATTACTTGGTGACTGTGCACTTCTTGAGAATATCGATGAAACAAACTTTGAAAATGAATTACTCTAAAGAGATTTTTGGTTTATATAGTATAATGTCAATAAGTTTTTATGGCAGGGTTGGGATTAGATATGGATTCTTTGGTAATCTTGTTATAAACTTGTGCATATGTCATTTTGGTCTCCTTGACAAGCTTTATGGCATCGTTGTCGGGGATTAGTTAATAGTCCTTGGACACTGATGTGATATATTAACATATGTGTTCTTTGGTCTATCAACAAGTTTTTATGGGCGTAGTTCTTGGGATGTTCAATAGTCCTTGGTAATAACGTCGTAAATTTGTATGTGTTCTTTGAATTACATCAACAAGTTTTTATGGCGCCAGTTAGGGGACTAGACAATAGTCCTTGGTAATAACGTCGTAAATTTGTATGTGTTCTTTGGTCTATCAACAACAACCCTCCGATATTTATTTTTATTTATCAAATCCTATGTGTTTATTTGGGTTGTGAATTTAGGGTCTCACGCGAACTTAGCACCCTTCCAGGCACTTCGCGAACTTTCATCACGAATACATATATCGATAGATAAATTTTGGGTCTTTCACCGTAAGGGGGATCTGCCTCATCTTGCTTCACCCAAACACACTTGATTTAGTATTGTGTTTACTGCTTAGTGAGTCTTGATTTTTCGTTGTCCCCACAGAGAGCTCACCGCATTCACCAAAATGGTGAATAACAATACCATGCACCCACACCTGACTCGACGCGATGTGACCGTGCATATGAAATGCAATCATGTCATTTCATGCGATGTCATGCTACATGCACAATAAGAGAAACATGCAACATTTAAAAATTTCGGATAATTATATTTCCTACATATAATTTCCGTTTATCACAATTTTCATGTTAATACGTCAAGCAAGTATATATATAAACATGATTTTTTTACACACAACAGCATGTTATTTATTTTTCCAATAATAACACACAAAATGGCCTAAATCTCAGACCCATATAAACAGGGCACCTCTCGGTCCCTTCACGGTCATGAACCATTT
This sequence comes from Tetrastigma voinierianum, assembly GCA_016808115.1. Taxonomy (NCBI): domain Eukaryota; kingdom Viridiplantae; phylum Streptophyta; class Magnoliopsida; order Vitales; family Vitaceae; genus Tetrastigma; species Tetrastigma voinierianum. Next base: position 157,893 of record JAEQBH010006200.1, read on the forward strand.
TTGGTTCCATTCATCAACAAATTATAGTGATACCGAAAAACTCAACAAAACCCGAAGACATCAATCCTGGGATTAAAACCAAACACAGACAATCAAGGTTGTCCAGGAACGGTCCCAAAATTTTCAATATTCGATCCCAATCTTATCGAAGCGTCTGAAAACAATTCCAAAAATTCCTTTCGGACTATTCAAAAAAAACAGATCCAGAATTCCTAAAAATTTCTTTGTAACGCCAGTCGAGAAGGTGTACGGTACATGTAACCGTAGGGGCACACATGAGCACTAAGTGACATTGTAGTAATTTTGGGAGTTGTTGTCCAGGATGAAATTGTGAAATGATAAATTTATGGAACCCGGAATGTTGTAATAGAACAAGGGTAAAATCATAATTGATCAAATGGGATATGAAAACCATAATCAAAGAAGAGAAGAGGCCATAATAGAAATAACAAAAGTTGAAGTATAGTTGTTGAGAGATGGAGGACCTCTTTGCAATTAAGGGAAAGTTGAAAGTATATAAAGGCCATGAGACAAACCAAAATTCATTTTGGTCTCATTTTGTTAAGGCAAAACGTGGAGAGAGAAGAATAGAGAAAAGAAGAGGAAGAAGAAGAAGAAGAAGTGGGAGAAGACCAAACCAAGGTATGTTTTCATCTTGAAATCATGGGTATTTTGGATTCCTAAGGTTTTGGTTTGGAGATTAGTTCCTTCTTTTCTAGGGTTTTGTGGAAGAGATCACCCAAACCTTAGATTTGTTGAGGTTTTGTGGGTAAAACCCCAATTGGTAAAGAATAAACATGGAATCCATCAAAATTATATGGTTTTGTAGAAATTGGTGGACCTTGGGTTGAATTCTTAGGATTTTCACCTAGGGTTTGGTTATATGAGGTTCCAAACCACCAATTCAAGTGTTGTGAAGTGGTTTTGGATGAATTCCATGTTGGTTCTTGAGGTATTATGGATTAGAGAAGTTGTATGAAGAAAATTGGTACCAAAAGATGAAAAATTAGCATTTCTGGGCAAAAATTACTGAAGTGATGTGGAATTGCAACAGGGGTGATGCCAGGGTACCACCCAACGAAGCTGTCGGTACGGTACCAATACAAGCGGTACCGGTACCACTACTACAAAATGCGTTGTTACCGGTCTTGAGCAGTGTCACCGTTACCCACGCTACTAAATACCCCGATTGTTGTGATTTCATATAATTAAGCCCAAAATCATACCGCAGATAGTATAGGAACCTTAATAAATGATTAAGAGGAGTTCCAAAAGAAGATTGGAACTTCGATGAAAAGCGTGGCGATACCTGCCGTAGTAAACAAAGTTGAGTGTGAATAAGTGCTAAGAAGTACGTTAAGTTTATACGTTATACAAAGGCGATTAATGTGTTCGCCATATTCGTTTGAGTGTGTAGGCTAAAAGCAAATGTGGGAAAGTTGTGGAGTCGTGCTCAAGTGTAGTAAGCAGAAAGGTAAGTGTTCTAAACCTAATTTTTCAAATACTAGTGTATTATTATAAACTGTTTTACGCTGGTATTCAATGGTTTTAATTGTAAACCATGTTTTAAAGCAAGCAATGAGTTTAGCAAGCAAATGGTTTTGATTTTAAACCATATGAGAAAAGCAAACAAGTAATGGTTTTGATTTATTCAACCATACTTTTAAAAAAACAAGCAAAGAGTTTTAGTAAGTAAGCAATGGTTTTGAATTATCAAACCATATTCAAAGCAAACAATGGTTTTAAATTATTAAACCATGTTTCAGCAACAAGCGAAGCAAAAGAATATTTTAAAACATGCTAACTAAAATCCCTAGTTTTAAGCAAGCATACGGTCAGAGGTATTAAAATGCGTTCTGATGGTGTTAGGATATCATTCATGCATTTTAGATTTGCCTGGTCGATAAACTTAGGTCATGATTCATGGCATTTAAAGGAGACCGTGGCACGTACAGGAGTATATAGAGTTAACGCGTTAACTAAATTATGGTGATGGAGACCCAGGTCAATTCCACCATATTTACCGGAAAAGGTGAAGTGAAGTGTGCCCAGACCCTTTCACCTAGGTGAGCGGACCAGGTCGATACCGACGCGATCGATGCCCGGGCTCAGTGTTCACTAGAATGCAATGACGAAAAGGCCTCTAGTGGTTGATGATTTATAAGCATGTTTATATAGTTTTGAAAATCAACCACTGGCGCACGGTTAAGCCCAAGCTCCCGTTTTTATTTCAAAACGAGCGATTGAGCCCAGGCTCCCGTGGTGATTTTAAAGCAAACGGTTGAGCCCAGGCTCCCGTTTTTATTTTAAAGCAAGCGGTTGAGCCCAGGCTCCCGTGTTTATAAAAAGTTTATAAACTTTTAAAGCAAGAGATTTGAGAAAAGTTTTATAAACTTTTAAAGCAAAGCAAGGTAAAGCAAACAAGCAAGAGATTTGAGAAAAGTTTTATAAACTTTTAAAGCAAAAAGTTATGAAAAGGTTTATAAACTTTTAAGCAAAGTAAAAAGCAAGCAAGTAGTGGTTTTTATGAAAAGTTTTAGAAACTTTTAAAAGCAAAGCAAAGTAAGCAAGCAAGGCTTACGGAAAATATCACAGCAAAGAAGAGTTTACGATTTGAGATGTTTTCGAGAAAAACCAAAACACTTTATAAAGCATACACTCACTGAGCTCGTTTAGCTCATTATTTTGTGTTTTAAGAACTATTTTCGGTCTGGAGCACTCGGTTGTTGGAGCAAATTAGGATTCTCACGACATTTAATAGCAGTCTTTGTTATTAATAATATTTTGTAAGGAAATACTTTGAATTTGTATAATGGAGCATATGTATGTACATAGTGTAGTTGTGAAAATGTGCTGAGCTTGAGGCTCTTTTGAAATAATGTTGATGGTTGCCATATTTTGGAAAAGTATAAATTGTGTATACAGAATTTGGAATATGTCCTTTATGCAGCTTATATCTTTGTGAGATTTCTACTAAATCCTTAAGTTGGAAAAAGGAAAAAAATTTATATGCAGGATTATCGACAAGCATCACGGCTTAAGCTTCACGAGATTTCTAGTCGTTAGGAGTAGCGGTGGGGATTTCTATGGGTGGTCGTTTTGCCGCTAGTAGGGGGTGGGGGTGTGTCACCTACACTTAGTCCCAAAAATTTGGGACTTAAATTTACGGCCTCTAAGAAAACCCCAAGTCATTAAATGGCCTTTAGGCTATAAATAACCCAAGTAGGAAAATTCCCTACCTCGTGGAGTTTGATGAAACTTCTAGATTTTGGTACCCATGCATAAACAAATCGTGGATGAACTTTGCTCTCTTGCTCGACAGGAGTAATGCAATCTCCGTAAATCTTAGAGATAAGTGAAAAAATCCTTTTTCCCTTTTCTCTCTCTCTCTCTTCTCCCGCACACTGTCGTCTCCTCCTCCCTTTTTTTTCTAACTTTCCTTTTTTTCTTTCCTTTTTTTTAAAAAAAAAAAAAATTGGATACATATTATTTCACATTCGCATATCCCATCTCTCGTCGGGTCCATTTCTTCCCGAAAAATTTCTTTTCAATTCAATTTTATTTTAAATGAACTTAGCTCAGACATTCTGACTTAGAGATTTACGTCGAAATCCTAGTCCCTAGAGAAAGTCCTTGTGACTTATCACCCAAAAACTAGTAAAAATTTCCGATTGTCTCATAATTCGTGAAATTTTTAAGGTCATGGAATTCGCAAGATGAATTCTTGGCGCCAATCCGTTTCGTCGTCGAGATCTAGAGAAATTTTACCTAGGCTTCCACTGAACCATTATGGCAATTTATTATTATTATTATCATTTTGTCATTTTTGAAAATTTCTAATTTTCTCGGGTTTTACATTCCAAGTGTAAAAACTTGTCATTGGTTTTTCACCCAATGACCTTTTATCCAAAAAAAAAAGCTTTTTGTTTTTAAAAACTCATTGGACATCCCAGATAAAGCATTTTTATTCAAAAGCCATTGGACGATCTCAGTAAACCATTTATTCAAAAGCATTAGACAATCTCCGATAAGCAAACTTTATTCAAGCATTGGACAATCTTCGATAAACAGCTTTATTCAAAAACATTGGACAGTCTCCAATAAACCACTTTATTCAAAGCCATTGGACAATCTCCGATAAACAGCTTTATTCAAAATCATTGGACAGTCTCCGATAAATAGCTTTATTCAAAAGCATTTGACAGTCTCCGATAAACCGCTTTATTAATAGCATTGGACAGTCTCCGATAAACAGCTTTATTCAAAGGAGTAGAGATGAATATAGATAAATGTTTATTAAAAAGCTTTGAATAGTGTTTGGCAGAAAACGGGGTGACACAATGGCGGTCGAAAAGCAAGAAACTCCTCAAGCTTAGGTCATAGATGTCGAAATTTTAGGAGTAAATTCAAAAGCCTAACATCAAGTTCTCATATAGGGCTACAATTTCCTTGAAGGATACTAGTCCAAATTCTCCCTTTTTCTAATCTAAAATCAGCCCCAAAGACTGAACATCATATAGGGTCAAGCAGACACTATTCTCATAACCATTTTTATTAAACAACCCCTTAGGGAAAAAGCGCAAAAAGCGGCCTTAGGGCATTAAAACTCAACCAAACAGCCTCTAGAATGGAAAATAAACCAAAGTAGGAAGAATCCCTATCTCTTGGAGTGTAAAAGAAACTCTAGGAAGTCCCGTGGACACTTTCTAAACTCGAAACCTTTGATTTCCCGAACTCCTCGCTTAAATCCTCGGAAAAATCCTATGTTTTCAGTACCCACACGTAGCCCTTGTCGAGTAGATGAACTTTCGTTCTTGACCCGACGAACTCCGACCAACCGATCTCCATAGATCGTAGAGAGAAGTTAGAGTTCTCTCTCTCTCTCTCTCTCTCTCTCTCTCTCTAACGTTTTCTCTCCAGCAGAATTTCTGCTCATTTTCTACCCCAATCTGATTTTAACCTTTTGTTTAACTTAATTCTTAAGTTTCGAGACATGGCCCTCATCGCACCATGTGTCCATTACTCATTCGGATCCGTTTCTACCTCAAAACAATTTATTTCATCCCGATTCAAGTTCAATTTATTTTAAAATGAACTTTACTTAAATTATTTCCCAACTTTTGAAATTTTCCCAAAAATCCCGTTTTTAGGGTCATTGGACACTCGTCTACTTACTCGAAAAGCAATAAAAATTCATTGTCTCGGAATTTTAAAAATTTGGTAATGGTTTATGAGACAGATCTTGTGGAATCAGTTCATCATGAATATAGAAAAATTTTCGGGCTTCCTAAACCATTTCGGCAATTTTACTATTTTTGCCATTTTTCCCGGGTTTTACATTATTTATTTCTAAATATTTGAAATACTCTTTCTTTTCATATTAACAGTTTTTAATTTTTTGAATTAAAATAAAACGCACGTTTAAGAGGCTTTTTTTTAAGAAAAATACAAATATTTTCCAATTTAATAGTAGTTTTAAAACATTATTTGTTATATGCTTAAATATTTTTCATTATAATTAATTTATTTTTATAAAAGTTGTTTATATTGTTATGTTTCTGATGATGCCTTTTCAGCGGGCCAATTTGGGCGTGTTGGAATGCTAGCGGAGGCGGGCGCTCATTGGCGATCCGTAGCTACAGACGTTGGACTCCTCTTGCCAAAAACAAGAAAGAAGAGGATCGGCGGGGCTTGCCCGTTGCTACTCCGATGCTAGTCAGTTCTTTCATGGAAGAATATCAAATGTAGGGAATAGTATTGGTGCATAAGTCACGCATACCTTTCATCGATGGTGGCTGGTATTTATAGTATGTTTTCCCGATTAGATGGTGATAAAGATTCTCTCTTATTGGATGAGGATTTTCTTTCCTTATCATTTGTCCAGTTAGCAGGGATAGTGGAAAGCGGAGTTATTGGGAGTATCTACTCCCACTTATTGAATGAATTTGGTTTGATTTACAAGATAGGCTCTTGTTTGGGCTTTATATTTGGGATGTCATGAGGGCTATTCTTATCTGCCCGGGCCCGATTTTAATCCTTTTGGGCTTGCGTCTTGGGCTGCGTACCTATTGTTTAAACCCCATCGGTTACCCCAGGGCCTTTGACTAGAGAGCATAGGCAGGGAATTTGTATCGCTTCTCGGATCAGTGATATCACTGTGACTACTTAGGAAGGTTGGATTAGTTTTATCGCTCTTTGTTGTCTTGCCAATTTAGTGCTTGGTTTTACAGGCTGTTGCGCCTTACGGGCGAGCTACTTGGCTCTTGAGGCTATTCTACCTTTTAGGCGGTTTGTGCTCTTTTGAGCCAGGCTATTCGCTCCTTGGCCCAGTACAGGCTCTTTTAAAAGCGGAGTTACATGGCTCTGAGCCACATGGCTCCTTGGCTACTTTACCTTCAAGGCGGGCTACTTGGGCTGTTTGGGCAATACGCCTCCACTAGTTGTTTATGCTCTTTTGAGCCCGAGCTGTCGCTCTTAGGTTGTTGCGCCTTACGAACTGAGCTACTGGCTCTGGGTTGTCACGCCTCCCCGGCCCAATTTATGCTCTTTTGAATTAAGTTATTCGCTCTTGGGTTGTTACGCCACGAGATTGAGCTACTTGGCTCCTGACCATTGGGCCTTACAGTGATGCGCTCACCTGTGAACTCTTGGGCTCCACACAGGCGCTAAAGCCTTCCCCAGTGTTAGCTATAGTATTCTTCCAGGTTTACCGGCGCAGGGGCCTTCCTGGCTGTTAGCTTCCTGACTTAATTTGGGCTCACAGGCGTGAGGCCTTCTGGCTGTTAAGCTGCAGCGAAGCGGCTGGGCTCTGGGGCTGAGCCTTCTGAGCTGTTAAGCTCTGTGGCTTGTTGGGCTCACAGGCGCGAGGCCTTCTGGTTGTTACGCTATGGCCCGAAGCGATTGGGGTCTGGCGAGGCCCAGCTCTGGCTGATAAGCTCTATGACAATGGTGGGCTCCCTAGGCGTGAGGCCTTCTGAGGCTGAGTAAGCTCTGCAACTTAACCAGTGATCTGACATTTGAGGCCAGCTACGAGTTGTTCAGCTCTGTGAAGGCTGCTAGGCTCTTCAGACCTGAGGCCTTCTGAGCTATTAAGCTCTGGCGAAATTTCTTGGGCTCTGGCGATAAGGCCTTCTTTGGAGAGTTATTAAGCTCTCTAGCGAAGCAGTTGAGCTCTGGGCGAGGCCTTCTGTTTGTTAAGCTCTTCCTAGTGGCGAGCTGGGCTCTGGCGGCTGAGGCCTTCTGAGGCGTGCTTCTGCCCGGCAAACGATTGGGTTCTACAGGCGCGAGGCCTTCTGGCTTGTTAAACTCTATGGCTGAGCCCCTGCGGGCTCTGACTACCAGCTCCGTGGCACCATGGCATGTTTGGCTTGATTCGCTCTATGACCCAGACTGCAGCTCAGTGGCTATGGCTGTTCGACGGAAAAGCTGCGGGCTCACAGTTGCAACTCCCAAATGCTTCATAGCCTATTGACGACTAGCAGCTCCCGAGTAGGCTAATGCACCCCAGTGACCGCTCTGCGGCTATATGAGCTTTCTGACGGTTGAGCTCTTAGCGAGATCTTGAGGCTTAGGTGGGCTAGTGCCTAAGGCGAGGCGGCTACGGGGCTATATGGCCTTTCTGGCCGGGTTAAGCTCTTGAAGCTGGTTGTTGGGACTCAGTGGAATGTCTTGCCTTAATTTGAGACAACTCTGCGGCTATATGTACTTCCTACATTTGTGTGGGCTCCTAGGCGGCGATGGCCAGTGGCTACATGGCCGATTTGACTTCCTGAGGGGTGGTGTTATGGCCTTCCTAGGCCTGTCGTACTTCCCGCGGGCGTTGCATCTGCCTGGTGAGTTGCTCTAATTCCCTTATCAAACACTGGTTGGTGAGACGGAGTGTCTCCATCTCATTTGTGTTATCGTGTATAGTTTCCAGCACGCCTGCAGGAGGTCGGCTATCTGCATTGCCTTGCTAGTCTTGCATCCTTGGGGGATTGGCGCGGCTCACCTTTATGTTAGAGTTGATACCATCGATTCTTAAGAATCGGCTTTATTTGTAAAGGAGCTGCCTCGTTCATGAGCCTTGGCCTTATTGATGATGCCTTTTTCAGCGGAGGCGGGGAATTTGGGCGTGTTGGAATCCTTGGCCGAGAAGCTGGAGCGTCGGGCAGTCCGCTGGCTACGGACGTTTGGACTCCCTCTGCCAAACAAAAATAGAAAGGATCGACGGGGCTCCTTGGATTGCTCTCGTCTTAAGTCGGTTTTCGGTGGAGAGAAGACTAACTACTTGGGGATGAAGTTTTTGCGTAAGTCCTCACCGTTACCTTTCACCCGTGGGGTAACTGGTATTTATAATATATGTTTTTCTAATTTGATGGTGATAAGGATTCTCTCTTATTGGATGAGGATTTTCTTTTCCTTATCCTTTGTCAAATTAATAAGAGATAATTAGGCAGTTATTGAATTATCTACTTCCCTTATTGGTGAATTTGGTTTGATTCTGAAGATAAGCGATTGTGAAATTATCTACTTCCCTTATTGATGAGATTTGGTTTTGATTTATAGGATATGGGCTCTTGTTTGGGCCTATGTTTGGGGATGTCATCAGACTCTTACTAATCTTTGGGCAGTTTTTAATCCCGTTTTGGGCTTGCGTCTTAGGCCTGCACACCTATTATTTCAAACCCCATCAGTTTCTATATTTGTTTCCAAGTTTAAAATTTTGAACAAAATTTCAAACATTATGTGTTATGTTTTATGTGATAATACTCATCATTATACATTCACCAATTTCTCAATTTACAAATATTCACCACAACCTAGGCCTAAATATATGATTGGATGATTGGTCATAGAAGTTTGTTTCTTCGCCAGTTATTTATTTACTTTTTTTCTTTATGAAAAATGCCAATGAGTTCCTTTGTCTCTATGAAAAATGCTAATTAGGTGACTCATTCGAGTGCTTTCTAATTTTAAGAACAAAAACAAAATGACATAAAAATTAAATTAAATTAATTTGATCCATTTTTTTATACCAATCCACGAATTACTATTCATAATTTGATGTTCACATGTTACTATTCACTATTCACCATTAAACCAATTTTCTTGGTCAGAATATTTGTTATCCAAAAAATCTAGAGAATTATTATAAGTCGTATCATGATTTTCTTCTTCTTCTTCTAAATCTTCATAATTATGATAAACAAGGATCAAAAGTATTATTTCATTAATCTTAAATAAAAATATATCTATGAAAATCATACAATTATAAATCCAACGTTCTTAAGATCAAGATAAAAACTGAATAATACGATTAATAAAATAAACCACAATATCATAAACACAAATTCACAATAATCAAAATATTCTAAACCTTATGAGTTTAGTATGTGATAATAAATAAAATTATATTAAGTACTTCTCATCCTTATGGGTCCACCATGCTTCCACTATTATTCTCTTTTATACGTTTTTTGACCAAAATAGTTTCCGGGAAGACAGAGCTAGGCAACTTTGTTAATCCCCTTTCATACCTATGGCAGGACATACCTTCACCGTAGGGACACCTTCAAAAACCATCAGCACAGCCTTAATTCGTTTCCTACTTTAAGGCATACACGTATAAAATGGAATACTAATTATTATGATAGATTCATATGGACAAGATTTACAAAATATAATATTTTATTTATAATCACATAAAACTCACAAGCTTAGAATAAATTATTAGCCTATCATAATACAGAATAAAGCTTAAAACACTTACAGCCTTACTTCAGAGCAGCGGATCCTCTTATTGATAGAAGAGAGAGATCTACTTCGCTTGCCCGTCTTACAACACAACACTCATGTTTATATTAGAAGCCGGACATGAAACCTCGAACTTCAAATTAACTCATAATCTTATCTACATCAATCTGTGGGCTGGTTTTTGTAATCTGTGGGCTGGTTTTTAAAACCAAGGGTGCCAACTGTTTTGAAGTTTCATCAAAAAAATTTCGAAGTGGTTGTTTGTCAATCTTTTTCTAGTTTTACAACTTTTGTCCACTTGTGTGGGCCATATTTTGGTCAACTGTCGTCTTCCATCAATCTTCTTTCAATATAATCGAGGGCTTGTGGGGACGAGCTGAGCGCACCTTCTTCAATCATGCTTATCTTCTTGAGCAAAAATCTTCTAGTTGAATCTGTGGTAGATTTTGTATATATATTGAAATCATTACGGATGCTAATCTGTCAGGTTTGCCATAGCTTCTAAAAGGCTTTTTTAGTGCATTCTCCATTTCCCCTTTAACCACGATAAGTCCCAATCCTCTTCGATAATAAACATTATCTTCGATATATTTTTTGAAAATCTTCTCTTCTTTCGAAATTGAAGTTTTTTCATATCGTACTTTTCGCATTTTTATAAAATGCCAAATAGGATAAGTTTGATTTTCATCAAAACCTAGACTTGCACTGAAAAAATCAAGTGCAATCACATCATTTAGCTTTATCATTGGGTTGTTCCCAAAATTATCTTTTACACCGTCCTTAATCCATCCTGGTAACCTTTCGATTTCAAGAAAATTAGGAGATGTCATATATATGGTAACTATACTACCAAAATCATATCAATCACTATTTCTTCAGGATTTGCTCCTTGAAGGAAATGAATCCTTGGGTAGATACAAGATTTGTCCACAATCATTTCTTTTGTGTCCATTAATCTGAACAATCGTTCCATGGTATCACCATGTAATTTCATAATTTCTTGATCTAGAGAAATAGGTAATTTTTCAAAAATTGTTTCAAACTTTGAAGTCTGTGGTCTGAAAGAAACACTTGTAGATGCTCCTGCATGTGAAAGCGATACATCGGTATTCATTTGATTTGAATCTTTTGAAGTGTTTTCAGAGATTTCAAGTTTTGAAAAATCAATTGTATTATCTTCTTTTAGAAGAGATACTAGATTCATTTCGTAAGATGTGTAGTCTTTAACAACTCTTTCTAAATAGATGACAAAGCTCTTTACAGTTGCTTTAGTTTTTTCAAGAGAAATCTCAGTCTAGACAAGTCGATCCAGACAATCAGTTAAAGTAAAACTTGATCAAAGATTTTTGACATTTTCAAGAGTTTATCCACCATCTCAATCTTTGGCTTTTTGCTCTTCTAAGTCATCTCGTGTAAGAAAATCTGCAGCAATATTTTTGTCATATCGAATTATATTAGTGTCAAAGATATATTCAGAACAGTAAGTCTATCATCTGATTAATCTTTTATATTATGGTTTTGATGGTAAATTATTTTTGATAAATGTTTTTACCTGTATATTATCAATTCATAGTAAAACTTTTTTTGTAGTAAAAAATAAGAGAATTTTTTCAATCCTTTGATAACGGCTAAAAATTCTTTTTCATTGATATGATACTTTTCTTCTGTAGGGGTAAAGGTTCCTAAAGTGTATCGACATAATTTTTCTTTGTTATTTTACAATCATTTAAAAATCTGGCGCCCAAATACTTTCGAGGATGAATATCTAATATCAAATCATCATTATCTAATGGTAGTTTTAGTTTTGGTAATCTACTACATTTTGATTTTATATATTTGATTTGATTTTCATGTTCCTTTGTGAATTCAAACCTTTGTTTTTCACTTGTTAATTTTCTTAATGGTTTTCTTAAATCTGCCAAGTTTTCTATAAATCGTTCAGCATAATTTAATACTCCTCATAGATCTATAAATTTTTCTAAATGTTTAAGATGTTGGTCAATACTTTTTGAGGATATTAACATATCATCAACATAAACATGTATAAAATCATTTTCTTTAAATATGTCATCCATTTTTCTTTGGAATATTTGAGGAGCATTTTTTAATCTGAAAGATAATACACTCCATTCATAATATTCCTATGGGGTACTAAGGCGAGTTAATGACTTGAAGTTTTCACCATCTAAATATGATAGAAACCTGATTTACAATCAAATTTTGAATGTATTTTCTTACATCTAGTTCTATGTATTAATGTTTCTTTGTTAGGCAAAAAACACCCATCAAAAATTGTATTATCGTTTAATTGTTTATAGTTTACAACCATTCTAGCTTTTCCTCTATTGATCCCATTTCTATTTCGAACCATAAAAACTAGACTACTATGTGGGCTTTTAGAGGGTTTAATTAATTTTAAAGCTAACAATTCTTTTATCTGTTGTTGAAATTCTTTTATATCGAGTTTATTGTGTCTCATTGGTCGAACTCTAATAATCTTATTTGAGTCTTTTAACTCTAAAGTTGCATAAATTTTATTATTATCCCGTTGACAACCCGTCAACTTGCGGAAACTTGTAAATATTTGGTGTCCCGATATCACACTCATTTATTAAGACCCATTCATGCATATTTAATTCACAAATATACAAACACCCAAATGCAATATTTTTCAATCTTTGCATCTGTTTACTCCTTTTCGAGACAATATAAAAATGCGGAAAAATATTAACATAACACTTTAAGAACATCCAGAACTCATTTTTCTATTACAAAACACCTTGTTACATGTAAAAATTGGATCTTTTATCAAAATATTACAAAATAACTTTAAAAAGTACAATCAGGCCTAGTTCACAACTAAGCTCTTTGAACCAGTTACCTATCTTCTTGCCTTTGAAAAAAATGATTCCCAGCACGGGGTGAGCAGTGCCCGATTCTCGAGATTTCCTACAAGGGTTACTCCCACCTAAAATGCACATGCAATGGCGTACATAAACATCAATCACATTTCATACAATTTATGCAACATTATATGAAATGTTACGTAATGTCATGAGATCACGACCCTTCATACTCACAGCACGAGTCCCAATAGAGCTCTCCCACACGCAATTACCAAGTGTAGAAACTGACCATTGGTATTTAACCGTTGACTTAAACCATTAGACTGACCCTCGATTTTAATTTATCATTTCATGATTTTTTGTTTTTCTTTTGGCCAGACCGCAGTTTTCGGGTTTTTCACCACGCGGACGCGCACGCCCTTTCCAACATTTCTCGAACTTACATCACCGGGATTCATGTCCTAGCAAGTAGAATAACATTTGGGTCTTTCACCCTAGAGGGGGGGGGGATCTACCCTGGAATTGCTCACTTGAAACAATAATTTATCATTTTTGATCATTTACACCCTCGTGAATCTACCTTGGGCTTTGTGACCATTTAAACTCTCGACCCATTCACCCCTGCCGTGAAATAAACAATACCTGCATCCACACCCGACTTATTTCGATGTGACCATGCACATGAAATCTGAATACTGATACATTTTCTTCATGTTACATGTACTTATAGTCTTCTTGAGAAACATTTACATACGATGGATAGTATAATTTTTACATATAATCTACATCCATACAATCCATGTTAATACATCGTTAACATGCATCAAACATAATTCTCACACCTTTGCATGTTATTCATAAAAACCATAACGCCGCAAACAAGGTCACAATCTTGGACCCATCAACAAGGTACCTCCATGGTCCCTTCCTGAGAGCACAGACCAATTTGGTTCCACACATCCATCATTATGTCACAAAACAAGCAACCAAACGAGGAGACATCGATCTGGGTTTGGAAACCCTGACCCACGGCCGGTCTAGGGCCCGTGTAGCTAGTCATAAACCTGACCATCCGGTCCAATTTTGGAACTAAATTATTTGTACACCTCATGACGCTCCGTAAACGACTCATACCATTGACCGCGCCACATAGCTAAAGTAAGCCGAGTAGGAAAATCCACACCTTATGGAGTTTGTCGAAACTCGAGTTTTGGTAATCCACACATAGATAAGCGCGCTACCAACTGGTACTCGATTTGTCGGGCCGACCATCGGAGCATCGGAAAATCCTCCCTTTTTCCTTTCCCCTTTCCTTTCCTTTTTCCTTCCCTTTCTATAAACTCTTTTTGATCTTTCTTTGTTCTCTTTTCTTTCCTTTTTGCTTTTCTCTTTCTCATCATTTCTTCTCATTTCATTCCCTCTACGAATTCTTTTTGTTCTTTCTTTGTTCCCTTTTTCTTTCCTTTTTGCTTTTCTCTTTCTCATCATTTCTTCTCATTTCATTTTCTCATCTTTTCTTTTTCTCCTTCTTTTCTTCTCATTTTCCCTTTTCTTTGGCATTTTCTCCCCCCTTTGGATCATCATTGATAGAATTAATTCGAGAAGAGCTCCATCCTGCTATACGTAATCACATGTGTGGTGCACAATTTTCCTTCCTTTTTATTAATTCTTTTATTTCCTTTTATTGCATCATCAATCATGTGGCCTAATTGTAATTACGCATTCGAGTCTGTAGCGTGGCTCTTGTCATATGTCATTTCTCTTGAGGTCTTAGTGGCATCCACCAGCCATGTCATATGTCATCCGACATTCTAAACCTCAGCGTCTTGATTTACGACTCTCGAATTGATGAAGTCGACGTGATATCTAGATTTCGGGGCGATTTCAGCGATGAAGTCGTTTAGATCTCATCCAGGATCTAGAAGAATTCCAATTTAGGCGAAATTACCGTTTTACCCTTTTTCGAAAATTCGGATTTTCTAGGGTTTTACATAAAGTGGTTCTAATTTTTTACAAATAATATCGCATAAATCTAATTTATGAAATAAAATAGTTTCAAATTAATAATTAATATATTAATAAAATTCATGTTTGAAACATCTCAAGTAAAAATCAATAAGAACAAAGTTCACATCTTTATGAACACCACCTTCTTAAAGTTGGTCAGGTTAAAGAAGAAAAAAACATAAACTGAAAATGTTTGTGCGTCAACTGGAAGAAGTTTGGACATTAGGAAATGAAGCCTAGGAAGGAAATCACTACCCAGAAAATTGTTCTCAAAGTCTTAGGGCCTATTTATTTACGGTTTTTGAAAACTGTTTTTTTGTTCTAAAAAACAAGGAGAATAAGGAAAAGACAAAACATGTTTGATTCCCAGTTTCTTTTTGTTTTGAAAAATAATGAGAACAAAGAAAACATTAAATTTAGAGAACAAGAGCAGTTTTCAAAAAATAGAACACCAAAATGGTGTTCTCTATCTTCTCAAAGTTTGTTCTTAAGAACAGGAACCAAACAGTCCCTTAATAGTTCCTAGTCACGAGTTAATAGTTACTAACTTACTACTCTACGCCATCATCAGAACAGTGGCTTGTGTAGCTAAAACAGGAGGAGGGGGAAGCTAATGAACTTTGATGTTGCCCTCTCGAGTCTCAAGGCGGTAGCCAATAAGTATAGTCCCTAGACATGTTTCCTAAAACCATAGTTATCAGGCAGTATTGTGGCGCCCCCGATTTAGAGGGTCCGTTGACAACCGAGTCATCCCGCAGATTCTGTCTTAGGTGGGTCTTGCACCTAAGAGTCTTGATGCCGAGCAGGGTCACCAACTACTATGGACACCGAGTAACTCGACACAACTTCCATACGTCCCTTCACCAGGACCCATTCATTAATATTCACATCTAAAATATGAAAAGAAAATGAATAATTATAGTCCGTAGGGGTCCGATCATGGCCCTCTTACCATAATTACATACCCGACTATTTATACAATAGTCCAAAAGAATTTTATAAAAATCCTTTTATCTGGCTACTTACAAAAAAAAATATTTTCAGGCCACATGTTGGCCTCGCCATAAATCAGGCTTCAAATCGGTGTTGTCCCCCTGTGTGCACGAAAGGGGGTCCTGACCAGGTGAGAAATGCCACAGCCAGAAAAAATTCTCCTACAATGACTCTTGCCCACCTAAATGCATGTGATGGCATACATACATCAATCATATTTCATACAGAAAATGCAATCCTATATGGAATATTTCATGTTATGCATGAGATGAGACTCCTCATGCCCATAACCTGAGTCCTGACAGGCTCCCTCACACATGCAAATGTCAAGTGTGAAAACCAGTCATTGGTGTTTCACCCAATAACTTAACACGTTGGACAACCCTCCGATATTTATTTAATTTCATCAAATCCCATGTGTTTTTGTGGGTGGCAATTTCAGAGTTAAAGCAAACTTTGCGCCTTGAGCACTGCGAACTTTCATCACTAAATCCATTTGTCTAACCAAGAATAGAATTTGAGTCTTTCACTCTGTGGGGGGAAATCTACCCCATCTTGCTTCACTCAAACACATGAAATTCATTATTATTATTTTATGCACCCATGAGTCTCAATTTTGGACGTCGTCCCATTTAGACTCCTTTACACATTCACCAAGAATGGTGAATAGCCAAATACCATGTGCACACACCCAGACTTGAGGGCGTGTCAGTGCATGAAATCTGATTATGTCATTTCATACTATAACATGTTACATGCAAATGAGAACTACATGCAACATATTCAACACATGGATAATTATATTTTCTACATATAATTTACATCCATCATAAATTTCATATCAATATATCCATAAGCATGCATTAACATGATTTTCACACAACCAACATGTTATTCAAAAAATTTTCAATAACACAAAAAAAACAACACGAAACGGTCCCAAAATTCAATCGAATTGTCGCAGCTTGATCCAAAATTACATCGGTTGTAGAAAACAATCCCAAAAATTCTTATTTCAGTCACAGATTTGGGACTTAAATTCTACGACCTCTCCGCGGCCTCGAAAACTCCGAGCCATTAAATGGCCTTTTAGGCTATAAATAGCAAGTAGGAAAATTCCCTATAAGTGGAGTTTGATGAAACTCCAAGATTTTGGTACCCAAGCGTAGCTCGATGCGTGGATCGGCTTTTTCTCTTGAACCGTTGAGTTTCGACCGTTGGAATGCCGGGAAAAATCTCCTTTTCTTTTCTCCCCCTTTCTTCCTCTCTCCCTTTGTCCGTTTTTCTTTCTCTCCTTTTTTTTTTTCTCATTTCCTTTCTTCTCCTTTTGTTTGGTTTTCTCACTACTCCACTTATCCTGAATTGTCCAGTGGAAACACAGCTTTCTCTTTTGCCACATGTCATCTCCACAATTTTATTAATTTATTTTCTTTTCTTATTTTGCTTTCCCATTAATTCCTCCACTTGCCACCTGGCTCAATGTGAGTCATTCACACAAGTGCACCACATGGCTCATGTCATGTGTCACTCCCTTAGGGTGCCATGTGGCATCCACATTATCATGCCAAGTGTCATCCGACACCCCGTGCCTCAAAAAATGTGAAATTTCGACTGTCTCGGAATCTGACGTATTCAACTGGGTAACTAGATATCGCGAGACAAATTCAACGGTGAAGTTCGTTTTGTCATCCGAAATCTAGAAAATTTTCGGTTTTCTACCGAAATTACCGTTTTACCCTTTTTCAGAAAAATTGAATTTTTGTCAGGTTTTACATTCTTCCCCCTTAACATAATTTCGTCTTCAAAATTCACACATACTAGCACACACAAACACATGCATATGCAAAGTAATATTATAGTGCCAACATTAGACCACGACTGGCCCTCAACAGAGCCGATGCCGGCCCATATCGTGTTTTCGTTCCTAAGTCGACTCTCCACTCCTGCGTTGCCACAACACTTTAACTAGCCGCACGCCTCGCTGGCCTCAACCCGATCTCGCCTATCCAAGATACGCACCGTCCTCCTCGAAGGTCCTATTAGTGTCAATGGGTAATCTCTCCCAATCCACTACACGCAGTCAGATCCGGAGCATACTTTGGAACATGGAGACGTGAACACCTCAGCGGACACCCGACAGCGTGCGGGTAGCGTTAACCGATTCGCAATCGTACCCACCCTCTCAAGCATCTCGAAGCGGGCCCAATATACCTCGCACTAGCCACTCGCTGCCGAATCTCGACCACCTCTCTTAGGCATCACCTTCAAGAAGACGTGATCACCCACCTCAACCTCTAGAGGTCGCACGTCGTTCATCGGCCAAGAGCCTTTCTCGCCTCTACTTAGTCGCAGAAGAAGACGCTTCCATATCAAATTCACCTTCACATATGTGTCTCTAATCAGATCCGGACCAATGATGGAACGCTCTCCCACCTTTGTCCAACAAATCAGGGATCGACATGGCCTCTTGTATAAAGTCTCATAGGGTGTTATCTATATACTCGCTTGATAATTGTTGTTATAGCGAATTCCACTAAGGGTAAGTGCTCCTCCCAACTACCCTTAAGATCCAAGACGCCGCTCAAGCAAAGATGTCCTCTAAAACTCAGGACGGTCCTCTCCGACCGACCATCTCACAACGATGAAACGCAATGCTCATCGCCAATCGGTGTCCCTACGGCCTTTGAAACCTTCCAAAGTGTCGTGAAACCTAGATCCTTGTCCGATACAATGGACACCGGGTATCTAAGCAAAATTTGACAATCTCTCAATATACAACCCAGACCTCTGTTGTGAAGCGTCATTCGCATCAAGAAAATGTGCCGACTTAGTGAGTCAGTCCACCATCACCAACACGGCATCATACCTCCGCGGTGTCCGTGGCAAGTGGGTCACA
Organism: Tetrastigma voinierianum; assembly: GCA_016808115.1. Taxonomy (NCBI): domain Eukaryota; kingdom Viridiplantae; phylum Streptophyta; class Magnoliopsida; order Vitales; family Vitaceae; genus Tetrastigma; species Tetrastigma voinierianum. The sequence goes on from JAEQBH010006200.1 coordinate 176,370, forward strand.
AAGTCCATCGTGATATGTCCCCACTTCCACTCTACTACCTCCAAAGGCTGCAGTAACCCCGCCGGCTGCGGCTCAAATATCATCATACGCGGTGAGACACGTCAACAAAATCTTTCAACGTGTCGCTTCATCACGCCTCCAAGCACATCGAAGACGAAGATCACGACATCTTCGGGTACACTGATGCACAACAAATCGGGAGCAATGGAACTTCCCCGAGGATCTCTTCAAATCGGGCCATTGGGAACTACAACTCATTCCCCTATACCGAAGATTACCATCCGTGTGACGGCATAGCTCTCTGGCCACTGTGACTGACCGGCACCGGTCCTTAATGGACGATATCTTTGTGTCCTGCCCCTGGGACTCGATCACCCTGCTCAGTAAGGATGGCATAGCCACCAAACTCGCTAACATTCCCTGAGCCTGATCACTATATCATGTTCCTAAACCATCCCACGCTTCAAAGATCCGGCCACTCCCGGAAGCTACACTAGCGCACCCGCGGACTTCCGACAGTGCATCACCACTACATTGCCTTACCGTGACGTAATGCAAAGTGAAGTCACATGGTCCTCCAAATACTCCATCCATCCGCATTGCCTCATGTTGGGCCCCAACGCGAAAATATACTTTAGACTTTCAGGTCCCAAAACACTTCGAACTCGCTCACCATACAAACAGCATGCTTAAATCTTAAGGCAAAGACAATGGTCGTCAACTCTAGGGCATGTGTAGGGTAATTCGCTCATGATTCTTAGTCAGTTGAACCATAAGCTACAACCTCCCGACTACATCAAGACATATCCCATCCGCCCTGGGAGGCATCACAAAGATACTCGTGTACCTTTGGCCCCGTTTTCTGTGACTTATCGTAATAGATCGGCTAAGCCTCCTTTCACTCTTGGAATGTCTCTCACGTATATCATTCACTTCAAATCCCGACTCCCCTTTCTGGGTCAATCTAAATACATGAAAAGTGCCTAGCCGAGAGAAATCCTCAATAAACCATCTCGACACTCACAATCCTAAGAAATCACAAGATCTCGAAGACTGACTTCTACCTCTCTCAACTCATAATGTGACCAACCTTCTCAGTAGTCTACTAACAAAACCGGGTCGACACGACGTCCCAAGAATTTCACCTCGATAAGCTAAAACTCGCACTTATTGAACTTGGCATACAACTGATGGTCCTTGAGTACCTGGAGAACAATCCGCAAATGATCCTCATGTTCCTCCTCAAACTAGGAGTAGATCAAGATGTCGTCAACAAATACCACAACAAACTGATCCAAATAGGGTCGGAATACCCTATGCATGAGATCCATGACGCCGCCTGGCTGTTTGTCAACCCTAAGGGCATCACTAAGAACTCGAAATGCCACACAGATCCTAAACGCCTGCCTTAGATACTGCCTCCCTAACTCTCAACTTATGATAACCGGTGCAAAGGTCTATCTTAGAGTAGACTCGCGCCCCTTTCAACTGATCAAATAAATCATCAATCCTCGGTAATGGATATCGATTCTTGATCGTAACTCTGTTCAACTGTCGATAGTCAATGCACAGCCGAAGAGTCTTGTCCTTCTTCTTAGCAAATAAAACTGGAGTGTCTCATGATGAAGTGCTCGGTCTAATAAAACTCTTGTTCAACACACCTCGCATAGCTTGACCTTAAGTTCCTACAACTCAATCAGGTCATCCTTACGGAGGAGCCTGTATAGCGGCTGCACATCAAGGTGTAACTCAATGACAAAGTCCACATCCCTGTGCGGAGTTAATCCCGGTAGCTCGTCCGAAAAAACATCCTCATACTCACAAACCACCCGAGGTAGACCCAAACCCTATCTCACCTCGTCCTCTAAAATAAGGCTTGCTAGCCAACCCATCAACTGTCCACTCCACCTGGAGTCGTGCACGGTCTAGGGCAAAGCATCATGCTTCTCCCCATGAAAAGTCACACGAATACCGTCCATGTGTAGGCAGTAATCCTCCTACTATCACAATCAATGACAACCCGATGCCGTCAACCAATCCATGCCAAGAATAACATCAAAATCTTATATGTCCATTACCGGAAAGTCCACCGTGAGCAGAACCCTGAGATCTCTAACTCACAATCCCGACATATCTGACAATCTCACTCCTGGCCCCTTGTGGGAGAACTCACATGTAACGGCCAATCCAAGGTCTCTAATTTAAGCCCAAAACATCCACACTAGATGCAACAACAAAAGAATGTGATGCACTATAATCAAACAATATCTTTGCCCATAGGCGAGATAGCATAAACATACCCTGTATAACCGAATGATCAACTAGCTCAATCTGCGATGGGATGGCGTAGACATGCCCTTGGGTCCCTGAAGTCTCAGCCCGTGAACTATGTCCTCGACCTTGACCCAAACCCCACCTCTCCGGGCCTATTTCATAAGAGCAGAAGATGCATGTGCAAAGACTCGAGACTGACATTAGTCCCTTTCTCAACGCCCGACCTTGGCCCGACCTGACGCATCCGAATCAAGTTCTGGCGCGAGATCAAATAATCGACTCTACTCGCTTTATCATACATTGGTATATCCAAGTCTTATAACTATATCAACATAACATATACAAAAGTCCAAAATAAAACTACTCACAAAGTAGCTGTGTTTACAAAGGTCACATATACGTGATCGAAGTCCCACTTACATATTCAAAAACTATACATTTACATTTACCGATCGAGTGTAATCCCATAACAATGATGAACCCCTACTCGTGTGTCGCTCCAAAGTGGGAACGCTAAGATCACCGCTCCTTCTTCACTCTGGCCACCTGATTAAAAACCCAAGCAATCTTTACGCTTAGTGGGAAATATATATGATGACATACACATTTATATTCAGCATATAACAATAAAGAATATCATAATTTTCATGCATTCATATAATGGACTTATACAATTACTTATGCTTATAACAGGTTTATGCCTATTCGGATCTTCCGTATGAGTTACAGAATTTATTCTTATTCAGAGATACCCATGAAAGACATGTGATCATAACGATACACATTCATTTACTCTATTCATCATTCAAAGTTATTTTCATATAACTAAGGGAAATACCTGCACTTAATAATAATAAATGAGTAAGATATAATTACAATAAGATCCCTCAAGATACTATACAAGATCAATACCAGAAGACTCGGGGCAAGAAATAATAAGTTTCGACAGAGAGTGCCACGCGACTAATCGTAGAGAACCAAGATTAATCGAGAGCAATCAAGTACTAATCGAGTATCATACACTAATGTGTCAAGCACGCCGAGAGTGTCAAACGTGACTAGTCATAGAGCAGCACCAAAGTACTAAACAAAGAGCATCAAGTACCACGGTCCCGCCTGCACGTGAAATTGCGAGGGGTGTCGTGTCATTTAACAATTGGTCTCCATTCCTGACATATGTATTCAGATACTTCCCATCTTATTATCAAGTGTTTGCGAGGTACTCAGACATTTTTTTCACTTAATTTCATCCTTTCTATACTTCCCAGACGCGAATTCCAATTAAATACTAAAAAAATGAAGAAAAACAAGGGGTCGCAGAACCACCCGCACGCAAGACCGCTCCCGACCCCCACACCCAGATCGATTCACTGAGGGCTGCACTTATCGCCCAGCGGGCACGAGATCGCTCCGAATTTGCCCAGAAATGGCATATTTCACCAATTTTCATACACTTTTCTTCCATAATTCTCTTCTATTCCATTCTTCATCAAAAATTAACATGGAATCCTTCCAACAACTCCACAAACACTTTAATTACCAAAGAATCCAAAGATTCAAGCCCAAGTTCACCTAAATTCTACAAAAACCTGAATTGTGAAGGATCCCATATCTACATATTATCAACTAGGATTTTAACCCAACTTCCCTTAAATCTAGGAGTTAGGATGTATTCCTAACAAAACTCCCTAGTGAAAAGTGGAACTAATGACCTCCAAGGAAAACCCTACAATCCATACCCAAGTAGTTTATGCACAAAAATCATACCAAAAATCAATACACCTATACTCAAACTCCAAAAATTCATACAAAAGTCATGTATCCATACCCGCTTGATCTCTCCCTATCTTCCTCCCTCGCTTCTCCTCCCTTCCCGTAAGCCTGCTGGGAGACCAAAAAATAACTCATTTATTTGGCTCCCTTCTATTTATAATTAAACTTGCCTTTATTTGCTTTTTAGTCCTCCAACTTTGCCTTCCATTTGTATTCCACTTCCTTTATTTTATTTCTTGCCTCTAATTTTATTAATTCATGTCTTTGATGCCCTCACAAATTACACTTTTGTCCCGACCTTGTATAATTCCGGGGTTTCTAAGTTTCCATGTTTCACATTTAATTTTTACTAAAATTCATCTTATGCCTACCAACACTTAAACATGCTGGAAAATAACTAGGGTATATTTCGTGGGTGTTACACCTCTAAACAGACCGTGCGAGAGAAACAACTATGTCCACGCCCCGTCTAATCACGACTGGATTGCACACCCCAAAACCCCTAGATCCTTGCCTCTCGAGGGGCAATCCCGCCTCATGTCCGGCCGATGGCGTAAATAACATGTCATCGGCCCTAACTAACTAGAAGCCTCGGTCCGGCTCCTTGTACTCTAATAGCCGCGCCCATTCCCCGAACCGCACAAGATAAGTCTTCTACTTCCTCAGCTGTAAGAATATTGATTCTTCCCAAGACTAACACTCATGTCCCGATGCTCCACAGGTCATCTACTTTTTCACAACAAGGTCGTCTTGCAATCCATCGAGTCCCCTCCTCCCATGTATGTCAAAGGATGATGTGCCTGAAACCCTTAGAGGTTACTTGTCCCTCCCTGGCCTACTAATAGGCGTTTGCTTGATTATGTTTTGAAGATATGCAATAAGAAATGCAAATTTCCTAACCATGCAAGTGTACGCTCGTCAAGTAATATAGTGTACTCAAGCTACGGATATCGATCCACGAGGGAAACCTTAAATCTTAGTGGGCTAAGTACCAAAATTATAATACTTATTTAATATTCAAAATTATAAATTGTGATGGCTAAGCGAAAGTAAAACTAAATTAAATTACTACTAATGTAATCGTAGCTTCCGAATGAAGATCATCAAATGGTGCAAAAGGTTAGGTGTTTGTATTGATTGATAATCCCAATATGCATCGAGGTTCCATTCCATTATCTAATATATCGCAGCTCAAACCTGGGCCTTATCTAATGTAATTAAAGTCTTCAAGGTCATTAATTCCATTTATCACTGTGTTTCTTGCCCTTAGCTCAACCCCAAGCATCAAGGTGCATGAAATTCAAAGAACTCCTGCTTCCTAATTACTGGAGCAATCCTATATTACCAAGTTTATTAGGTTAACTCCACCTATGTCTAATTCTTCATTCACTTCTCATATCTTACAAAGAACCACTCACATATTAAGATTGATCAGAGGTTAATATGTTGATTTCAACCAAGCATGAGTTAATGGTAAAACAAATATATAAAAGATAATGGAATTATGAAAAGTCAACTCTTAAACATAGTATTCATGTCCAATTCACTACCAACACCCTAAACCACGAAATTAGAATATCATGATGATCCGTTCCATTACAAATGAAAAGTAAGACTTGATAATGAGGATAGAGAAAACGTCAATGATCGAGGGAATGATGATCTCCCGGATTCTTCAAGTCTCTCTCTCTAGGATAGGCCTTCAAGTCTTCTTTCCTCTGATCCAACACCGAGTTCCTCAAACCCTCGCACCATAAAATGTTTTTCGAACCCTAAAAATTGGAATCTCTTGTTCCTTTTATAGTCTTCTCCCCGCAACATCGCGATGTTGGGACGTTGTGACGTTAGAATGTTTTTTACACCCTTCTTCTCTAAGACTCCTACAAGGCTCCATTTCCAACACCTTTCCTACAAAACCCAATACATACTAAATATTAGAAAAGTAATAAAAACAAAGTCATGTATATATGAAACTGATCCAAATCTCACTAAATCCCGGGTTTGTAATGAGTGTTTTTGGGCACTCATCACCCACCGTTACACTAATTGCAATGGTAGCAGCCACAGCGCTCGCCTGTGCAATGATGGCGACTGCAGCGCCCATAGCCTCTATAAAGGCTTGTGGGTCAAACAAAAGTGGTGGTTGGCTATTGCCTCATAAACGACCTCTACGTCCTCTTCTTCAACTTGCCATATACACATGTCAGATAGCAATAGAAATTTCTTTTCTTGTTTAACTAGTAGTGCATGCGCCAACTACTAATAGACTTTAATATCATGAACTACATCATTCATCATTTTTTCCTTAGTGGTGCATAATACCAAACACTAATACACATTAGTTCACGAACTATCATGTTCATTTTGTTTTCCAAACCCCTAAGGTTATGTTCTCTAACCCTAGTGTTCCATATACAATCCACCATGTATATTATTCACACAAATCACCACATATCACACAGCATGTTAAACACAAAACACGCAACACACAACGATGCATGATCTAGACCCATGCCCATCAGCCCTCGATACTCATGTACCAAGACTCTTGATACCTAGCTGAGATGAGCTAGTATCAGGACCATACTTGTGGGTACCCACATTCGAGCTCCCTAGGTAAGCATTTACCTAAGCTCGATATCAAGTCATGACGCTTCACTCGTGGTCCCACAAACTGGCCAACCCGCCGGAATTTCGTCTTAGATCAGCTTCGCACCTAAGTCTTCGTATTGACCTAATTTCAACTACCCATGGACAATCGGTTACTTCGACACCACTTTTCATACGCCCCTTCATCGACTCTTCATTCATATTTACATCTAAAGATGAAGTTAAACAATAATTACAAACAGAAAGTGGTTCGAATACGACCTCTTTGCCATAATTACATAAATTCCGACTATTTATACAATACCAAAATAATTTTTATACAAACTTTATACAAAACACTTTTACAAAAAAATGTTACTCAACGCTACATGTCAGCCTCCTTCGCAAATCACACTGGCTGAGCTGGGCTCTCAGACACCCACAGACCGAAAGTGGTCCTACAATCTGTATTGAAGAATGCCCAAGAGTAAAAATTCTTCTACAAGACTACTTTCACCACTTAAACGCATACGCAATGGCATACATACACCAAACCACATTCCATACAAAAAATGCAATTCTATATGGAATATTTCATGTCATGCATGAGATGAGACTCTTCATGCCCTTAACCCGAGTCCTAACCTACTCCCTCACACATGCAAATGTCAAGCAGAAAACTAAATATCGTGTTTCACCAATGACTTAACCCATTGACAACCCCTCCACATTTATTTAATTCATCAAATCCCACGGTTTTCAGGTAGCGAATTTTCGAGGTCTCACCGCAAGCTTCACATGCCTTCCGACACTTTCGCGAACTTTCATCGTTGTATCCATAATGCCTAACCGCTAATGTAATTTGGGGTCATCTCACCCTGTATGGTGATCTACTTCATCTCGCTTTCACCCAAATACACGAAACTTATTATTATTATTTCATACACCCGAAGTCTCAATTTTTGACATCCCATCTAAGTCACTACACATTCACCAAGAATGCAGGAATAACCAATACTATACACACACACCAAACTTGACATCGATGCTCGTATGCATGAAATGCAATTATGTCATTTCATACTATAACAGTTATGCTATGCAAACGATAACTATACGCAACATATTCAACACGTGAATAATTATATTTTCTACATATAATTTACATTAATCATAAATTTCATGTCAATATATCCATAAGCATGCATTAACATGATTTTCACACAACCAACATGTTATTCAAAAAAAATTTCAATAACACAAAAAAAAAGCATACACAATAGCCGAAAATCGCCCCCACCGCCCGAAAATGGGCCTCCCAAAATTATGCGCGGATCGGCCCAAAAATGCTTCCAAATCTGGGCCTAGACTATCCGAAACAATTCCGGCAAAATTCTACCCATATTGTATGAAAACAGTCCTGAAAATTCCTACACTGAATCCCAAGATTTTGGGACTTAAATTTACGACCATGAGGCGCACTTAAAGCCCAAGCACCACCACTTCCAATGGCTAACGCCTCGCCTCGAGCATTTTCATGTTTTGTTTTTCCTTTTTGTTTCTTCTTCTTCTTCTTCTCCTCCAATTTCTTTGTTGTCACACTGCGCAAAGAAGACGTAGGACCTTTTTCTGTAACAAAGACCAAAACGGCGTCATTTTAAGTTGTGCCTTGAGTTTAAAAAAAAAAAAAAAAACCTTTAGTGCACCAAAACGACATCATTTTGGCTCTAAATGCTTTATTTTTTATATTTCAACCCCTCCAACCCCATTTCTCCCATGTTTCAACTCCAAAGAGAGAGTCCCAACCCTCCCAACTTTTGTATAATCCCTATAGAAGAGGAGAAGAAGCAAAAAAAATCAACTAAAATAGCCAAGAAATAACGAAAAAATCATGTAAAAATAGGAAACAACCATCATAAAAATCATAAAATAAATATTTGACATATAGTGTGTCTCACTTAAAAAATCTCACATCTCAAGTGCACCCTACGCCTCAAATAACTATGCCAAAAACATGCATAGCCAATCACCAAGGAAATCTGCAATCATGGCAAGCCATTTTCAAGCTTAATTACTTAGGTGCCTCTATAAGAGAAAGAAGGGGTTCCACCACAAATAATTCTTCAGCTCACAACATTCAGTTTTCGTTTCTTAAACAATAATAGTCTGTCCAAACTCCAAAGGATCACGATATAAGCAGCTAAGTGGGTATTAACTAGACAATAGGTTTCATAATCAATGTTCTCACCTCCCAAAAAACATCAGCTGTAACCAACCTACAAATACAAATTACAATGCATGGATACATGGATATCACAGTTCTTCAATAATGTTCATATATCATAAAAGCCAAGATCTTTAAAATGTATACCATGAAACCCTTCGTCACCAACTTATCCTTGGATGTAATCACAAAACTAGATCAACTAAAGCTAGGTATGACATCATCATGTTGTAAAAGGAAGCAAAAATGTATTTTGTCAATTCCAGATTCTAGGCCAAGCAGACCAGAGGAGGAAAAACGAGGGGTCAGAGGAGGCATTATGGCCTCTATATATCTCTCTCCATGTGCAGGCATGCGCTTATACACAAACCTCACAAGTTTATACATTTAGAAAAATTGGTTGTCTAACATGTGCATAAAACTGTTCAACTTCCTTAAAATAACAGGATCTACAATTACAGAAACCCTACACTACATTTGCTCATCTTCTTAATCTCTTCAAATGCTGTTACCTTGAAAATTATTATTATCTCATCAACAGCTTTTTGCTACGTTCTTTTTCTCTGTAATAAAGACAATTATTTTACGCTTCGAAGCAATGGCAAGGTTCCAAATCCACACCCAAATGGATGTCACTACGTCCACCATCTACTACCTGATCGAGTTCCCAATGGATTTGATCTCCCAAACTCCCACATTAAATAAGAGAACAAACAGGCAAAGTTGTCTAGAGGAAATTTCTTCAATGGCTCAGGACGCAAAGGCTACAGATGCCAAAACATAAATCCCAACTCCAAAAAAATGTGAAAATGGTTGACCTCACAATTCGGAAATTTCGAGGAAAATAAGAACCTGCTTAAGGAGATATTACTTATTTAGCTTCTAAAGTTGATCTCATACCACATAACCTAACACAGAGAATTTTCAGTTCTTATAAAAAATAACAGGAAAACATTCAGATAAGTTTTCCATGCAATTTAAACCTCCATGTCTTTGTTCTGACTCCAAGTTATAGTCACTTTGTTGCATGCTCCTGCCTATTTAATGTTTTTTCTTTTTTCCTTTTTTTCTAGCATGGGTGTGCACCTCATTCCTGTCAGACACTATCTTTTATGAGTGTGGGTGTGGATGTGAATGCATATTTATGTAAGTATAAACATCTAGAGATATCATTTTCTAGAAATTAGAGGATGAGAAGATAATCAATCAAGGAATGGGAAAACACTGCCCTTGAGAATAGGTTTGTCTCCCAAGTGCACCTCAACATAAGTAGTTGATTAGCACTCTGTTCACCGGAATTCCAAGGAATGTAGCCTGCTAAAATGAATACTCACATTGTTCAGCTTAGTGATTAGATCAGATCAGATAATGCATAAAGATGAGTTCCTTGTTTAGTTTTATGGGAAACATGTCCAGTTCCAATAGAAGACTGAATGGTAAATGGGAGAAAAGAAACAGAGAGTGAGTGTAGTATCCGATAACTGTGAAAGTTCTCCCTGAAAAGGACTCTGAAATATGATCCATTCTTAAGAGGAATTTCTCAAACCAAATAGAGACGAGAAAGAGAGCCACAATGACAGCCTCCATAGAAGTTGCCATGATGAAGCGGGATACAGAAAAGACACTCCCCAGTCCCCTCTAATTTCTTTAACAGGCTCAATGGACAGACTTGAAGAGAGTTGAAAGCTTATAAACCAAGCCCAGAACCACAGCAAAAATTCTCAAGGTTCTGCACCCAGACTTTCATCAATCCCAGGGGCTCAAAACAAGCATCTCCAAATAAACAACTAAAAGACTTTACTCTTCTACATATGGGATTAAGAATTCCACCAGCATAAGTAACTTATCTCAAAAAATAAATAATTAAAAAAAAAAAAATCCACCAGCATAAGAAGGAAGATTACTAAACCCAAAAAATTCAGACCAACAAGAAAGACAAGTTTTTTTTCCGTGTCTGACAAGAAAAGAAACTAAAAAAGAGCCATATTAATCAATAGAGAGAAGTTGAATTGATTTTTCATTTCTTTGATAAAGACAACAGCATTAATCCAGTAAGAATCGATGAACAGCAAGACCAAGCAATAGAATATGCCACACAAATACAAAAGAGGGCATGAAGACAAGAATAGATGTAATGATGTTGGAGCATAGACTAAGATATTTGTTATAGTATTGTAGAATAGTTGGGAAAAGGAAACATGTAGAGTTAGGAAACTTCATATTCTTTCCTATTTGATTTAGGGATTGTCTTGTATATAAATAGGTTATTTGTGATCAATAAAATACATAAGTTTTCCTTCCATCATCTCTTATTACATGGTATCAAAGCATTAGGTTTTAATTTGCCCAAAAAAAGGCAAATTTTTTGGAGAAATTTCAGAAAAGAAGGTCCCTGCCTGGTAAGCATCTCCAGCAAACAATTTTCGACAACGACCATCACCTCTGACCGGCGACCCCCCCACAAGGATTGTCGAAGTCTGCTCTGTCCACCGAAGCAAGAATCTCCGACATCGGATCAGTAACACGCTGCCACGTGCTACTTTTTCTCCTAGAGTTGTCCCCCACCCACTGGCGCGTGAAGCCACTGCACTAGATTCCTCCACCAGCATTGTCGGCCACCGACCAAGCTCCCCAACCACCTACCTCTATTGCCTGGCCGCCGGAACAGTGATTTTCAAAGCCTTCTGTGTTTGACAGCCCTAGTTTTCTAGGGTTTCTTCCTTTTATTTTCTTGATTTCTTCAAGATTCAATGCCATGAAAGGTGATTTAAGGTTTGGGGCGCCAAAATCCATTCTAGTGGTGTTTTTTCGTGGAAATGTGGTTCTTTTTCCCTCTGCAGATCCCTATTTTCCAGATTTTTCTGATTCAGAAAAGGTTTGAGTTTTTTAGATCTTACCTCTATGACTAAATAAGAAACCCCTCGTAAGGAGTCAGGTGTCATTATTACAATAATATAGGACATAATTTATCTGTAGGAAGTCAAAAAGAATAAAAATCAGTTGATTTCACTGCTTATTATCTAAATCACTTAATTTGCATTTACTTCTATCACTACACTCGTCGAGTCAGGTAAAACCAACACAAGTTTTCTTTCATCTTCCTCATAGTTGTGAAAGGCGCGCCAGGCGCAGGCGAAGCGCAGCCATGGCGCCCCGCCTGAGCTAGGGCGAGGCCCCTTCACACGGCGCACCAAATGGAAGGCGCGCCTTCCCGAGGCGAAGCCTCCACAGCGCGCCTCCGTGTGCAAGTCCTCTTCCCTCGCATCCTCTTCTTCTTCCTCTTCTTCTTCATCTTCCTCCTCTTCTTCCTCCTCATTTTTCCCTTTTTTTACCTGCACACAGAATTTCAAGAACGAAGTTCCTGCTTATAAAGAAACCAGAGTTCAAAACGACAGCCATTTGGTCTCTTGAGACATAAACTATCGGCCATTTTGGTTTTTTTTTTTAAATCTACAAAAACGACGTCGTTTTGATTTAAGCTACTTATCCAAACGACGCCGTTTTTTGATAAATGATTTAAAACAGCTTTCAAAATGACGCCGCTTTTGAACTACTGTACCCAAAACGATGTCGCTTTTGACCGTCGTTTTAAAAAATGTTCCTAAGATCTAAAACGACCTCGTATTGTACTAGAAAAGGCCAAAACGACGTCGTTTTAGCTGAACCCTAAAACTCGACATTTATACCTACAGAACCCAAAAACTCGCCATTTTTTTTGCTCCGCAAATTTCATTTTGCTCGCTTGCCAAACAAAGAAGATACATCACAAACACTCGTACAAGAGAAGAATAAATCAACCAAATTAGCCAAGAAAATTGCAAGAAAATTTTGAAAAGGAAAAATCTCTCACTTCATTGGCATTTGCTTCCTTTCTACTTTTAAAATTTTTCTTCACTTTATCAAGGATATTGGTTCATGATTGCTTTATGTAAATGAGTACGATTTCATGATTCATGACTCATTTATTTTACTTTAGTAGTAAAATGACATGACTCACATGAGTCATATGACTCATTTGATTTTTTTAAATATTTATACTATGTCTCAATTTGTATTTTTCAATTATTATCGTTGTAGTTGATTTGTTTCAAAGCTGTGCTAAGGAAGAATGGATTCTAATGACAATGAAAATGAGACTCAAGTCGCTCTACAACTACTGCGGAAGTGAAAGAAAGACTGATGGAAATACTCCTGCTACCTAATGAACAAGATTTGAATACAATTATTTGTATCTTTTGTGATAGCAACTAAGGAGGCATCTATAGACACAAACAACATCTTGTTGGTGGACATAGAAATGCCAAAAAATTTACGAAATGTCCGATACATGTTAGACAAGAGATGGAAGATTATATGAATGGGAAAAAGAATCAAAATGAGCAATTGAAAATGAGAAATGAAGATTTGTATGAAGATTTTGAAGACATTGATGAAGAAGTAGAAAGTAGAAGAGTTGCTTATAATATTACACGTGGAGGAAGTAATAGAGGTAGAGGTAGTGTGAAAAGATCTAGAGAGAAAGGGCCAATGGATCATTTTTTCACCCCTAATGCAGAAGCTGTGAGGTTCAAAATAGAGTGGGAAATGACTCCAACCACTATGAATGACGCTATAAGAAGGGAAGCAAGGGAAAGAGCTCTCTTATTTCAAGGTGGATGTATGATGCCTTATCTCCATTTAATGCTATTTCACGATCCAAGTTTCCAACCCATGATCGAGGCTATCGTCAATATGGTGTGGGGGATGAAGGGACCAAGTATTTGGCGAGGTAAGGGGTTAATACCTTAAGAAAGTCGAGCTATAAAAGATTCCATGAAGGATCATGAAATGGAATGGAAAAAGAATGGATGCTCCATTATGCCTGATGGATGGACCGGGAGCAGGAAAGGAAGAACTTTGGTAAACTTTTAGTGAATTGTCTAAGGAACCATGTTCATGGAACTCATTAATGCTTCTTCAATGATTAAGACGGGAGAGAAGATGTTTGAACTACTTGACAAGTGGGTGGACTAAGTCAGTGAAGAAAATGTAGTCTGCTATCACGTATAGTCACTCAAGCTATAAGATGCATAATAAATTTTTTTTTGATCGCAAAGCAATATTTATATATATGAAAAAGAGCACAAAGTCTCAAAGTACACAAGAGGAGTACAAGTGAACACTCACACTCTCACCTATACCCCATCCAAGCCAAAAACCCCACCAAAGAATTTAAGTTATCTACTTTGTACACCTTAGCCCACCCCCACAAGGTAAACAGAAAGGAAGATTTCATCCTATGAGCAGAGGGGGCCTCATTTTCAAAAACCACCCTATTCCTTTCCAACCACAGCGTCCAAAATAAACTCAGAGGAGCCGCCATCCAAACTCTCTTCCTTTTTTTGCCAACACTACGCTTGCCAAGCAAGGAGAAGTCACAATCCGCACTGGGAACACCCAATTAGTTTCAGCACTGCCAAAAGAAGATCCCACAACATCTCGCTCTCGAGCAATGGATAAATAGGTGGCCCTATTGTTTCCTCATTCTCACATAAAAACATCACATTGCTGGGAATCCTCTCCTTCGCTGGTCCAACTAGTACCCCACCCAAGAAGCTTCCTGTGCGAAAACCCACTTTGGGGGAACGATCAGGGGTTCCAAATGGATCTACTAGGAACTAAAGGAGGAGAAACATCGCCTTACGATACATATGTCTAACCGAAAAGCCATCGTAAATGTAACTTTAGCAAAGACGATCCTCTCTGGACATACCCAATCTTCATAGAATAAAAGAAAGAACCTTCCACCTCTTCCATCTCCCACCATTGAAAGGTCCGAGAAAGATCGAGACCAACCTCAACCTCCACCGACGAATCCCAAACATCTCGCTACCCTCGTCCCGTGAGCTGCCAAGTCAATATAAAGGGGAAGGCATGGCTCAAAGACTCTGCCTCATCGCATCCATGATCCTCCAAAAACTCAAATTTCTTCTACCATTTCCCTAGGAAGAAAATAGCATTCGAGGTTGCAACCATTCTTTCTAATGTCTTCCATAAGCCGCACTACAACTCGCCCCGATGTCTCTAGTATACCAACCCCCAGCCTCCAAACTCGGGCATCGATCACCATTCTCCAAAGAGCATCCTCCTATTAGCAAACCGCTCAACACCACTTACACAAAGCAAAGGTTTCGGGTTCATCACTCTGAAAGGCCTCCCACCCCTAACCCTCTACTTTCTCAAAGTAAACAGCTTTTCTCCACGACTGTGTGGTTTACGATCAAGATTCCCTCCACCCCAAAGAAAGTCTCTCTGAATCTTCTCCAGTCTAGCACAAACAATCTTTGGCATTCTAAACAGGGAGAGAAAGTAAATGGGGAGGCTAGACAAAGTACTTCGAATAAGTGTGAGTCTCCGCTCGAGATATATCATTCTTTCCAGAGGACACCTTTTCTAAATCTTTCAATAGAATCCTGCACTCAAGGTCTCGTTGGGGCTCCTGCAGGAGACCCTGGCAGCCGTGTGGGAGGAACCAACCCTACAACTAAGCTCTGCCTCGCTTAACGACCCACATTGTCCACCCCTAGAGGAAAATCTCACTTTTGTTCTGTGTTAATTTTCAACTCAGAAGGCTTCGAACCACATTAACGCCCAACTTAAGCACATCAATCGCCTCCGACAGGCCACAAAAACAATAGTATCATCAAGATAAAAGGTGGGAGATAACCACTTCACCTCTCTATTCCCACCCGCACCCGCGTAAATAAAATCGCTTCTCCCATCGCGCTTTAATGCAGCCAACTCGTAACTTCCATACCATAACAAAAGATATGGCATAGAGAGGATCCCTGTCTCTAATTTCAACTCCGAAACCCAAAGAGAACCGCGAACATGACAGAACGAAGCCGGGAAATGCACCAATGAATCCACCTATTCCATTTTGGCCCAAACCCCATTCTCTCGAAGGCCCGTTAAGAAAATCCCACCTCGATGTGACTGGCGTCTTTCAATGTCTAACTTACACATAAGCCCTTTCTCTTTCCTTCTTAGAACTGAGTCCACAACCTCATTTGCTATCAACGATGCATCAAGAATTTGCCTCCCTTCTACAAAAGCGTTCTGAGACTGGGAAATAATCAACCCCATTACCCTTTAATTTCGTCATTAAGATTCTTCGAGAATTTATAGATCGCTCACTAACCGATTGTCTCAAGTCCTTAAATCTCTCAATAAGATAATTCTTTGGGCACCCAGACTAAGAAAGTAAGATAAGATTCTTACGAACCTGTCATTCGAAGAAATCCTTAAAAAGCCATATAACCTCCTCTTTCAGCAAAATCCCAACTCGAAAGACCGTAGTTATCGAAAAACCATCAAAGCCCCGCTTTATCATCGTTGCTTCTCCGTAGACAAATGCTAGGACTTCCTCCCTTAGAACATTTCTTCTAATCCATGTGATTGATCTCGCGCCAATCAAGTTGAGGTGTAGTCCGGTAAGTGCACCAATTGTTAGAGGTCGAGAGTGAGACTTCTCAAAAGACTAACCGCACTATCTTTAACCCTCACAAATTCTCCTTAACCACTTCTTTCTCCCATTGATGCCGATGTTACTAATGGATTTCCTCCCTCTATGAGAATTTGCCATTCTATGAAAAACCCCAGAGCCATTCCCTTCTTTCAAACTGGGGTCCCTCTAGATTTGGCCTCCAAGAGACCTCTCTTCCAACCACCCACTCCCAAAATCCTCCCTAGCCTTTCTTTTCCCTCTTTCTCGCTTCTTCCCAAGGACAAACACACCTTTTCCTTTTCCACGCCACATCATCCCGTAAAAGAAATCCTATCTAAAGCCTCCTTTTTCTTTTTATCCACTCTACCAAAAACCTCTATATTCCAGGCCTTCAAAATTCCTTACAGGGCCTTTAACTTCAAAGCTAGAATAAAACTGTAGGAGCCGGAAAAATGTGTATCTCGCCACTCACCCTAAGGATATCCTTAAAGCCCTAAAACAACCACATATTCTCAAAACTATGAGAAGGTCTTATTTATCCCATCACTGCCCAAAGATCACAGATGCTGGGTCGTATTAATCGTTCCTGAGAGTACTTTGAGTCACGTTGCTAAACTGATTTTCCCAATCCACTGTCACCAAAATCACCCAAAGTGACATCCGCCACTGCTATCAGACCACCCCTCCAAGAAAGGACCCCTGCAGGAAGATCACTAAGCCCCAACTCATTAAGAACTTCACAGCCATAGAGTGCGAAAGCCGACAATCCGGATTTCTATCATTGGGGGAGAGAACCATATTGAAATCACCACCAATGCACCAGGTCTCTCCCACAAACCCTTCATCGCGCCAAGTTCTTCCCCAAAATGTGCGCTTCCCCTTTTGCACCTCTTAACCCGACCATAGACTTCGTGGAAGGCCCATTGAAACCATCCCTCCACACTTTTAAAGATGCACCTAAAATGGCCTAATTCCTACTTCCACTAAATCTAATTTTCTCGTGATCCTTAACACTAAAATACCCCCGCAAGACTCCTCGCCCTCCACGCCCCTCCAATCACCAAATTCGACTCCACCTCCCTAAACCGCGAAAGCATCCGAAGACAATTTCGACTTTGCTTCGTAAACAAACCAAGTCCACCCTCTGAGACCAAATAAAATTTCTGATAATGTTTCTTTTGTTCAGATTATTCGCTCCTCTAACATTCCACGAGAACAGCTTTAACTTCATTTCAACTTTAGCAAGAAATTTCACCCACTTAATTTGACCCTTTCCATTGTGAAGATCAGGTATCTCAGCCTTCAACTCCTCTCACATCTTGTCTCCAGGTCCCCTTCCTTTTATCACCATGCTGCCGAACATCCATTTTTCGCAGCAACTCCAAAATTTCCTCTTCAAAACCCGCCGTTGTGACCCCTAAAAATTCACTAAATTTAATAAGACAGCTATCTTCCCAGGTATTTAAACCCTTGAACTCTGGGTTTACCAGAGTAGGCTCCTCACTCAGGGACCCGAGGCCCTACTGCTAATTTCTTCCAAAGGAACCACTTGGCATCCCTTTCCCCACTCCCTCTCGCGCTGTACTAACACCACCCTCAATCCGCTCCATCTCCTCAAGTCCTCATGCTCATGGGATTCCCCCAAGCCTGAAGAGCCCCCGGAAAGAAGAGGCCGGCCAAAAACAGAGAAAAATGGAGAGAAAATCATTCGAGGACGCAGATCAAAACCCGAACCTTCGCAAAGGTAATGAAGAGCCGAGTCATTCACCTCGACACCTAGTTTCCGCTCAATGCAGCAAAAGGATGCAGCCGCCTGACATCCCTCCTCCCCGACCTTGTGCAAAAACCTAATAAATGGTTGGATAGACTAATTCCTCGCCTCAAATTTCTTTTCCCCACCCATTTCAACCGTGGTTCCCTCAGCAAGATTTGTCTTCCAAGAAACAAAGAAAGCGATCCTTCGAAGACAACCAAGCCTGATCTCGTGAAGAAACCAAAGACAGATACCCACACCAAGATCGAGAATCCCCGTCTCCCAACCCCTTCTCCCAGATTGAAACGTAGTGAACTTTAGGCACACCCGCCACATTTAAGGCCTTTTCCATCCCCCTAAGCCCCTTAACACCCACCTTAAAAGACATGGGCGCCTCGGGGGCCACCATTCGCCCAATCTGAAAACAGTCCCTTGCTTCTCCACCCGAGCTGACCCCAACAATGGGCCTATGGATCCGTCTTCACAATCTAAATACAAACAGCCCGCTATCCTCCCTCTTTCCAGTTTTGGCCTTTCTTACCCCACAAATATCGCTCCAAAATTCACTGGCTCACCCCACCCCGGCTTTTCAGCCCACCGACGCCTCACGCAGGAAAGTCCGCACGACCCAAAGCGCCCAACCCCACCTCGGGTCCCTCCAGTATCAGACCTCAAGCCGCTTCTTCCACAATCTGCCCCGACACGTGCAGCTGACAACCCGCCCCCATCAAGACCCGAGCCTATCTCCTTTTCTATCCCACAACTCTGCACCCACAGACCTTCATCATTGCTACTTGGAGACGGAAATCCCACACGCCTAGCCGCGAGTGCCACAACTCTACCCTCTTCTTCAAAACTTTCAGAACCCTCAAGCTGGGCAGGATATGCTCCTGCATCAAGGCTGGACTGCACCATGAGTTTGCAAACATACGATCTCTGCCATCTAAAAATATTAACAAGATTATTCCTCAGCCCGGGCTCTCGCCTCCGATTTTATCAACAACATTCTAGCCCACTTTTACTTCCTTTTTCATCTCTCGTCGCCGGTTCTCGGCCACTAACCTCCACACGTGTCACCCATTTTCCCCCGAGGATCTCGTGTCCATAGATGGAAGGGAAGCCCTACCACTCACGATCCAGCTTCGCACAAACTCCGTCCTTATACACCCCGTTTCGGGCTCCACCTGGCCACCAGAACATACCCCTAAAACTTCTTTCCGACTGAGGACCCACTTAGCTTTCTCCGGAGAATTAAACTCCAACAGCATAAGGTCTTTATTTAAAACCTTTAGCATTACTTCCTCGTTTAGCCTCCAAGCATCACTAAACCAGTTCCATCTCCTCCGACTTAGGTGCCTATTGTTTTTCCACTTGCCAATCGTATTTAACCTGGTGAGTGGACTTAACGCCTTCCCATAGATATGCCTCCATGCATCCACCCACACACCGCATTTATCACACTATCGCTCCTTCATCCACATCCTTTATTTTTGACTCTTCCCTCACATGCGGTTACACCCATCATTACTGCACAGCCTCACCCCTCTTTCGCGTGGCGAAAGTAGCAAACCCGGGAATATTCCTCCCTGTCGAGGTTTAAATCCCACTCGATTTTTTCTCAAACAAGATACTCCACCCATTTGAACCCTTCCTTCCGGAAGCACTACACTAATGTTTTTTCCTTCCCCATCAAGAATGAAAGCAGAAGGAACCTCCCTCAACATTGTTTAATTCTGCATCGCGTACCGAAAAATCTTCCGGCCCTCTCCGCCAGTGGCCTCTGCGCGGATCAAAACCCTGAACACTCTTCCTTCAACTCCCTAAGCTTTTCCATCCCCTCTACTCCAAACCGATCCACGATGCTGTAGCTACACCCCTACCCGCTCTCGTGATGAAACATTTTGTTTTCTTCCCGCTTCCATCGTGGAAATTAAAAGATTTGATTCAACTCATAACCAGCTTCATTTCTTTCATCTACTCACCATTGAATTGGCGCCTTAACAGTTCATCAAAACTAATCGGTGTAATAAATACTACTCAGGACTTGAATAAAGTAAATTTTTATTATTTAACATATGAATGATGTGCATATTTTAATTTATTATATAACATGATGTAGGGAGGATGTTGCAAAAAAAGCGGCCTAATTTGTATTGGACACCATGTGCCGCACATCACATTGACTTGATATTGGAAGACATTGGAAAGCTACCAAACATCAAAAGGACTTTGGAGATAGCCATATCACTAAATGGCTACATTTATAACCGCTCGTGGCCGCCTTCAACATGACGAGGCATTTCCATCGACAAAGGGAACCGCTTAGGCCCGGCTAAGACACGATTTCCGCCACCGCTTTCATCACATCGTCTTCACTTGCTAATGAGCAAAAAAATAATTGGCAAGATGTTCATGCGTAATGGTCGAAGTAGACGGGCAAAGGAGCGTATAAAGAATGTAGCTAAGATCGTCATAATGCCTTTCTTTCGAACAATACTATCATATTTTGTTTAAAAAATTTCAAGTCCTTTTGCTCAGATGCTTCGCTTGGTCGATGAAAAGTCTTCGGTGAGGATACATATATGAAGCCATGACTGAGCTGCTGAAACTATTGTGAAAAAGTTTTCGTAATGAAGAGAAGATAAGTATATTCGAAATCATTAATAGGAGGTGGAGATTCAAATTTTCATCACCTTTACAATGCAGCCAGGTACTTCTGAACCTAGAAGTCTTCTATGATAAACCGTGAGTCGAGCATTGCATGATGAAGCCATTATGAGATTATTATATAAATGCATTAAAAGAATGATAAAGGATGTTGATACACGAGAGAAAGCCGCTGACGTCTGAGTATACATAAAGGTCTAAGGAGATTTGGAATGACTTGCTATTAGGAAAAAGGAAGACCAAAGCACCGTGTTAGTTACTTAAATTTTTTTAATCTAATTTATTATATTATATTTTTAGGATACTAGAAAATAGGTGAATTGTTTCAGATTTCATCACTAAATCATTTTTATATCTATTATCTATATTACAGCTGAATGGTGGACTTTATTTGGAGCTTCAGCTCCAAATTTGAAAAAGTTTGTCATGAAAGTCCTTAACCTAACATGTAGTACATCAGGTTGTGAAAGGAATTAGAGTATCTTTGAAAACGTAAATAATATTATGTGCTTTAAAAACATTAAAAAATTATTTTAAGTTGAAAAAAAATGAGTAATAAAGTATTTATGTGCTTATAAATTTTGCAGATCCATACCAAGAGTGAAGAATAGACAAAGACCAACGTTTCAATGATCTGCACATTAAGTATAATCAGCTCAAGAAAAGATAATGAACGTGATACTATCGACCCAATAATCTTGAAAGAAATTACGAGCAATGAGGGTTGATAGAAGAATGGATGATGAAGATTCTCATGATCATGTGTGACGCACGCATGATTTAGTGTTTGATGATGATGACTTGACATAGGGTGATGTTGCTAGAGCAAGTGAAGCTGAGGAGCCTAGATTTGATACTAGAGCTAGAGCAAGCTCAAGCAGGTTGCCATCATCAAGGGGGAATGACACAACTTCAAGCTCTAGACTCATGCCTTCTCTTTCATTGATAGATGAAGATGAAGAAATTGATTATTGGGGAAATGAGGAAGGTTACAATGATGATGATGATCATTATGTGAATGTGGAGGATGAACGAGGATCGGTCATAGGACAAATTAGTTATTTTAATGTGTCAGATTTGGATGATTTATGAATTCTGGCGCGGATATGCGTTTGCATGTCGACATGTTCTATTGTCAATTTCTACGGATTTTTAGAAACTTTGCCGATGGATTTGTTAGATTTGTTGACATGTTTTATGCACTTTATGCTTAGAGGTATTGTTTTATGTGTTTTTATTGATTTGATTGATATTTTGATGATATTTGATGATAAATGATTGTTATAATTCGATTTATTTTTAAAAATATATATGTAAACGTGGGTGCGCCTACATAAAACTCCACGCCTTGCTGGCGCTACGCCTTAAGGGCTGTCTGTGAGGCCTTTGCGCCTTAGTGTGCCTTTCACAACTATGATCTTCCTCCACATGGGTCATTAACTTTAGAGCCACCAACCACATGACAGGTAATTTCAGTTTATTTACTACGTTTCAATCTCACCCTTCTACCTCTACATGTTTCCTTTTCCCAACCAATTTCTAATTCAACATGTTTCCAAATAATTCATTGTTCCCTATTGATCCCAAGGCATTTGGATGCACATGCTTTGTTCAAGATGTCCGTCCTCAAGTCTCTGAACTTGATCCGAAGTTCTTAAAGTGTATCTTTGTGGAATATTCTCGTGTTCAAAAAGGGTATAAGCGTTATTGTCCCACTCTTCGACATTTCTTTGTGTCTACTGATGTTGCATTTTTTTAGACCACCCCCTTTTCCCTGTCGTCTGTTGTTACTAGTCAGGGGGGGTTGATAATTTATTGGTCTAAACGGTTTCCTTATCAGTCCCTACCTTAGCTCCTGCTCCTATCTTCACTGCTCCAGCTTCCGTTCCTATTAAACCTCCCATTACTCATGTATACTCTTGACGCCAAAACCCTTCGCCTTTAAATTCCTAACACTTACTTGCTTTCTGCCTATCGTGATTCAAATTCCTAAAAAATGATGATCTTCATTGTTTCCCGCAAAGGTAAACGCCGCTGTACCACCCACCCTTCGCTCTGCTTCCCCATAACCATTTTTCGTTTTTTCAGACCTTTATTGCATCTCTTGATTTTATCTCTCTTCCTAACACTGTCTGTGAGGCTTTATCTCATCCTGGTTGGCGTAATGCTATGGTGGATGAAATGCAAGCCTTAGATGACAATAGAACGTGAGACTTGGTGTCTTTACCTACTAGCAAGAAGGTTATTGGTTGTCGTTGGGTGTTTGCAGTAAAGTTTAACCACGATGGGTCTGTTACTAGATTGAAGGCCCATCTTGTTGCTAAGGGTTATGCTCAAACTTATGGAGTTAATTATTCTGATACATTTTCTCCTATAGCAAAGTTGACATTTGTCCATTTGTTTATCTCCTTGGTTAAGCTTCATGATCGACTTACACGCCTTGATATCGTGAATGCATTTACATGAAGATTCGTGAAGAAGTTTATATGGAGCAACCTTCAGGGTTTGTTGCTCAAGGGGAGATAGGGAAGGTATGTCGCCTTTAGAAATCTTTGTATTTGAAACATACCCTACGCTTTATTTAAATTCTACAAGAATGAGACTCGGCATGCACAAGAGTAAGTCTGACCACTCTGTCTTCGGTAAAAATTCCAATTTTGGTATTATTCTACTGGTACTGTATGTGGATGATATTGCCATCATTGGGAGTGACTCCAAAGGTATATTATCTCTTAAATCTTTTCTTCATAGTCAGTTTCACATAAAGGATTTAGGAATGTTGAAGTATTTCTTGGGTGTTGAAGTCATGAGAAGTAAGCAGGGAATTTTGTTATTTCAACGGAAATATGTACTTGATATGTTATCTGAGACAAGGAAATTGGGCACCAAACCTTGTAGTACCCCTATGGCTCCTAATGTACAACTCAATAAGGAAGGAGAATTATTCGAAGATCTTGAGGATTGGTTGGTAAATTGAATTATCTTATAAGAATTCCGCTGTGATATTAAGAAGCTATTCAATAAGTGTTTTTGAGTCAAGATATGTCATCTCCCACAAATGGTCATCGCAAACTATAGAGAATATCTTATGAATTGGCATATAAATCAATATATATTTTATTATTATCTTTCCTTTTATTAGCTAGTGGTTATTTCCTTTTATTATCTAGATTGATTTAATTGATTGATTTGATTGATTGTAACTGATGGTAATTGATTGTAATTAATTGATTGACTATCCAAAAATAGTCACATGTACCTTGTATATTTATACCTCGAGATAAAATGAAATGAATCATTCAACCACTTTCAATTTGGCATCGTGAGCCATGGGAAGAAACTCTTCCACTACTGTGTTTTCTTTAGCTGAACCCTAGCCTCTTCCTTCTTCCTTTTCCACTTTCTCTCAGTTCCTAATCATGCCTGAGAAAACTGAGGTGAATATTCCTGATAACAAGAAGCCATCTATAGTGACCGTTCACGAGACTTCCTTTCCAACAATTTCTATCAAGTTGGATGGTGCAAATTATCGTGTTTGGTCTCAAATTATGGATATGCACACATTGCAAGTAGAAGGAAGAAGGAATAAATCACGGGAAGGAAGGCTGCACCCGTTGAAAACGACCCAAGCTATGATGAATGGGAGGCTAAAGACGCATTGGTCAAGTCTTGGCTCATCAATTCCATGACCGACAAGC
Source organism: Tetrastigma voinierianum (assembly GCA_016808115.1). Taxonomy (NCBI): domain Eukaryota; kingdom Viridiplantae; phylum Streptophyta; class Magnoliopsida; order Vitales; family Vitaceae; genus Tetrastigma; species Tetrastigma voinierianum. Next base: position 200,834 of record JAEQBH010006200.1, read on the forward strand.
TAATGGCACATTTTGTGCAGTGTGGAATGGCTAAAGATGTTTGGGATGCTATCAAGAGGAGCAATCTGGATGTCTCATATTCTTCTCTAGTATATGAATTGATGAAGAAATCATTCCAATCACGCCAAAGAGGTCGTCCTCTTTCAGAATATTACAACGAATTGAACTCCATATTTTTGGAACTTGATTATCATAAGCCCAATGATATGGAGTGTACAAATGATATTAAGAAACTGAGGACTGTTGAGGATAGAATTTATATATTTCTAGCCGGTCTTGATCACAACTGACTGCTATGGCGGATCTTCGCTACCTCCTTCACCAAGTCCGAGGAAGCCTATTCGGGCAAGTTCACCTCAAGAGCGTAGATGTCACCAGCGGAATTGAAGATCACATCAGAAACGCTGCCCTCATCAGTCTAAAAGAACTCTCACCAAAGACTCTCCTATTCGCCCTTCCAACCATTTTTCTCGTTTACACTCATCAGAATAAAGAAAAGACATACTGAAGATGTTTGTTGGAAGAAGCATGGCTATCCTGTGTGGTTCAAACTCAAGCAAGCTGAAAAGAAGAATAAAAAATCTGCACAAGTTGTTGTCACATATACTCCTCCATCTTTTGCTTCTCATGTGACTCATTCTCAAAGTATGCATTCTGGCTTGTTTTTCTCATTTCGTCTAATTAACACTTGGGTTATTGATTCAAAAGCTATTGATCATATGACTAGTAATCCTTCATTACTTAATTCTCGAATTCTTTCACATGTTAAGTCTGTTCAAGTTGCTAATGGGACTCCTATGCCAATCTCAAGGTCCATAAATGTCTCATTTTCTTCTACTCTCATTGTCCTCTGTCCTACTTGCACCTAACCTCTCTAATAATCTCCTTTCAATTAGCAAGATTACCAAAAATCTGAACTGTTCTGTAACCTTTCATTCTACACACTATGTGTTTCAGGACAATCTTACAAAGACGAAGATTAGCATTGGTAAAGAGAGGGGGTCTTTATTACTAGGAAGGGACAAGAGAATTACAACCAAAGTCTGATCGCATTCTGCAAGTAACAAGGGAGACGTCTGATAGAGAAAAGACTTTATTATGGCATTGTCGACTAAGTCATCCATCTTTTCCTTACTTAGAACGTTTGTTTCCTCACTTATTCAAAACTATTTCAGTTTCTAGTTAACAATGTGAACAATGCATTTATGCTAAAAATCATCTTGTAACTTTCAAAATAAGCCTCAATAAAAGTCCTACTCCTTTTGTTCATGTCTTTACAAATGTTTAGAGCCCTTTCTTACTTCTTCTCGCCTCAGGGTCACAAATATTTTAAAACCTTTCCATTATCAGATTGTACTAGAGTGACTTGGGTATATTTGTTGAAATCTAAACATGACGTTTTGCATGTTATTCCTTAATTTTCAAAGATGGTCATAACACAATTTAATACGCAGGTCAAAGTTTTCCATTTCAACAATGGTCGTGAGTTTGTAAAATCGTCCTACTCTATTCAAGAAATAGAATTCTTCATCAAACAACATGTACATACACACCACAATGTAATGGTATAAATGAACGTGAAACCGCTACACTTAGAAGTGGCTCGAGTTTATGCTTCACTATGCATGTTCCCAAATCTTCAACATGTTGCTCGCGATCAATGTCTTCCTTATAAATCGAATGCATGCTTGTGTTATTGACTATCAAACAACTTTGTGAATGTTATCTCAGTTTCACTCTATTCCTTATGTTTTAAATCTATGTCCAAGGATTTTTGGTTGCATTTGTTATGTTCATGCTCATTTTCATTTAAGGGATAAACTTGATCCTCGTGCTCTTAAATGTATCTCTCTAAGTTACTCTAACTTCCAAAAGGGCTATAAATGTTTCCACCCTCCTTCAGGAAAATACTATGTCTATATGGATATTCAATTCAATGAGTGTGAGTCTTATTTTTCTAAGGATGTGGACATGGTTCCTCTTCAGGGGGAGATTAATAGTAAGGAAGAGGAAAGATTGTGGTTGGAAGAAAAGAGGTGGTGGATTTCAAATAAGGGGGAGGACTTGGAATTGGATGATTCATGAAAGCCAAAGTCTAAATGCGAGGAAACAATGGAAAGACCAGACATATTGTTTCAACAACATTATTCAAGAAAGAACAAAGGTACCACTGGTGTACCCTCTCCAAGTTCGGACGCTCCTCTCAATGATATTACCGTCCCATCAGATGACTCTTCTAGGATTGATTCTAAGGTACAAAATTCTTCACCTTTAACATCTGAGTCCATTGCTTTGAATCCTCAAGTAGATCAACGTAGGTGATTTCCCCTTTGTAGACATAAGGAACCAGACAGGTTTGGCTTCTCGAAACCATCCTCCAATGTTGTCTATCCTATTTCTGACTTTGTCTCTTATTACGGCTTATCTAAGGCTCATCTTGGTTTTGCTCTTTAGTTGTCTTCTATGTCTATTCCTAGTCATTTTCAGGAAGCTCTTGAAGACCCTACATGGAAATCTGCTATGGTAGAAGAAATGAAAGCTTCCCATGGGAATGAAGACAATAGGATGTAAGTGGGTTTTCTCAATGAAGTACAAGTCAGATGGGACAATCGACAGATACAAAGCGAGGTTGGTTGCTAAAGGATATGCATAGACTTATGGAATTGACTATCAAGAGACCTTTGCTCTTGTAGCCAAGATGAACATTGTCAGAGTCATACTCTCTCTTCTTGCACAACTGATTGGTCATTAAAACAATTTGACGTAAAAAATGTCTTTTCTTCATGGTGATTTGTTAGAAGAGGTTTACATGGATCCTCCAAGATTTACACCAAAAGAAGTGCAAAGTGTGTAGACTAGCCAAGCCCAGGTATGGATACTGGAAGCGCCACAAGAGCATGGTTTGGTAGGTTGAGCTATGCAATGAAGGGTTTTGGTTATAAACAAGCAATGGCAGATCACACTCTTTTCTTTAAGAGAGATGATGATGATATTACTTTGCTTATTGTTTATGTTGATGACATGATTGTCACAGGTAGCAGTCCTAAAGAAATAGAGAAGCTCCAAAGTCATTTGGCCAAGGAATTTGAAATGAAGGACTTGGGAACTCTAAAATACTTTTTGGGCATTGAGGTTTCTCGTTCCAAGCACAAACTTTTCCTCTCACAACGGAACACTAGATCTTTTAAATGAGACAGGTAACTCTACTTGTGAGCCTGTAAATACCCTATTGAACTAAATCACAGCATGTCAATCTATCCTGATCAGATTCCAACAAATAAAGAAAGGTATCAAAGACTAGTGGGAGAGTTGATACATCTAACACACACCAAACCTGATATATCTTATGAGGTTAGCATGGTGAGTCAATTCATGCATAACCCAAGCAATCAACACATAAGCGCTGTTAATTGTATCCTAGCTTATCCAAAGTTTTCCCCAGGCAAAGGAATTTTGTTCTCTAAACATGGACATCCAGACATTAAGGGATATACAGACTCTGACTTTGCAGGATCCAAATTGGATAGGAAGTCCACAACAGGAGATGTATCATTTGTCGGGAGTAATTTGGTGACCTGGAGGAGTAAGAAACAAAGTGTGGTCTCATTGAGCAATGCAAAAGCTGAATATCGTGCTCTTCATCATGCAACCACAGAGCTTACTTAGCTAAGAATTCTCTATGAGCTCGATTTGGTTCTGAAACCACGACGCCTTGCGGATAACACAACAGCTATTAAGATTGCAAACAATCCAATACAGCATGATAGAACTAAGCATATTGAAAATGATAGGAACTACATCAAGGACAACTTAGAATCTAGCCAAATAACAATTCCCTACATCAAGAGTGCTAATCAGTTGGCATATATAATGACCCATGTTGTTGCTAGTGGACCATTTTATGCTTCATTATCCAAGTTAGGCATGAGTGATATATATGCACCAACTTGAGGGGGAGAATTATTACAAATCAAGATATATTTGATTGATTATTTTTATTAGCTAAAGGGTTATTTCCTTTTATTAGCTAGAATGATTTAATTGATTGATTTGATTGATTGACTATCCAAAAATAGTCACATGTACTCTTATTTATACCCTTGAGATAAATGAAATGGATCATTCAACCAATTTTCAATTCTATGCTATTTGAAAGAAGCTCTTGGACGTGGAATATTGTATAAGAAGCATAGGCATTCCAAAATTCAGTACTTTTCTGATGCAGATTGGGCAGGATCTAAGGAAGATAGGAGATCCATCTCGGGAAATTGTCTTTTTTGGAGGAAATCTGATCTCATTGAAGAGTAAGAAGCAAAGTGTTGTATAGAGCTATGGCATAGTCTATGTGTAAGATCATCTGGATACGCCAATTATTAATGGAAGTGAGCATCGAAACTTCAGTACCAGCCAAGCTTTGGTGTGGCAACCAAGCTACTATGCATATAGCATCTAACCTGGTATTTCATGAACGGACCAAACATATTGAGATAGATTGTCATTTTTTCCATGAGAAGATCCAGATGGGGTTGATCTCTATAGCATATGTAAAGACTGTAAACAATTAGGAAATATCTTTACAAAACCTTTGAGTGGGGATCGAGTCAGTTATCTTTGTAACAAGCTGGGTATGATCAACATCTCTGCTCCAACTTGAGGGGGAGTGTTATAGTATTGTAGAATTAGAAACTAGTTGGGAAAAGAAAACATGTAGAGTTAGGAAACTTTATATTCTTTCCTATTTGATTTAAGGATTGTCTTGTATATAAATAGGTTATTTGCGATCAATAAAATACATAATTTTTCCTTCCATCATCTCTTATTACAATATTCTAAACAGACAAGTTTAAATTTGGGCATGAGAAGAAGCATATTGCATGGTCTTATTGGTCTATATTGTGACAATGAATCATGATGGTATAACTCCTCTTCACTTATTTTTATTAATTTATTTTTATAAGTAACTCCCTTCACTTATCATGAAGAGATACGTAGTTTCAATGACGACCTTGCAAAGAGGAAGTCACAGGTTTGGAGTTTAGTTAAAATCTTTTGAGATTTCAATGGAGAAAGTCAAAGGAAAGATGGAGGGTAAGATAGTAGAGAGAGGATTGGTGTTTTCGACTTGGATTAGCCTTGGTGAAAGGGGGCTAGCTTGGCTGCTGGAAGGGGTAAAGGCCTACTGTATAGGCTATCTGGAAATTCCTTCATGGAGCCAATGAAGCTGGAAGGGGCTACAAGCTGGTTCTTCCTAGCAACAAGGTAGGGAGATTCCTACTATGATCTGTGTTGTCTGTGGAGGAGAAAAGTTTCTCCTTGGTTTTCCTTAAAGAAGGGATGGTTAAGGGACATGGAAGACCCCTTTTTTTTTGGTAAGTAAGGGACATGGAAGACCCTTGCTTCAAAACTGAGGGAAATTGGTGCTGTTTCGGAGTTCAAAAAGGTAGAGCATCCAAGGAGGTTGTCCGCTTTTGGTGGACAATGGTGGAGGAGAAGCCGATTAAAAATGGTGGAGGAGAAGCTTCCTCAAAAGGTAAGTTTATTGCATTAGTGGGGAGTAGATGGGGAAAAAATGGTTAGGGAAATGGTCTGATTTCAGGGTGAGTAGGAGTTGTTGAGAAATTTAGAGCTCCTCAATGGGGAGAGGGGGGAAGGACGGTTTGACCAGATAAGGGATTTGGGTACTCTGAGAGGTAGTGCTAAGCATTCTTCGAAGGTGAGGTTAGTTTCATCTCTCCTTGTTGGGGGACTCTCCTACATTTTTCAAGTTTGATTATGTTTTTTTTATGGATAAATTTCAAGTTTAATAATGTTTTTGAAGTAGAAAGCGTTCCACTATTGGACAATCTTTGTTTGGAAGGGAAAAAACTACAATTGAATTGGTGGAGGCTTGATGTATGTTGTCGCAAAGTTGAGGATTGGTTTCAAAAAGGTTTAGTTACAACTGCTAGGGTTTACCTTTGCACTTATGGGGATTTTTATTTTATTTTATTTTATTGTTTTGTTTTGTTAAGAAGCCCGCCGATGCATGTGGAGGTTTTTTAGCAATTGATAAGGAGGTGAGGTAGAACTTGATCCCGCAATCAGCAGGAAAGAACTTGATCCCGCAATCAGCAGGGATTATAGAGAAATCCAAAGAGGAGTCCAAGAAGGTTTCATGAAATGGCTGGGGTAAGTCTTCAAAATCTAGCTATGATGGAGGATCCACCATGGTTTTTTTACAATGGTCTCCAATCTCACGTGTGGGCGGAAAGAGTGGAAAGTGAAGAAGAGAATTTCACAGACAAGGGTTTACCAGTGTCATATGATGGGCCAACCTCCCTACAAATGCAACAGTGGAGTTTGCTATTTCTAGGCATGGTGGTTGCAACATCATGGCTATAGTGGGAAAGGTGCTATCAAAGAGCCTTGATATGGTCGTTAGGAGGATGGGCCTTTAATATGAAGTTAAGAAGAGGTGCCTGTGTGAAGAGTTTGGCCCCACACCAACTCAGGTCCTTTATTTTAAAGGGGGAACTTGCATCATAGGACATCATCCTAAATGGTTTGCAAAAGCTTTTCTTTTAGGCTGACCTAAAGCTACTAAGTTTTTTTTTGATAAATAAGCCAGAGCATATATTACCAAAAAGAGAAAGGTTGATTCAGTCTTGAAAGTTTTTTTGACCTAAAGCTACTAAGTTGAGGCTCAGTCCTGAAAATATCTGTGGCAAACAAGCTAAGGTTGGTTCTAAAGCTTTGGTTGGAGCCATATGAAAGAAGGGGCTTCAAGACTCTCAAATCTCAAGAAGGAGAAAGAGAGCATCGATGAGAGTTTCTTAGATCCCATTACACAGAAGTGGTTTTGAAGTCTAGAGGAGAGATATTTGGGAGATAATGATGCTTTGTTAGTCAAAGAGCAGGGTTCCAAGGTAATTAAGACCCTTCTATACGAAAATAGTCGCCCACTCCTTCATCTTTAGGTTCAAAGGCTGGGCAAATAGATTTAGGATTCTGAACCAGCTTGTAGTTGAGTGTTGTGGATGGGACAAAATCGTGCAATTGAAAGTTGAACATCATTCTACATGACATTATCCACTTAAGATGATGTTGAATGATGGTTCTTTGTAGGAGTTTCCACAAAACGTTAAGGCAATTTCATTACACAAAGATGTCATCGCTAGATGCCTAGAGTCAATGGCGCAGGGGGTGGGGGGTGTGTTTGGGGGACCTTTATGGGAAGTCGGTGGTGAGTTTCGAAAATAAGATCATTTCTCTATTGAGGAAGATGGACACAAGGAGAGGGAATACAAGCCGTTAAGGAGAAAAATGAAGCCAAAAAGTATCATTCCATTTTGACAAGGAATTTTGTAACTTAGAGTGCTCAATCAATTAAAATTGATTTGAGGCTCAGATACATTACAATTTACAAGCAAACTATAAGCCTAAGATTTTCTCTCTGATAGGTTAATTAGAAACATATGTCAATAAAAGCACCTACATGAAAAAGGGGGTGCAACCCATGTCCTGATGTCATATGCAAAAGCAAGATAAAAGAAACAACAAATGATACACTCCCCATTATCCCTTCCCTAAGCCATTTATGAAGTTGATAAAAGAAAGCTTATGATTCAAAATGTTTATGAGACCACAAGTCCAATAAATGAGAAATAATTTTTTTTATGAGTAAAAGCAAAATATATCCATCAACACCCAAGGAAACCCACAAGTATACAGGGAGTATACAAGAGGGTCCTACAAAAGGGACAAAAAGAAAGAGAAGCAAGGGGAAGAAACAAAAAACCCATCACACCTCAACTATACCCACCAGCCCTCATTTACAACCCAACCAAGTCAAAAAATCAACCAAGGTTTTAGGGCTATCTACAATGTACATATTTGACCAAGACCACAAGTTACAAAGAAAAGATGATTTCATTCTTTGAGCTGAGAAGTTTTTGTTGTCAAACATGATGAGGTTCCTTTCTCTCCAAACAGTCCAAAAAATACTAACAAGGGCGGCCCTCCAACCTTTTTTCCGCTTCTTTCCCACAAAGGAGCCTCCCCAAGAGAGGAGGGTCTTTCTTACTAAAGAAGGGAACACCTAATTAACACCAACAATAGCTAAGAGAAGATCCCTAAGAATTCTAACTTGTGAGAAGTGGACTAACATATGAGAAATAATTTAAAAGCAGAAGCCTAGGTTGGGTGACAAATTGGACAGGATGACCATACAATACCCCTAGTAATTATATGTTTGAGGAGTCTAAAGTGCAAAACTCTTTGAGCTAAGAAAATTATGTCTCGATTGTTTCCCCTAAGAGGATACCTTTTATTATGTCAACATTGTCAAGCGTGTGAAGAGAGAAAATGGAGAATCCCTAATTAATTATCTTAAAAACTATATTACATATTGGACTTATATATATATATATATATGCTCGTGGGACCCACAATACATAAATGAAAATAAAAGGAAAAGTAAAATAACGGTACAATATCTAACACTCCCCCTCAAGGTGGAGCATATATGTCATATGCACCAAGTTTGTTACAAATGTATTTAATTCTAGGACCTCTGAGAGATTTAGTAAAAATGTCTGCTAGTTGATCATTTAAATTGACAAAACTAGTAGCCACACATCCTAATGCGATCTTCTCTCTAATGAAGTGATAGTCAACTTCAATGTGTTTGGTCCTTTCATGAAATACTGGATTTGATGCAATATACAAAGCAGCCTGATTATCACAGATGAGCTTCATCTGTTCATCCTTTCCATATCTCAACTCCTGGAGAAGGTGTCTCAAACTATACGAGTTCACATGTCACTTAAAGCCATAAACGACACTCGACTCGTACAATCTAGCCACTACATCTTGTTTCTTACTCTTCCAAGATATTAGGTTACCACCAATGAAAACACACCCTGAAGTGGAATGTCTATCTACAGGAGCCAACCTTAATCTCGCATCCACAGAACTAACAACCATGACCTCTATTCTCGTACAACACACCTTAGCCTAGTGTACTTTTGATATATCGAAGAATGCGGATTACAAAGATCCCAACGGCTATCAACACATTAAGGATCAGAATCACTAACAACACTACGGTGAAAAGAAATGCCTAGCCGAATAATGGTGAGATAGTTCAGTTTACCTACAAGTCTAAAGACTCCCCTTGTCCTAGTACAAGTTTGACATTAGGATCCATAGGAGTGTCTACTGGTTTCTTCCAAGATGTCTAAAGCATACTTCCTTTTGGAAAGGACTACACCAGAACTGGATTGAGCTATCTCAAGTCCCAAAAAGTACTTGAGTTTCCCCAAGTCTTTAATCTGAAAGTGGGTGAAAAGTGTTGCTTTAGTTTATGAATACCATCCTGATCACTGCCTGTAATGACGATGTCGTCTACATAAACAACTAGATAAATACATTGTCCCTAAGAGTTATGATGATAGAAAACTAATTGGTCTGTTGTACTGTGAAGCATGCCAAATTCTTGAACAACATAACTAAAACGGCCAAACCATGCTCGAGGAGATTGTTTCAAGCCATATAGAGCACGGCGTAACCTGCAAACTAAACCAAACTTCCCCTGAGCAACAAAACCAGGTGGTTGCTCCATATAAACTTCCTCGCAAGATCACCATGAAGGAAGGCATTTATAATATCCAACTCCGATAAAGAGGCCAAGAACACATAGCAACTATGGAGAGTGACTCCGATAGGAAGCTACTTCTCGGCAACCCGGGGAGAATGTGTCAAAATAATCGAACCATAAACCCGAGTATATCCTTAAAGAACTGCTGGTGCCTTGGCGCGATCAACACGACCATCATGACCAACCTCTTAACTGTGTAACCTAAATCTAAAACCACCTGGAGACTTACTAGAGGGTAAAACAACCATGATCCCGGCGCATTGAGCGCAAAGCTGTACCTATTTCATCTACCATTGCCTGTCGCCAGCCTAGATGGGAAAGAGCCTCATTAGTATTCTTAGGAAGAGAAACAGAAGATATAGAAGAAACAAATGCAGAGTAGGGTGAAGATAATCAATGGTAACTCAAAAAATTGTAAATAGGATGAGGATTACTAGTAGATCGATTACCTTTTCGAAGAGCAATGGGTAAGTTATCAACAGGGGGCAGAGCCGAGGTAGGAGAAGCTGAAGGGATAGGAAGTGAGTCAACAAGGACCTTAGCGAAAGGAAGAGGAACAACGGCACGGTAACGGCGATGATAAACCTGAAGTGGTCGAGAAGGCACAACATCAAATATAGGCGAGGAGATATGGGAATGGGGTAAGACTTCATAAACAGGAAGAGACTCGGAGGAGGAGAAGAAAGGTGAGTCCTCAAAGAATGTGACATCAGCAAAGAGAAAGTATCGATGAGTCTCAGGGGAATAACAACAATAACCCTTCTAAAGTCTAGAGTATCCTAAGAAGATGCATTTCGTGGCTTTGGCAAAAAGCTTGTCTTGTTTTGGAGTGAGAATATTTTTTTTTTATCAGTAAAAAGCAAATTTATATAGATAACGGAAGAACCCTAGAGTACATGGGACATGAACTAAAGGGATTTAAAGCAAAAGACAGCAAAGAAACCAAAAGACTACCTACTCCCCAACCATGTAAAAAATTCTAATGCATTGTGTGGCTATCAACACTTATACAATTAGCCTAACTCCACAAATTTGGTTACAAAATTAGCTTTAATTTTCGGGCGGAGGGGACTCCTCGTTCGAACACCAAATTATTCCTTTGCTCGCCGATTCCAGAATAGGCACAAGGGGTTGCAAACCACAGATTTTTTTACGCTTTACCCACAAGAAGACTTGCCAAGTTACAGAAGAGTTGTGAAGGACCGATCATGAAAGACCCAACTAATTCGACGATTGACAAATGGGGCATCCCACAACATTTCGCGTAATTTGCAATGGATCGAAGATGGTCTATGGTCTCCTCTTCCTCTTCGCACATAAAACATCTGTTTCCGAGTGTCATACCACGGCGTTTTAGTTGGTCCAGAGTGAGCACTTTGCCCCAAGCAGCTTCCCAAGCAAAGACTCCAATTTTTGGGGGGACAACTGGATTCCAAATCAAAAGGTGAGGGAAGTCAAAGGCGGGGGAAACATCGATACCTTTGTACATGCTCTTGACCGAGAAACCTTTAGCCTTGACATTCTTCAACATAAGCTTGTCCTCGCCCGTGGGACGGAACTTTTGATCCTGAAGAATATGAAGGAATCTTGTCATCTCTTCAAGCTCCCAGTCGTCAAGAGCTCTAAGGAAAGTTGGGGACCAACACCCAGCCCCTTCTCCACTATCTCAGATATCCGTAACCTTAGCCTCTTTATTTGTAGCTAAATTAAAGAGAATGGGGAAACGATTGCACAGAGCCACCCCACCACACCAAACATCGCTCCAGAATTTGATCCTCCTGCCATCCCCAAGAGCAAAGACCGTATTCTGGAAGAAAACGAGCCATTCTTTTCTCGATTTCCTTCCATAAGCTAGCTCCATAGCCACCTCTATATCGCGAGTGTGCCAACCCCCAGCTGACTCACCAAATTTACAAGAGATAGTCTTTCTCTATAATAAGATTTCCTTGTCGCTTGCAAACTCCAACTCCATTTACACAACAGAGCCTTATTCAACTTGGAGTAGCTTTTTAAACCAATACCGCCTTTTCTCTTTTCTGAACACACCGTGGCCCATCTCACCAAATATATTTTCTTTTCAGGGGCGCTCCCCAAAGGAAATCAGTTTTGAATCCTTTCCGGGCCCGGCGCGACACTTTCCTCGAGGCATACGAAAAGAAAAGGTAATAACAGAGATTAGACGTAGTGATCGCTGATAAGTGTGATCCCGTCGCCTTAGAGATATATCAGTCTTCCAAATGTAAACGCCCTTTCTAAGATCTCTTCAATCTGAGTCCCAAACCCCAGCAGCTCAGGTTGCCCTTAGAGGAAAGAGACCCAACAGACGAGGAAAGGACCCAATCTTGCATCCTAACTCTAAGGCCAACCCACCCAAATTAGTTTCACAAGTCTAATTGGAATAATTTCTCATGGCTAAATTAATTTTCAAACCCGTATAGCCTCTAGTCCACATCGTATCCAACTTAAGAACTTAAGCTTCGATCAGGTCACCACAAAGATGTGCGAATCATCAAGGAGAAGATGAGAAATAGACAAATCCTCCTCGACGTAAACTCTACTGCAGAGATAGTTACCATCAACCCGCCCGATGACAAACAACTGCAGCTTTCCTGATACCGATGACGAAGAGATAGGGGGAAAGAGGGTCACCCTATCTAAGTCCCCTGGAACTTGGGAAGAAACCAGTAGGAGAGCCATTTATGAGGACCGAGAAAGAAGCTGTGGAGATGCACCATTTTCATCCCAGCCAATCCACACCTACGCCAATCCCATCTCGCCAAGACTGCATAGAAACTCGCCTTGCGGCCATCATAAGCTTTTTCTAATATCCAATTTGCACACCACTCCGCATTTTCCTCCTCGTGGAAGAATCCACTAATCGCTGGGCAATCAAACAACGCCCAGACCGACGCCCTCAACGAAAGCATTTAGGACTTAGAAAATCACCTTGTCCATGATCCTCTTGATCCCGCTGGGCTAATACTGGACAAAATCTATAAAGGCCTCCACGCTAATCGGTCAAATCTTGGAAATCTTCCACCGTCGTTTCTTTGGGGATCATAACCAAAAAAGTCAGCTAGGTTTTTGACAAATCTAGAATTCTCATGAAACTCCTTGAAAAAACCAATAACCTCATTTTTCACAAAGTCCCAAACAAGGACCAAAAGGCTAAAGGGAAACCGTCAGGGCCTGGAGCCTTATCACTATTTGCACTGTGAGCATAGTTGTCCATTTCATTCCTCGTGAGAAGCTCTCCGTGCTAGCCGCCTCGAACCTAATTCGTTGAGATTTAAATCGTAGCGGAAGGATCTACCCACCCGGGCCGAGCATTTTGGAATGCATCTACCGTATCTTCCTTGATGTCGAAATTCTCCTTGTCTAATCCTTTTCTACCGTTAATGCAAATGCTATTTGCCACCTCGTGACTGTGGCATTAAGGTCATCCCGTAAAACTCGTGTCTCGCCCCCTTCCTTAAGCCAAGTCTCTCTCGATTTCTGTCGCCAGGAGATCTCTTCCATAAGGGCCCAACTTTTGAAATCAGCTCTGGCTTTGACACGTTCCTCAACTTCCTCAAGGGCCAAACCCCTAACCTTCTCACAATCGTCCCAAAAGGATACCCTACGCAAGGCCTCCTTCTTATTAGTCTCGACTTTCCCAAAAACATCTCTGTTCCAAGCCTTCAGAATACCTTTCAAGGCCTTTAGTTTAGCGGAGAGGATGAAACTGGCACGCAAAATGAGATTTCGCCACCACCCTTTCAAGAGATCTTTGAAACCTTCATACTTTAACCACACGCTCGAACCGAAGGGCAAGCAGTTCTGCTCTAACTCCTCGATTACTATCCAGTTAATGGGGAAATGGTCTTAAACAGCTTCGAAGGCATCTCTCTCGAGTCACCTTTGTCGCAATGGCTCTCCCAACTCACACAGCTGACTAGAAATCTATCAAGACGAGACATTGAGCTGCCGTTGAGACCACCTCTCCAAGTGTAGGGCCCTCCCTGAAGAGGAAGGTCACTCAAATCCAGAGGAGGAAGGAGGAGAATATGAACAAAGTAAGTACAACCAAAGACACGAGGAGGAAGGAAATAAAATGGTTGGTTGGGGAAAAGAAGTGAATGAGGAATTTGATCATGTAACACAGATGAGGACATATGATTAATCAAATAACAAGCTGTAAGAACAGAGTCCCCCCAAAAACGAAAAGGAACATGACAATGGAGGAGGAGAGTACGAGCTGTCTCAACAAGATGGTGATTCTTACGTTCAGCTACCCCATTTTGTTGAGGAGTATGAGCACAAGAAGACTGATGATCCCATGTTGGGACATAAATGAAATAAAGGGTGCATAAAAATATTATCTAACATTGTCACTACGTAACACACGAATAAAAATATTGAACTGGTCCTAATTTCAAAGATAAAATTTCGAAAATAGAATGTAACTGCTGATTTTTCATCGTACAACTAAGTACATCAAGAATCGTCATCAATGAAAGTGACAAAATACTGAAATCCTAAAGTAGACACAGTCCGACAAGGACCCCAAACATCAGTGTGGACAAGTTCAAAAGGAGACTTTGCCCGATTATTCAAACGCTTTGGGAACGAGACACGAGTATGTTTCTGTCGACAAGACTCACACTGCCAGCTTTAATTTCCACAAAGTGGAAAAACGAGTGACCATCTTCTGGAACTTGGAAAGACTAGGTGGCCTGCACGACCGCGGAATGAGAGAGGAGCATCGGAAACGCAAACTGCAGGAGATGAATTCGAGGTGAGGTGATGTAGGCCTGAGACTCACGCCTACGCCAATCATCTTCCTGCACTTCCTACTGGCAAGGTCACAAATTTATCGTAAAAGTAATAGAAAGCCAGCTTAAGAGTACGTTGAAAGTGATTTTCCGATGGAAATAAGATTAAAGGGACACTAAAGAGTATAAAGGACAAGGAGAGGTAGTGGAAGTGAGAGGATGTGTTAAACTAATACTTTAGCTACGCTTTGAGAACCATTAGCTAAGGTAACAGTAGGTAAAGCAAAGGTAGTAGTAATAGGAAAGAAAAGATCCTTATTACCAGATATGTAATCAGAAGCACCTGAGTCTAGAATCCAGGGTCCAAGAGAAGATGTATGAGTAAAGCAAGCAAAGGCATTACCGATCTGGGCAACAGAAGCAACAAAAGCTAACTTGGCTGCCTGATAGCGAAGATAGTCATCATACTCACTGTCAGTGGGGGGAATACCCTAAGATGTGGAGGAGCTCGGAGGTTGGGGTGGCTGAGAATCAGATGACTTGGCCACGGGGGCAGTGCGGGGAGGTCGTCCATGTAACTAATAACAACGATCACGAGCGTGGGCCGTTTATCGCAATAGGTGCTGAGACGCTCGGTTCTCTACCCCTAAGTACCACTACGGTCCTTTCCCCGAGGTTAGTTTGAAAACTAACACAGAAGAACCTGAAGTACTATCAGATGGCAAAGTCTGAGTGGAGGAGATACAGAGGAGGCGAGCAAACACATCATCCAAGGATGGGATTGATGGACTACTAAGAATCTGATCTCGGACGGTCTCAAGATCCGAACGGAGGCCAATAAGAGTAAGGACTATGAAGAACTTATCCATCTGCGTTTGTTGAGCCCCAACATCACTAGTAAGAGGCATCAATGTCAAGAACCTCCTGGGGTTACAGGCGATCCGCCGATATAATTAGATAAATCCATGTCCCGCTATTCCGATATTGACAACAGCGCAGTCACCTTATAAAGCATGCCAGATGACATTCGTGCATGTGCCTTTACCGATTCCAAAACTTAAAACATGTTTTGTAGGCCCCAAGATAAAGCAAATTTTTTGGATCAACAAACTACCATAATACACTACATAGTTGTGCATCTATTTTCTTCCATTGCACCTTATCAACATTAGGTATAGCATCTTCCAGTGTAATAAGATGATCCTCATCACTCGTCTCCATGAACCGTAGTTCCACGTATCGACTCAGAAAGATAATTCTCACTACCAATCAATTTTTCTGATGTGATAGTAGGAGATCCAGAGATAACGGATGTAAAAATGGGATTTTTAGTCGCCATAGCCACTTTAACCGGAGATCAATCATGAGCCTGATTGAAGAGAGTCTTCTAATAGAGGGCGAATCACGCCCGCGGGAACTTGAGATGAAGAAAAGTGACTCAAACAATGGAGAAAAAAATCGGAGATGAAGATTTAGGCCTTCCTAAGGCACACACAAGACTCTGGTGAAAGGGAAAGAGCTGTCGTTAGAGGTCATGGGATCACGGAGGTGCCACGTGAGCCGAAATTGCCAAAAGGTGGAGAAGGAAGGCCTTGGAGGACCACGAGGATGGATCGCTGAAGACGGCGTCTGACGAGCCGAGATGAATCTCTAAGACCGAAAGTGGGTCACGCACTCCACACGCGTCTAAGATGTGATACCTTCGCCCACGGAAGAAGATCGGCACGGGCAAGACGCGGTGACTTCGCCAATGCATTTCCTCCGACGGTAGATCGCCTCATGCGCCTCGGGAATCCGGGAGGGTCTCGGGTTGAAGAAGAAGCCACGGTAAGTCAGGGCCGGAAAGTCACTAGCAACGAGGAGATCAGACGGCGATGACATTGTTCGGAGAGTTTCAGAAGGAGAATAAAGTGAGTGGAAGGAAACATGGTCACCAAAAAAAAAAATTAGGTTTTTCCCTTTGGCTCTGATACCATGTGAAGAGAGAGAATGGAGCATCCCTAATTTATTATCTTGAAAACTATATTACATATTGGACTTATATATATATATAGGGACCCACAATACATAAATGAAAATAAAAGGAAAAGAAAAATAACTGTACAATATCTAACAAAGTGGATTTCGAGGACCTTAGAGCATTAGGCAAGATCAAGTAGATTCCTTGGTACATACTTTCCCATATTTCTTATCCCATTTCTTCCTCCCTTTTTTCTTTCTAGTGGCATCTCATCTATTCCCTGTTTTTTTATCTTTCCTTCACCAATCACCTTGTCCTACATTATATAAATTGCAAAAAGGAAAAGGAAAACTAAAAAGCATAAAAACTTAAGTCAACTTGGGCCAACTCAACAAGGTTCTAAGTCCACTATTTGCCTCAACAAAGCAGGTTCTTTGATTCAATTTTTATAAAACGAATGTCTATTTAACTTCTGCCAAGAAAACCTAGGAAGCTAATAAAATAACACTGGTAATAAGGCTTGACAGACATATAAGAAGTTAAAAAAATTATAAATAATTAAATAAATAAAATTTAAGTATACAAAAAATGATGGGTAGGCCAATTAATATATGAGATAGCAAAAATTAACATACCCAGCAGCAAACCAAAACTTTCTTCCAGGCAGCAATGAACGAGTTTTCTTGATAAACTGGCATTCAGCATTTTATTATCTTGTTCAAGCATTTGTTTTCTTGATAGATAACGTTTTCTTTCCCTACTGGATCTCAAACCTCTGAACCTCCCACATTACCAACCCCCAACTCCTTGCCACTTTAGTTGGACTTGAATGGTCTATTGTCTAATTCATGTAACCCATTCAATGATGCGTGTGGTCCAGGAAAAGACATGTACATATGGAATCAAACAAATATCAAAAAGCCAATAAATTCAAAACAACCGCCAAACCATAAATACCACAGTTGGTTAAAAAGAAACCCCATCAAAACACATTGCTCGAATATTTTTGCTATAAAGAGCAGAAGGAATCTATTTAAATTGTACCTACTCAATATTTAACAAATATAAGTGCCATCTTTAACAATCAACAATTTTTTTTTAACAATTGACATTATTAATGTTTTATCCCTTATTCAGTCTTAAAAAATTAACAAAATAGTAATAACTATTCAAAGTGTTAGATATTATACCCTCATCATAAGAAACATCATATTGCTTAGAGAAGTTTAGTCCAAATGCATATTCTAATTTTTAAGACATCTAAATCAAATGGAGAGAGGGAGGTTAACATCATTCCAGAGAAATTTTGGGCATCATCATAGTCATTTTTTTTTATGGGTAAAGATATATATATATATATATATATATATATATATATATATATATATATATATATATATATAACCTAAAAGGAGAGCCAAAAGGCATCCCAGCTAAAATTGAAAACTAAAATTGTCATTATTCCACTAAACCAGATTGATAGCCCCTCCATCTCATTTACATCGTAGAGTTGAAAATGTAATATTTCATCTTATACTCTGTTTAAACTAATGTTATATTACAATCTTAGTGTGTTAAATCTTAACCTATGATCAAAATCTATCTCTATGCTTTAACTTTATCCCAAAGCAACCCTAATCTAGGTATTGCTTTGAAGCCACCTTGCCTGGGTCTTCAAGAGGCTGGCTTCATTCACCTAGCCTGGCCAGCCCTAGTGGCCCAGGCAACCTAAGCAATTGCCTATGATAACAATGGCCAAAGGAAATAGAGAATAGATAGGAAAAAAAGAATAATACACTGTATACTCAGTAAACATATTCATTATTCAATTCCTATCCACTTCACTAGTTGAAGTGTCCAAATTCCACTTTTTCTACATTGGCAATTTTGCACAAAGAAAATGAGGAAAAGGCATTTAGAGGGATAGCTATATATAACGAAATTGTTTTCTCTAAACAACGGCATGAACAACTCAAGTACCCAAATAAATCACTTTGAACTGACCTAACGAGTTTTCCATTTTCTCAAAAGCTCATCATATACTGGCCCCTTTCCCACTTCAACAAGGGCATGTTTCAACTTTGACAATGTGGAAGAGGACAATTTGATCCCTCGGGCAATCATATCCTCAGCATATTTAACTGCTTCCGGGATCCTATCAAGATCACGAAGACCTGCAACCACCAAATTCCCTGTCCCCTCCAAGTCTGAATCATAGTTCTCAATTATGTATTTCCAAACCTTAATAGCCTTATAGGCATCCCCAAGATCCAAGAAGGTCCTGACCGCTGCATTACAGTTTGTCTGGTCAGGAATACACTCGTTCTGAACCATTTCATTGAAGATTGAGAAAGCCTCCTCTAACTTCCTTCTTCTAATCAGGAATTTAAATAACACATTGTAAGTTTCAGAATTCGGGAATACCCCATTGCAAACCATCTCATCCAACATCCCTCTTGCCAGATTACTCTCGTCACATGAACAATGCAAGGCAATCATTGAATTATACAATTTGGTATCAGGTCTACATATATTTCTACTTAACATTGTCTCCCAAAGCAACTGGGCCCCTTTCAAATCATTTGTCTTCGCGCACTCCTGAAGCGCAATCCTGTAAAACTTAATCCCCGGAGAACAGCCCCTATCCCTCATTGTCTGAAAAAACTTCATAACTTCCCGCCTTCCATCTGGAGCAGTGAGTAAAGTATTCAAGAACGAATCATATGCTGCAACATTTCCTGGATCCCAACCAATGTCCATCACCATCTCATCAAAAGTTTGCTTAGCAGCACCAGAATTCCCCTCATTCTCCCAACCCTCCAACAAAATTGCATAAGTATCAGCGTCCGGCCTAATCAAATCCTTCACACTGCGCAAAAAATCTGCCGCCTGCACTGTTTTCCCGTCCCTACAAATTGCGCTAACCAGAGAATTAAGAGCCACGACGTCCCGAGGGCAACCGTACTGTTCCATAACATCAAACGCCATGATCGCCTCTCGGACCCGATCCGCAATCACATAACTACTAAAAATGGAAGCAAAAGTGGCCAAAGATTGCAAACCTTTCTTCCTCATTGACTTGACCGCGTCCCACATTGCGTCAAAGAAGAAATTCTTGCCCAGCATATCCACGACCAAATTCCAAGCGTAAGGGCTATGATTGTCATTGAGCTGGTGCCCTGACCAACGGAAGAACTTCACGGCAGAGGAGGGGGAGCCATAGGAGAGTTTGAGAGCGTCTTCGACGTCTTCTGAAGAAACCCTAATGGCGGTGTCGTCCAAGACCCTTTCGACAGTAGAGGAGGAGGTGTTGGCTATTATATCACAGAGGAGTCGGACTTTGGGGGGCAAATTGGGGGTTTCGAGGTATGAGGGAAAGCTGGGTACCTTAGGGGTTTGATGGCGTCGATCTGAGTCTGTGTTTGGAGATGGATGGCGCCGCTTGTGGTGGTCATGACGTAGTGGTGGAGGAGAAGAGGAAGTGCGGTTTGGCCGCTTATGATTCTTGCCCATGGAGTCAGAAACCCCTAAATCCGAGAAAATTTGCAGTAAACCCTAGCCGGAGAGAGACTACATGTACTATATTGTTTGCCACACCAACAATTTCAAAAATTCCCACCATTTATTTGTTTCCATTCCAAGTGTTCTATTTTTTTTTTTTTTATCTGTTGTGAACTCTCATTATTTGTTTTTCGTGTTGCTCATGAGTAGAGGCGGTGATTCGAGCCGGTCGGGTCGGGTCGGGTCGGGTCGGGTCGGGTCGGGTCGGGCCATGCCAAGTCAAAATTGGCCCGATTTTTTCGAACCTAAAATTCAACAGCCCAACCTACCTTAAAATTCGAGTGGATCAGGTCAAATTGCCTTACAAAGGCAAATTTTTTGGCCACCGTGCTCCGCCAAATTTGTCTCGATTTTTCGTACCAATAATTTGACTGCCCACCCCTTGGCCCTAATCCCAAGTGGACTAGGCCAATCTACCGGCCAAGCCAAAATTGCCACCTCTACTCATAAGTATATAACCAATGTTTTAAAATCGAATCAGAATTCAAGTGCCTGCTTGGTTGAAATAATTAGAAGGAGTAATCAGAATCGATAATTATTCATCTCTAATTAATTCTTATAGGGTGTTTGGTAGAGACATCTAATTAACTCTCGATATTCTATTATGGTTAATCAAAAAAAACTTTTTCACTCGTAAAATTTTACATTTTCCATTTTTATCCTATAAATTCTCAAATAAACTTTTATTTTTATAAACTTTACCTAATTATTTTATAATTTTGAGGTAATATTTTTATTGAATAATTTTATTGTGAAGTTTAAATTTTTTAAATTGAAATTTCATCCTTAATTATTTTATATAAAGATAAATATTTCAAATAAAAATTTATCTTAATTTATTTGTATAAAGATATATATTGTAAATAAAAATTTGTCTTAATTTATTTGTGATAATTATAGAGATTAAAAAAATTTAGTTATTTAACATAATAAAATCATAACTCAAAATAAACTCTACTTCAAAATAAAAATTTAATGACATAAATTTTTATTTCAGTTTTCTATCTCATAAATTTTTATAGGCATTTATGAGTAACTACACCAGCCCACTTTCTCATTAGGGCCAACTGCTTCAGTTAACTCATTCCCTAGAGAAATTACTCTTTCCCACTTTCAAATTAGAGAAACTGCACCAACCCACTATCATAATAGTCGTCCACGGCTTCAATAAGAAGTCTTGCTCTTCAAGTAGCTTTCCACCATTGCCCACGTACTTTGTCATATCCCGACTTAAAGAAAAAGTCTTCTCCACATTTTGCTTTTGAGACAAGGTCTCAATATTCTCTGCTGGCAGCTTTGAAATTTTTTTTAAAATTTCATAAATATCCCTAGACCTTTTCATAGGCTGATTCTCATGGGCTTGGGCTTTCTCGGATTGTGTTGGCATATCTATTCGGCTCATTCCACAACCATTTAGGCCAAAAAAATTATTTGTAGTATTAACAATTGCCCACCGCATACAATACGGTCCATGGGCTATGTTTGTATATATTAAAGCCCCAAAAATATTCTTATGGGCTTATTTCCAACCATGAGACCCAAAATCTAGCTTTCAACACATGATGTAGAGTTTCGACAACAAGAACAAACCAAGTCAGATCAAATGAGGAGGCAACTGTTGATTCATAGAGAAAAGTTCCCTCAATTTTCAATTTCAAATCTCCAACTTACTGCTTTTGCTCAACACGGTATCACCCTTATTTACTTTGAATAATTGTTGTTGGTGGGACAGGTACATTTTAGGATGTTATATTCCCTCAATTCGATGGCCATAAGGTCTACTTTGTTTATTTATTGTGATTTGGACGGGCTTGAAAAAACCAAAACCCATTTTCCTAAATTGTGGCCAAAAGCCTACTTTACATTACTCCCCTAAGCTCTTAGATCCATTTCCATTGAGTCATAGTCACAATTATACTACACGGATACTGAAAACAGGGTGTCATAGTCCTTAATCATCTCTTTGGGTCATAATCGCGACCATGAAGCATTGTGGTCGTGACCACACTACAAGATTCATCACTTAAGGTGTCATGGTCGCAACCAAGGTCACGACTTCACTGCAAGATACTACCACAGTCTTTATCCATCTCTTGTGTCATTGTCGCAACCATGAAGCACTGTGGTCGCGACCACACTAAAAAGTTCACCACACAGGGTACCATAGTCGTGACCTAGATCGCAACTATACTGAGAAATGCTGAGAACAGTGACTACAAAAGAGGTTCATGACCGCAACCATGAATTTATGTGTTCGAGACCACATTGAGAAGTGCTGAAAACAATGGCTACAGAAGAGGTTCATGGTCGCGACCATGAATTGTTGTGGTCGCGACTACACTGCAAGATGCTGAAAACAGTGACTGCATAAGAGGTTCATGGTCATGACCATGAATTGATGTGGTCATGACTATACTGCAAGATGCTAAAAATAGTGACTACATAAGAGGTTCATGGCCACAACCATAAATTGTTATGGTCGCGACTACACTGCAAGATGCTGAAAACAGTGACTGCATAAGAGGTTCATAGTCACGACCATGAATTGTTGTGATCACGACTATGACTGCAGCTTACATAACTTCTTCATTCCTTGTCCAAATTGCTTAATTTTTGTCTTGTTTTCTTCATTTCTCCCAAGGGATGACCTATAACTTGGTGCAATGACGTAACATGTCAAATTCTTTAGAGAAATCTTACATTTGTATGTGCAATGGCTACAAAGCTTATTTTCCTTGACCCCAATTAAGCATGAGAGCTTATTTCATCAATCTTAGAGTGATTATGATACCCTCTCATGAACTTATCCAAGTACTCTATTTGGGGAAATATGTGTATTCAGTGGCCTAGAGGCCTACCTTATTCACTCAGATATTTCAATCCCTATTTCCAATCTTGATGTGGTCAAGAAGTCTTCCTTGGGAAATCAGTAGGGAATCTTGAAGAAGTTTGTGTGTTTTTAAGTGAAGTGGCCAAAGGCCAATCTTACTGCCTCAAATCCTATCTTGGAACTAGTCGCATACCTACAGTGGTCAAGGGACCAACTTTAGGAAATTGAGGATATAAGATATACTTTTTGGAGAAAAACATGAATGCAAGGAAACCATAGACAAGAATTCTATCCAACCAGTCTATTTGTACCTATTTCTCCAACACCGAAAGAGTCCTGGGACCTACTTATGGGATTTTTAGAAACCTAAAGAGGCAACAAGAACACCCTTGGAGAAATTAGTGTGCCGGCGAATTCAATGGCCAAGAAGCCACTTTATCACTAGGTCATCCCATATTTCTCCAGTCCTAAAGTGGTCATGGAACCTACTTTTGGACAATTGATGACACAACAAGCTCATTCTTGAGGAAAAGCCTTTATTTAGGATCAATAGGAACCCCAAAGTCTACTTTAACCTTCCCATCAAACATCTGTATCTACTTCCCTAGGATTAAAGAGGTTAGGAAGACCTACTTTATTTATTTTGAGAATACACATTGCATATAATAGGTACTACTACGGAGAAATACGAGAAACGATGGCTAAAAAACCTACTTTTGATTTTGGATATATATTGAGCAGGTACCATGTTGGGGAAGACTTGAACGCTTGATAAAAATAGTGGCTAAAAGCCTACTTTTTTACTCAAAACATAGAATATAACAAGTACCATGCTGGAGAAAACTGAATAATTGAGAAAACAATAGCTACAAAGTCCACTTTCTTAACTCAAAACTTAGGCTAGTACAATTTCCCCTTACTTTCAGCATTATTTTTGCCTTAGGCTTGTTGAGTTTGGGTGATGCCTAACATCTCTCACATGGTAGAGAAATACTATTTAAGGTATTTCCTATTGATAAACCTTTGGTACGACTCCCCTTTTAGATTTTACATTGAATGTGTTTGTCATTTTCACATTAGGTTTTCAAGTATCACCTTCTAGGGCCTGCTTTCTTTAAAGGGTTCAATGGTAATTCCCTTGTAAATGCAGCCATCATCTGCTGTAGATTGTTTCTGTTTCACTTCTACTAGGCTTTCCTCCATTTCCTTTAATTTGAAGAAAGTTGGCAAAATTAGAGAACTAGTAGAATAATTCAAGGAAAAAATATTTGTACCTATCATAATAGTTCCCAAATCTATTTCTTTGTTTGAACTGCAAATAGACTAAACATTCTTTATAGATTTTCCTCCATATTTGGTTTTCTCTAGACTAGGCATCACCTTTTCCTTCAGATTCTCTACTTCCTTTGGCTTTCCTTGTAGCATTTCTCCAAGAAATTTCCTTTTCTCCATGACTCTTTGTCTCTGCATTCTCCTTTTTTGAGTTCTAGTAAGCTTTTGAGGAAATTTTTTATGCTGCACCACATGCCTTTCTTCTACGGGTGAGATAGTAGGAGGAACTATAAACCTTTGAGGTATTTTCCTTCTTGAAGGATCATTCATGACATTTTCCCTTAAAGAAACATATCTCTCTTTTAGAGAAACATTCTTTTCCTTAGAGAACTTCCTGTTTTTTGCCTCCTTTGAGTTTTCAAATGAATGGTATGGATACCTTCAATTCTTTTTCCATTTTCTGACTACAAGCACTCTTCTTTTTTATGCCAAGTCATTTTTATAAGTCAAGTATTGCTTAAGAATTCAGACCTTTCTTACCTTGACACTTGGTGAAAATCTCTCAGCCTTCTTTGCATTTAGTATAGCCCTCGAATCAGTAGCAGCTATGTTGATTGAAGCTACTAGTGGAAATGGATCTTCATCAATCATCATGGCTTCTTTTCCTCAAGAGGGCTTCACCATGACTTCCTTTTCTTCAAGGAACTTCATTGTAACTTCCTTTTCTCCAGGGAAATTTACTATGACTTCTTTTTCTCCAAGGAAATTCACCGTGACTTCCTTGTTGACCCTATCTTGGATAACATTCCTGAAACTCCAACAAGAATTAGTACTATGATTCCAGGAGTTGTGATACTTACAATAGACTTTTCCTCTAAGCTCATCTTTTGCTCCGCAGCTGGTGATCCCGAGGAAAGCGATGAACTTCTCCTTCACAATGAATTCTTGCCTCTCGCCACATATGATGATACCGGCAAGTGCATTAACAGAGGCTTGTGGCCTTAGGTCGTGTAGTGGAGGTGGTTGCATAACAAGTTGGAGAATTTGTTGTCCCTTATTGTAATTAACTCCTACAGGCGGTTGCATGATGCCCCACGAGCCTCCATTGAAAGAAAAGCCCCCTTCATACACTCAAAGTTGTGTAAGTGGATTAGTATGAGCAAAAATCCTCTGAGGGGCTGTGGCCATGGCTACATTAGGTCTTTTTCCCTGCTACGTTCTCCAAAGAACCACCATCTCTCCTATGTGCGAAAAATGATCTAACTCCTTTTTGCTTCAGATAAAGTGGCTGCGGAAATTGCCTTTAGGCTTAGGAATCAACTTCCGCCTCGCTCAATTTTCTAAGGTTCTCCAGGATGCATTGAAATTGCTGCTTCATTTCTTCCATTATGGCAGTGTGAAACCCCGAGAAAATCTAATTTTCTAAAAAATGGCAAAATGGTAATTTCAGTCAAAATCCGGAATTTTTCTAGATCTCGGATGACGAAATGGACTTCACCGTTGGAATCGTCTTGCGAAATCTAGCTACCACATCGAATTCCGAGACAATCGGAATTTGCACGTTTTTCGAGGCAACAAGCATAGTGAGGGACACTTGGCACATTTTGAGTGGCTCACAGTGTGCCACGTGTCAAGTGTAGAATCGGGCCAACTCAGCTTATGGCCCATGGTGCCATGTGGCATCTCCTAATCGAGGAAAATCAAAGGCTCAGACAAAGTGATGCGAATCCAATGAGCCAACAGGCTTGACAAGTGGCAAGCGAGGGACAAAATAGAATAAAATGAAAAGCAAAAGAGACATCTTCATTTTGAGCCGGACGGCGCTGAGGGAAAAATCGACTTAGAGAGAAGTTCCGGACCGTCGGTTCTCGTCGGGCCAAGAAGCAAAGTTGTTCTACGTGGCAAGGGCTAGGCGTGGACACGGGTTTTGGGGGAGTTTCGACAACTCCAAGAGGTAGGGGTCTTCTCCTACCTTGCTATTTTTGTTTTTAAGAGCCTTGTAATGGTTTTTGGAGTGTTTGAGCCGTGAATGGCCGTTATCGGTCCTCTGAAAACTTGGGATTGAAATTTTGTCGTAGCACTCGGGTCCCGCAGGGACCGTTTAGGTGGGTTTCCGGGTGGGTGGATGATTTATACAATAAATTATGGTTCGGGTGTTGTTGGGCAGGAAATGGCCATGGATTTTGGTTCCACAAAGTGGAACCGATGCTAGGTTTTGTGGAACCGATGCTAGGTGAGAGGGTTGTCCACAACAGCCCATCAGCCATTTAGTGGATCGTTAAAATAAATTCCATATGATTGGACCGAAAATGGTCCATGTGTTGTGCTGTAAATATTGCTTTTAATTGGATGACTTGAATCAGGTAGAAAGAAATGTTACGCATGAAATTTAATGTGTTAACATGAGGTTGAATTATATAAAATATAATCAAGCGCTGAGAGCTTTACTGGAATTAAATTGATTTGCTGATTAGCCTGGTTATTTAATTTTTGATGTTATTAAGTAAGAATTTAATAACATGATGTATTGAGTTAATTTATGTTAATATATGCATAATTGATATATTGGCATGTGTGGTTTGGAAATGGCATAATGCATTTTATATGCACTGGCGCAACCTAGAAAATTAGGTGTGAGTGCATAACATGAAAGAAAAAAAATTGAAAGAAAAATGGAAAATGGTTGTGAAAGGAATTTCAAGGAAGCACTTTTCCAATAATTTCTTGAGAGTTGTCCAACAACCATCTCGAGGCTAACCCATGACTGTTTCGAAAATTAACACCAGCCACCCGCTCTCGGAGGGTAGTCCAATATATTTACCGAAACTCGGTATGATGTTTTCAAGAACAAAACCTTGCTTTGAAAAACGATGTTTTCTTCTCGCAAGATTTGGCTTAGGCATGCTTAAGGGAGCCGGTTAGGCGCTTAAGAAGTGGGAAAGGTGAGTCGCATTCTCATCCATATGTCATGCAGCATATCTCGCAGATCACGATTGCCAATGTGTTTGTGTTGAATCGTTGCATGTGCACTTAGGTGGGGAGTAACCCATGTAGGAAATTATCACTACTAGGCATTGCTTACCTTGTCGAGGGATTATTATTTGTTGAAGTGTTCGAAGACGACGCCATTAGAGGTCACAGTTTTGAGAAGAAAGTTTTATTGATGTGGCTTGATATGTAATTTGTAAAACATGTATTAAAAATTCTAAATTTTAATATATGTTTGTATTAAGAGTGATGTAATCAACTCTAGAACTATTGCAATATAGTTGGATGTATTTTGATGAGTATGATGTGTAGGCCAAAGTGGCAATTTTTACTCATGTATAGGTCTCATGACATGAGACACAGGTTTTCAGCGGGTTGACGAGTTGTCAACGGACCCCCGGGAATCGGGGCGTCCCAGGCAGTCATGATCACTCACTGGTTCTTTATTTCTTGCATGAGAGCCTAGAATTCGTTAGAATTATCAAATAAAAGAATAGGCACATCCACATTACCTGCACACCTTCCTTCCACTTGTTCAATGTGGTTGTTGGATGGATTCCCCTGCTGTTGTACTGGAGAATTCATCAGGTTTTCTTTCTGTTCCACCAAGACTAGAACTCTTCCTTCATGTGTCAGTTTACAAAGATTTGATCCCCGAGTCCTGATACTTCTACAGTTGTCTTACTCCTTAATTTTGGTAGCATTCTTCAGCAAAAATTTGGTTCCACCATGGAATATACACAACTATATAAAAAAAAAACAAAAGATGTGTGGATTTTCATAAAGATATTTCCCACCGTGGAATATGCACAACTATATAAAAAAAAACAAAAGATCTATGAATTTTCACAAAGATGTGTCCCACTGTGGAATACGCACAATTATATAAAAAAAAACGATGTGTGGGTTTTCACAAAGATGTGTCCCATCGAGTGTGACAAAAATATGTTTCGATGGATTTTCTGGTGGAATTCACCAGAACATACAAAAAGCACGAAAATTTGTGAATGCGCGAACGTGCCAGGAAATTATAGTATTTCCAAATCGGAAATCAGATTTGAACCCAACTTACTCAAGAAAATGAATCCCTTATTCCCTTTGACAACTCCCCTGCATCTTAAGCCGAAAATGCCTTGAAAATTAGATCGCATGGATCGAATTTGAAAGCTAAGAGGAAATTTAATCTGACCATTTCTGGATAAACAATAGATTTCATTATAGAATTGGACTAAAAATCAAATGTTGAAACAAGAAAACTTTGAAGTGACAAAATACTTGGAAAGAACATATAAAACTAAGCTAGGAATTTGAATGAGAGAATAAGAGAAATGTTGAAATGCTCTTGCATTGGTTTTGAGTGTTTGAAATTCGATCTCGCTCTGATGCTTTAATTCCCTTTTATAGACATTTTTGAGTAATTTCACTAGCCCGCTTTCTCACTAGGGCCAACTGTTTCAGTTAACTCATTCTTTGGAGAAACTGCTCTTCCCCACTTTCTCATTAGAGAAACTGAACCAACCCACTATCTCAATGACGCCTTCAATAAGGAGTTTTGCTCCTTAAGTAGCTTTCCACAACTGCCCACATACTCTGCCATGTCCTGACTTTGAGAAAAACTTTCATCCACATTTTGCTTTTGAGACAAAGTCTCAATATTCTTTACTGGCAACTTTGATTTTTTTTTAAAATTCCAAAAATATCCCTTGACCTTTTCATGGGCTGATTCTCACGGGCTTAAGCTTTCTCGGATTGGGTTGACATATCTATTTGGCCAATTCCACTACCATTTGGGCCAAAAAAAATATTTTTAGTGTCAACACAACCATTCCCATGTAAGATTTCTAAACTAATCCAAACACTAAGACTGAAATCAAATTATTGATTCAATTCCATAAGAAATAAGAATGGAAAGAGATTTTTCATTTTCATTCATCATTCCAATGCATCAAACACACTCTTAATGGCATTATTTTGAACCATTCGATTCTTGGGTGATTCAACAGTTGAATTGCTAGTTCAGGCAGCTCATAAGCGGTTAGATTAGCTTTTCGGCTTGATCCTTAAATCAAATCGAAAAGTCGACCGATAAATGGTCAAATAGGTCTAACAGGCGATTCGGTTCAGTTTTTAAAACATTGGGTATAACACTAGGTAGATTTGAGGAGCTTTGGAGAAAATATTGAAGAGATGAAATTTAAGACGGCCTTTTTCTAATGTTTTAAAAACCAGATCGGTGAGTAAACCAAAAAAGTTATCAGTTCACTAGTCGAACCGTGGTCAAATTGATGACGTCATAAATGGATAATTAATATTTAATAAAATTAAAAATAATTATAAAAATAGCTTCTTTTGTTTAATAAAAATTTTATAACATCTCCTATGAGCTTAATATCTACATGATCTAGCTGAGCGTATATTCTAGAGATGCAAGGAGCAAGTAGGCTAGCTAGTGAATAGTTTCTAGAAATAACAAAATGGAAAGAGCTTAAGCAGAAAAAATTTCACAAAATTGGATCTTCATGTGTATTTTCCAAAGAATTCAAGTTGTGCAATTAGATTACAAAATCCCAATGGTAAGTTTCAAGAAATTATATTATTTTTAAGCTAAAGCCTAAGAGCAACGAATTTTCTATTGTAATGCAAAACTTAGATTTCTATCTTTTCCCCTTATCCATGCCTCAGAAATTGGATTGTGAAAAGATTGGGAGAGAAATCGATATCCCCAAACATGCAAATTGGATAAAGTCCAAAGAAAGTTAAGAAACCATGGCTCACCAAGTGATAGAGGAATAAGCTTCAACTAACCCAGGAAAAAAGACGAATGGTTTCCAGAATCACTAGTGACCAACTAGCCTAGAGCCCGTTGAAGTAAGAACTCTGAACTCAACTCAAAAGGTCTTATAATCACCAAGGAAGCTCATCACTGCCAATCCAAGTCTAATTATAATCTCGTATCGGTGAAGAAATCATATAAGTGTAGAAAGAAAAAAAATCAAATACTATGGATTAACAACATTCAATCAATATAGTGGGGCTCTCAAATGAGTCAAAATTGCAATATAAATCATTATTTCCTCACTAGGTGAAAGGATTTCTAAAAATCGAAAGGGGTTTGTTGAGGATTTAAGGTTGAGTTTTACTTAGACATGTTGGAGTTGCTACTGTTATCGTCGAGTTAGAGGAGGACACTGCCGCTACCATTGAATCAAGGAGATGATAAGATGCTATGGTTGCCAGAGCTACCCCACAAGGCTTACCAATACTTTACTTTTACTTATATTCAAACACCAATACAAATACAAATACGCTGGAGCACCGTAGCTCTTATGCTACTGGCGCTGATACCATTCAAATCCAATTGCAATTTCTCATTTAAGACACATTTAAATGCTCATTTTGTAAAGGATAATTAACCTTATGAACATATATATGTAAACATCATTTTTTACTTAAAGGGGGCCCATCATTTGTTCATAAATGCATTTTTTTTCTTTCATTCGATGTGGCATTATATGCCCATTTGGTCCATTTCTCACCTTGATACAATATGACATTACTAGTTGTTTTCAATATAAAAAACATTCACAAAAAAACAAAATCAGAGTTCACTTTTCAAATTATAGTTTCAATACAAAAATAGTCAAATCAATTCATGTATGCATATGACAGAGCTTTACTTATCCTCCGTGTGGCTTTGACGATGACTTTGAATCTCAACGGCCCTTGCTCTTGTACTGCTTCTCTCGATACCGCTGATGATAAACGCGCTAAGCATTTTCATGCTTAGTGGTTCTATATAATTATCTCTTCCATTTCAGTTTAATACAAATCATGCAATTTTTTCTAAACAATGTTTTTTAACCTTTTTGAATGATCAATGCAATACAATACATATATTCATTTCATATACATTCATTTATAGTTTATTGATAATTCAAAATATGCACTTTCATATGCAATAAATCATTCAAAACACAAATCATGCATTTCACAATTTTCTTATCATTTCAATTTGCCTTTAAACAAATTTAACTTATGCTTTATGTGCACAGGATAACGAATCGCTGTGTGACTTTGCCCCGTTGGCCGCAGGCCCAGATAAAAACATTTTGTTTTATAAATACGCATTTGCCCCGGGTTGCTAATCGGTTATTAAAATCAATCTAGAACACTACCGATATCGTCTCGGCCGGGCACAGACGGAAATGACACATCATTACGTTCGTTTCATAGATTACTGACTCGAATTTTTATTTGCATACCAATCTATATTCCTCAACTCGAATTTAATCTGCTAACATTCTATTAAGGGCGTTCAAATCATTATATAGGGAAAATACGCATAGTATGTATATTTATACAAACAATTCATTTTCTCAATACTCAAGCAATTTTTCATATGAAAATTATTTCACAATCAATCAGACAAATCAATTAAAACAAACCAATATGCTTTTTCTCTATAAATCATTTCCAGCACCAAACTTTGTAATCATTCAAACACTTTGGAATTAGAGAGAAAGAAGGGAGAACAAACTCCAAATGGAAATAAAAGAGAGAGCCGAAGAACAAACCAAAAGCTTGTTGCACTTTTTGATTCAATCTCTGACCCTTCGATCAATTCAAGCCTCAGCTCCTATTCCAATACAATTAACAATTATATTATTAGCTCCGGTATTTCAGAGTTCTATTTAGGTTTACTTTGTTCTAATTCCCTTTTCCATACATTTTTTATTTCTTTTTCCCTAACTCCTCCTCCTTAGAAAATTCTTAACATTTATTTTAGGCATTGATTTTGAATCCTATTTGTGGGCTATGGGACGCCCACACGGTTCACTATTCGGTCTTAAGCAGACATACAATTATATGTATTACTGAGCCTGATATTTTGTTCTTAATCACCTTAGCACATAAGGGCAAGAAAAATGGTTGCCCATCGACAAGATCGTCGAGGTGACAAGGTACAACACATTTTTCATATAACTTTTATGCATGTATGACCCTTCATCTCGAATTAACTGACCTATCAAGACAAAACAGGTTTTGTAGCACCTAAGTACTTAACTATCCTGGCCTTAATTTCTTTGAGTAATTAGTACCTCGCCTTAGTACCTGTGACTTAACATCTTATGGATCGAAAAACGCTTTCTGAAAGTAATCGGTACTCAACCTTCGCATCGATACTCAATAGGCTAAAAACCACATTAAGTACTGGTACTCAACTTTCAGTACCGGTACTCACCTACGATTTCTGCAGAAATGGCCAGTTCTTGCCATTTTCACTAGAAATCTTCCAGCCATTGACTGACTCAAAACCAACCTGACTGAAAATCACTTTGAAACTTATGAAACAACTCAAGGGTGGTCTACATTCAAAATCACTTTTTTACATGGATTGGGTTTTTCAGAGATCAAAATCATAAAGAGAGTTTAGGATTAGTTTTCTTGTCTTAACTCTCTTTCAAATCTTATCTTCTTTGCTTGAACAAGAATGGAACAAGAATGAGAAAGCAGGACAAAAATACCTTTTTCTCTGAAGCCCAGCTCCTTCTCCCTTGCTCCCTCTAAACGTGAATACCTATATAAGCATTCTTGACCACCCAGTTCTCATGTCATAATAATGCCTGTTTGGCCTAACATGATGAGTGGTCTTTTCTCAATTTTCTCATTTAAAGCCTCGTTTAACTTTCATTTTCACTTCATTTCATTTTCATTTATCTTTGGCACTTGTTACTCATTTATATTTTAGGTCTTCATTTAATATTTTTACCAAATTTGTTTAGCTATTGTAAATTGTGAGTTTTATCTGTTTTTTAGTTTTTAGCCATTAAATTCAGAAAAGTATAATTCCATTTATTTTATACCTGGCATGTTATAAAAAATGTTGAGTGTTTCGAGAGTATTCTGATCGGCGCCAGCTGGAGTAGGAAATGGAGGAATTGAGGAAGCCTTGAGAGTTGAGAGAGAGGGGAGATCGAATTCGAAGGGAAGGGTGGAACCAAGGAAGAAAATCCCCAATCCAAAACAATGTCATTTCTATGTAAAAATCACTAAAACGACGTTGTTTAACTTTAAAAATAAAATAATCGCACCACTCTGTTCACTAAGGCTGGCAAAGTTGAAGCGGTTCAAATTAGATTGCCGGTTGGGTTCACGTCAGTTAAGCGAAAATAGTTTTTTATGGTGAACCAGACTTATTTTGTGTCTAGTCGACAATTTGACTAGTCGATCCGATCCAGTTTTTAAAACACTGCTTTTCTATTGAAATAGGGTTTTGAGGAGCTTTGGAGAAAATATTAAGAGAAATTGGTTTAAAAGGCAAAATTTCAAAAATTATTTTTATAACCTTTTTTTTTTTTTGAATCAAAAGTTATTTTTAAAACTAACCACTTACAAAATTAACCTTGAAATGTCACCCTCTCTAATAAAAATATCTTTCAAAGTGTAAAGATAAATCTCCCACATGATAACTAAATCTCCTATGATATTTTGTCTCATATCCACAATATAACTATATTCTAAATGCATTTTTGTTTGAAATTATGTCTTTTTATACCTCTATTTTTAAGAAAGAATTAGTTTTACACGTAACTATTGGTCATCTCTTTTAAAAGATTATCTCAAATATTAATGACTTGATATTGAAGATTTAAGAATTCTTACAAACATCTTATGCTTTTTGATAGGGTTTGAAAAATGAGCTCATGGTTTTCATGAAACCCGAAAGGAGTACGCAATTTGAAACACTCGGGCCTTTGTGTATTAAAATGAAAAGGTCCAGATCCGCTCGGCCCAAAGGCGGTTATGAAGTGAAGAAAGCCCGACATTCTGCAATCAAATTAAATCTCATCAATAAGGGAAGCGAATAATCCCCCGATAACATATTATCACGCAAACTGACTAGAAATCTCACGTGGAAAATAAGATAATTCACATTATAACGACTCATCCTGCGAGATCAGCTAGGATCCAGCAATGAGGAAGAAAGATAATTCTAAATAGCGCTCTTTCAATATCCCTTATCAAAGAATCGGAAGCACGATAAAGAAATGAAATATCGTCGATAGGAAGAATTCTAATCACCACATCCAGCTGGAAAAACATATACTATAAATACTGACCGTGATTGAAAGATGCGCAATACATTAAGCCCTCTAAGCGATCCTATCTTTTCTCTCGAAAAGCGGAAAGCAGGCATCGGACGGCTCTGGTGAAGCCCCACGACCCACTTTCTTTCTTACTTGTCTTTGAGGTGTGTCACATCGGAGCCCTTGAGACCAGCCGGCGACGTGATCCGACCCAGCCCAGTCCTCGAAACGCTCGGCCAGTCAGGTTGAAAAAGCATCATCGAGTTAGCGCCGTTTGTAGGAACGACGGTTCTTTACAAATAAGAGCGTATCTTAGTTCTTGATGGTATCAGCACGGAACACAAGTAGAACGCGCGATCCACGAGGATGCAAGACCCAGCGAGCGGCAACGGTGACGAGACTTCGGTGCGTTAGAGCGATCTGACTAACGCGGACGGTGGAGGCGCTGCCTCACTAACCAGCACGTGGGGAGTTAGGAGCGCTCACCGAGGGCGGATGCAACCGCCCGCGGAGCGCCTCGCTCGGAAGGTCATAACCTCACCCCTGCGTGAAGGCGACACATTCCTCGGCACTCCCGGGCCAGAAAGTAGAGCAAAGTCCAGTAGAGAGCAGGGGGCATGGACCACCTTAGCCATGGAGAGAGACAGCGAAGCAACACTCGGGGCATGTCGAGAACGAAGAACTACGTCACCCTCGGCAAAGGAGCGGGAGGAGAAGCGATCATGGGAGAGCGGAGGTTCGAGAGCCTCGAGGCTGTTGGAGTGTGGAGGTTGTAGAGGACGCGCTCCGACCTTATGGACACAGCAGTGCAATGATGAGTCATCGTTCACGGCCCAGGTGCTTCCACTTCCCTCTTCTAGCAAAATTAGGGATGCCACAAATTGGAAGCATTCGATGGTGTCGGAGATCTGGTCGATCATCTTCGACACTTACAAAAAAACCAAATGAAATTTGCATGGGTATCGAGACCTGTGCGATGCGAGCTTTGTATCACATTAAGGCGAATGCCTTTGGTTTACTGGGCTTCACAGCCGTCGATCTCTCATTCGAGAGCTATCCATTAGCGTTCGTCTCCACTTCATTGGAGCTAGGCATTATAGAGAGCCAAGATTACCATCTATTGACCATCAGGCTCGCGGGAGAGCTTTGAGGTCCTATGTTCAAGGTTCAGTCTCCCCGAAGGTAGATATACTGGCGAAGTTAGCGATGCAGCATTCATTACTTGAGTTAGGGGTGGAGTTGAAAGACTGATGTTTTCCATCTCACAAAATCCTCGAGCCAGCGTGGTGAGGTGCTCTCAGCAGAGTACATTAATGGCGAAGCCCTCATATCCAAGAAAGAGCTCCTCCACCCATAAAGAAAAAAGCGGGATAGACGGCGGCGAGGCGAGCCCAAAAGACACAAAGCGACTGGAGAGGTCTCGAGAGGAAGCGGTCCCCGGCGTGGAAGCCTCGAATCGTGCGGGCCCACCTCGACTCGAGGACAACAAGCGTTATTCACCTCGGTTCTGCCAACAACTTCGATATCACGAGGTCTGCGCGAAGTGCGAAAGCGAGCGATTCATGGTAGCGACTCCAAATGTCGGACCGCCCGCGAAGATAACACAGTGTGCGGTTCATGGGACTACGGGCGCGGCCTGATGATTGCATACATTTCGGGAAAGTAGAGTACTTATCTGGCGTGGATATCTCATGATAGCTTCATAGCCCCTCAGAATCGGGGCTCGAGAACCGTACTGGTGAGCGATGCAACGCCACCTCGGGATAACCTTTCGTACCAAATGACCTTTAGGAAATCCATGTGATCTCGGGAGGATTTGGGAGGGGAGTCAACTCGGCCGGAAGGCCAGTTTACCGCTGACATGGTCGGGGAGGGTGGTTGAAGTACAAAGCGGTGTCCCAGCGGCCGGCTCGACACATCCCACAACATTCTACGACTCGGATGCTGGAGGGATACCGACACCCCCGTGGCGACCCCTTGGTAATTCAAGCGAGTTGGCTAACAAAGAAAGCGGTCCATCGGGTCCTAGTTGATAACGGAGTTCAGCTGACATCATCTTAGCCTCGACTTTTCGATGGATGGGCATCGAAGAGGCCCGGGCCCCGTCGACGCCGTTTGCGGATTATGGGAGAAAGAAGTATTGCCCTTGGGCTCAATGCAACTAGTGCTCACCTTGGGAGATCCCCCATTCCAGGTAACGTCGATAGCGAGATTCCTCGTTGTTGGCCTTATCTACCTATAATATTTGTTGAGCGGACCCTCTCAATCTTGATAAAAGCCCGTTCCCTCGAGCATCACATGATGATCAAGTTTCCTCTAGTAAGCAGTAGGAATGGTTCGAGGATAGCGTGTGACGGGAATGCTACTCAGCATCCGTGAAGCAAAAAGCGGTCGATAATATATACCCAGACGAGCTCGACATGCGCGACAGGAATTGCTCACCCGACTGAGCCTCGAAGAAATTTGGAACACATGCGGGTTGGATAGCGACCACGAACACCTACTTCATTGGCTCAAGCTGGTGGAGGACCTCAAAAGCTCCCTCTCACCCATTTTTTAAGACAGAACAAAGGCGTCTTCGCGTGGGCGGAGACATGGGAGGTTGACCCACGTTAATCACTCGGTGAGTCGATCCATCCTTCGCCGGAGTCAAATAAAGAGGAGGCCGTGCTAGAAAGCGAGATTAACGAGGAGGTGGCAGAGCTCCTTTAGCGGGAGCAATCGAGAGGGAGGTGGAATATCTGAATGGTTATTAGCGTGGTACTTGTCAAAAAAAAAGTGAGCATTGATGAAAGCGATCTGCATCGACTTCAGGCGATCAGCGAGCATGCCTAAAATGATTTCCGCTGCATGGTCGACCTCGTCATGGATGCCTTGCCGGCCATGAGCTACATACTTTGTGGATGCTTTCTCATTTCTGATCAGTTAGTATGGATCCGGATGGCGAAGGTTCGTTCGTCACGGGGCGGAGAGAACTATTGCTATAGTGTGATGCCTTTTGGGCTGAAACGTGAGCTACTTATCGAGGAGAAATTTTGGTAGCGGGATGTTCAAAGCAAATAGGAACGACCATGAGAAGGTATACATAGGCTTGATATCTTTGGCCAAAGTCATCATTTAGAACTCCACATAGCTCACACATCGGGCGTTCGGATCTGAGGAAGTCTGACATGAAGCGAATCCCGACAGTGTCGCCGGTGTCGGCCAAAAAAATTCTAGGTTTCATGGTCGACAACCCGAAATTTAGGCAAATCGGACAAAATAAAGGCGTATTGTGACAATGCCATCGCCATCGAGGAGCATAAAGGAGGTCCAACGTCGACGGGAAGGATTCTTTGCTTTAAGCCCGATTCATTATCGGTCAACCTTTCTTCCAAGTTTTAAATATGCCTTCAAACGGGATACGGGCGCGAAGAAGCATTCTCAAGATCGAAGACATATTCCAGCCCCCCACTCCGGCAAGCCCCATCGTGGGCGGGAGCCCTCCACTCTATACTTATTGCTGACTTTCTAACACAATGTCTCTCATCAGGACAAAGACCGAGGCATCACCCAAATTTTTGATTATTACAAATTGAGCTCGAGAGAGCGAGGAGAGGTATCCAAGGATGGAAAATTAACTGCATTGAAAACTGAAACTTAAGTCTACTTCATTTTTAGGTTCATACCATAGAAGTTCCAAATTGTAATATCCATGAAGCAAGTGTTATGATAAGCCAAAGACTCCTGTGGAAGGTCAATGGCTGGTCACAGAGTCGAGCGGAGTTCGACATAAGATATGTTTGGGTAAACCGCAATAAAAGGGCGTGTCTTAGTGTACTCGTCATGGAATTCACCTCAACAAAGCCTACCGAGAACGCTCAAACTCCGACTGACCTCCCCATCTAGAAACTCTCTGTAGATGGGGCCACAAACGCACAAGGAAGCGGAGCTGGTATAACTCGACCTCCCCGTATGAACAGATATTGAATACGCCGCATTCGGGATTCCAAGCCTCCAACAATGAGGTTTATAAGGCCGCCATAACAGCCTCAACCTCAACTATTCATTTGAAACACCAACTTGAGGTCATTAATGACTCGCTTCAGAGTAAGACAAATAGAAGATACCTACAAAAGCCAAAAGTAAAAGAAATGATCCTGGCACCGCGGTGCGGACAAGAAAGTTCTCGTCGTCCGTCATACAAGGTCCTCAAACGGTGGAACCCCAGTCGATGCTCGCAAACTAGCGATGTTCTCACGTGAAGACCTCGGAAGCAGATCAACGCCATTTTGAATATCTTCAGAGCGCCTTCTATAGACTTCTCAGACGGGAAAGTTGCCCTAATCGGTCCGAGCCGAAGTTGATGGACCCTAATTGGGACATATTAGACGACGTCTACCCGATGACCCAAAAGAGGCATCTAAAATTAGGACGAGGTCGGCCAGATTCACTAATCATAAGGGAAGCCTTTGCAAGCGAGGTTTCACACCAACTTATGCATCAAGGAAAAGACATCAATGCGCGATGAGACATGGAAGATGTGGAAATCACACGAGCCTCTGCAATAGCGTAGCTGTCTTAAGGTTGTGGATACCATCGACCCACAATACTCGTAGACGCCGGATCGACGAAGTCGAGACGCAAGACTCGCAGAGCATGCCAAGATCTCTCGCTCCCATCCGAGCCCTCGACATCAATCATAAGCCCCTCGGCCCTTCCAACAAATGGGCCACATATCGGGACCTCTCGCCCATTGAAGGGCCAATGGCCCATCATCATTGCAGATTACTTCACTGCTACCGAGGTCAACTTTCGCCACAATCACATAACAAGATACCTAATTTTGGTGTGAAGTACTACACATGTGCTCGTATCCCAAGAGCCCCGTATCGATAATGGAAAGCAATTGACAACGCCGTTCGCATTTTTGGTGTCGAGCTCCTAATTAAGAATTACTGCACTCCAACACATCCGCACCAATGAGCCAGCGTGGTCACCACTGTAAACCCTTAAGGCCGCATTGAAGACCAAATTGGAAGATCTTAAAGGCAAATGGGTAGAATACTTCCCCGAGGTGTTATGGGCCTGGCTGGTGACTGCGCAAGTCAGCAAAATCTAAGAAACCATTCGCCTCAGCCTTGGCATCACAAGAGTCCCTCGCCGAGGCTCGGCCAAGTCCCCAAGGATCGAGTCGGGCAACAAAGGAACACAATGACGAGGCTCCACCCACCTGACCTCTTAGATGAAAAGCGTGAGCGTGTCC
This sequence comes from Tetrastigma voinierianum, assembly GCA_016808115.1. Lineage (NCBI taxonomy): Eukaryota > Viridiplantae > Streptophyta > Magnoliopsida > Vitales > Vitaceae > Tetrastigma > Tetrastigma voinierianum. The sequence continues at coordinate 240,169 of JAEQBH010006200.1, forward strand.
TAAGGCGCACTCCGAAGATTACCAAAGGAAGACTAAGAAGGTATTACAACCAAAAGTCAAAACCCAGAGCCATAGCCGCTGTGTGACCTAGTTCTCAGTTAAGCCCTACCAAAGAAGGAAGAACCAGGCCAAGATGGAAAACTAGGCCCCACCTAAGGCCTCTACATCATATCAAGCGCATCATCGACAAGAATTACGGTGCTCAGAGCGAGGAGGGAAAAATTTATCAGTGTTGAATGCGGAACACCTTAAGCTGCTTATCATCGAAATTTGCCATTTAAATGAAGCATTACTAATTTTCGTGATGACGATTTGAGCGTTTATTGGTTATTTTATTTAGATGTCTCAAAATAAATTTTAGACAAAGAATGCGCGAAAATTGCTATACAATGTGAATGTGAAAATCACATCAAAACGAAAGTCTCTCTTTATCAACCAAATTACATTCCAATTACACCGTGAGGTCATCCATTACACTTAAGTACGCGACAAGCAGCCTCTAAAAAAAAACCTCAAGAAAGAAAGAGAAAGGAAAACGATGGAAAAAAGGAGGTGTTAAGAACAAAGAGATGGAAAAGGGGAGAAGAAGAGAAAAGGGATGGAAAGAGTTTGCGCGAAAGGAAAGGAAAAGTGGAGAATGAGACGTGGAAGAAAAAGAAGGAAGGAAGGAAGAGAGGAATGAAAGAGAAAGGAGAGAAGGAGAAGAAAGAGAGGAAGAGAAAGTAGTTAGCCAGAAAATAGAGAAAGCGACACAAGAAACACCTTCGACATTCCCAGCAATCTGGCTAGGGGAATAACATAACCCTATAAAGTGGGAGACTGGGGTGGAAAACACAACTCGCTGCGCAGGTCCAACAAAACCGAACTAAAAATCGCGATCCCTGGGCTGAAGACGACGCTTCTCGACTCTTCATTTCAAGGCAGATTTGAGTTACACACCAGCGCGCATCAAAGTATGGGTTCATAGCAACGGTCGCCATTTATAAGAAGGCTATGCATCTAAAAATGCGCCAAATCGCTTTCCAATTCTCCATGAACCACATTAAAGATACTGTACCTTTCCAAGATTAAATAGCTCAACGGTCGCACGCACAGACTCCGCTTAACGAGCCCGCCCACCGTCAGCCACGCAGCCCCAAGAGAGCCTGACTCACTAGTTATCCCAGCCCACGTGCTGGGCCCAAAGACCCGGAGCCCAAAGAGCTCGCTTGAAGAGCTCTGAATTACTCCGCAGCCATGCAACCTTAAGAGTCAGATCGGGCCAGCTATTCAAACCCTATAAGGCCTCAATGTGAGCCCAAAGAACAAGTGACGAGCCGACCACCGCCTGTGCCATAGCCTAAGACGATCGGGCCAAAGATTCACCATAAGGCCCAAACTGAGCCCAAGATTTTTAAATTTCAAGAGTCTCGACCACCTCGTGGTGCCATGCACTTAAGAGTCATATCGCCCAGTTATTCACTTCACAAGGCCTCAAAATGCTCTTGTCTTAGCTTAGTTTGACGAGCTCGACTACCCTACGCACCATACTCTAAGAGTCGATAAGCTGGGGTTATTCACCCCACAAGGTCTTCGGGGCCGCCTCTGAGCTTAAGAATTACTAACACTGAAAGGTCAGACACTCGCCGTGCCATGCGCAAACGCATAAGAGTCGATCGCCTCGCCAGCTATTCAAATTTCACAATGCTCAACGCCGGAGCCCGGGAGTCTGGCTTTGACGAGCCTGACCACTTACATGCCAGCCATGTGTACTTAAGAGTCGATCGGGCTCGTACTATTCGCCCACAAGGCCTCAATACCAAAGCCCAAGAGAGGCTCACTGACGAGCCTGACCACTCCGCTCGTGCCATGCAACCTAAGAGTCGATCGCCTCAGCTATTCAAATTCCATAAGGCCTCGCCGCCCCGTGAGCCCGGAAGAAATTTCATTAAGAGCCTTAACTACTCGTAGTTTAATGCAACCTAAGAATCACATCGTAAACAAAGACCAAATCCCATAAGGCCCCACGCCTGAGCCCAAAGCAGCCCTCTGACGAGCTCCTCGACCACCGCTCAGCCATGCACCCTCAAGAGTCGCATCAACTCAAAGTGACCCAAATCTTTACGTCTTAGCACCAAGCCTAGTAAACAATAAGAGCTCGACCACTCCACAAGAGCCATGTGTACTCAAGACTCAATCACCAAAGATTCAAATTCCACAAGGCCCCGGCCTGAGCCCAAAGAGTTTAGTTCGACGAGCTCGACCACCTTCAAGCTCAGCCCTAAGAGTCGATCACCAAAGATTCACCTCACAAGGCCTCGCGTCTCTGAGCCCAAGAGCTTAGTTTGATGAGCTCGACTAATTGCGGCAAAGCAGCAAATTTAAGAGTCGATCACCAAAGTTATTCAAATTCCACAAGGCATCAACGCTCGAGCCCAAGAAATTAATTCCTCGACGAGCTGGATTACTCCGTGGCAGCTATGCACTCTAAGAGTCGATCACCAGCTATTCAACCACAAGGCCTTAGCGCCCGGAGCCCGCAAATTTCGCCGACGAGCCTCGACTAATTACAGAGCCATGCCCTTAAGAGTCAGATCACCAGTTATTCAGCACCCCACTGCACTACCGAGCCTAGTAGCTCGCTTGATCGAGCCTGACTACTCGCAGCCATGCGTTCTTAAGAGTCAATCGCCTCAGTTATTCACCACAAGGTTCAAATATCGAGCCCAAAGTGAGCCTCGCCTCGACGAACTCGACCACTGCGCGTGCCATGCACTTATGTTAGATCAAACAGTTATTCAAATTCTATAAGGCCTCATCGCCCGGAGCCCAACATCTCGGGCCGTCGAGCCTGACTACTCCGCCAGCCACAGCCTAAGAGTCAAATCAACTCAGCTTTCAAATCATAAGGCCTCGGAAGATCTCGGAGTCTGAAGAAATACTGGCGGTGCCAGACGCCCAACTCAAACCATACGCCCTAGAAGTCGCTCAACTCGGGACGCTTCAACTCAAAGCATAAATAAGAAATTAACTACCATAACAAATTTAAATGGCTAAGTAAAGACAAAAGCAAAAAAAAAGATCATTTATTAAGGAAAAGGCTACATACGTCCTGGGTCCCAGGCCCAGCAAAAAATAAATAAAATAAAAATCGACGTCAAGCAAGCGAAGATGTGTGCGGGAGATTAGGCATCAGAAGGAGGAGCAGAGGGTGAAGAAGGGGAGTGGGTCTCAGCGGGGGTGTCCGGTTCTCCGTAATAGTCACAGGAGAGGGACTCCCACCCTCGGGTCGCTGTGGATGTCAAGGTCAAGTCCAGCCGGGCAGGTACAGCAATTTTCCTCCTCAAAGGCAAGCCACCCAGAAGCCCATTGAGTACATGCCTCATCCCTCAATCTTCCTATAACTTTGTCCCGCTGAGCAACCAGAGTTACTTGTTGATGAAGGTCCCCACGCAGCCCCACGGCGACTCGCCGCAAGCGCTCCGCCGAAGCTCATCCTGAAGCTCCTTACGACGAGCTCCCGTCCAACAACGCTGCCTTATCGCGCAGCTCATTCGCCGCACGTGAAGCTCTTCTCTAGACTCGCCGCCCCGGGATGTAAGAAGTCATCCCTAACCATCCGCTTATATCGGGCGTGCATCGCAAATCTCGCCCCTCGGGCCTCTGGGCCTAGTCATTTCAGGTAGCTCGCAACTCATCTCGAACCTCCCGAAGCTCACCTTCGGCCGCTCTCAAGCTGTTTCGGGCCTCATCTTCTCTACCCTCAGCCCGGGCACATGCCAATGCGGTATGCTTCAAATCAGACTTAAGCTTCACTGCCTCCTTGGTCATACACTGCACCCGATCCCGCAACTTAGTCCGGCCAAGAGTGGAAGCCACCGCTTGTAAAACCGGAGCTTTGGCACGTACCTTCTCGGCGATTTCTGGCTTTTCGCCAAACTCTTCAAATGAGTAGCCACCTGCCCCACCCAACGCAAAGATCAGCATCCAACACAAAACCAATACCCAACTCAGGGTGAAATCAGACACGACAAGATATGAGAATCCACAGAGGCAAACCCCGAGGATAGTTTCAAAGCTTCCCCAACGGGGGAAGAGCCCAAATTCCTCGAGGTCGACCTTTGCGATTTGACGACCGCGCCCGCCGCAAGCCTGACGTCGAGGGCAAGGAGTCGCCATCCCCGCTAGCTAACCCTTCCTCTTCAACCCGTCCGACCTCGATAAGGTGGCTTAACACTCGCTACGGAGGATTCCAAACTCGTGGATGGCATGAGATGGTCACGGTCTACTGAGCCCGAGAGCTTTGCGCGCCACTTTCATCGATCGCGGTCGGCGAGATCCGCAATCGAGCATAATATCCGCCCCGGCGCTGAACGGTGGCGGAAGGCAGATGATCCACTCAGAACCCACCGTACCGATGGTCTTCTCAACGGAGTCCGAAGTTTTCCGTTTCACGCTACGGGACTTCAGAGACAGCACCTCCACCCGAACCAGAAGCTCTCCCTGGTGGCTTGGCAGCTGGAAGCGTCCATGGGCAGACTTTCATAGTGGAAGGAGGCGAAGGCCTCAAAGCAGCAGAGCGGGCCGACCTCGAGCTCGGGGCGGCCAGAATATCCGACGGATCATCCGTAGGGAAGCGGGGACACTCAAACCAACGCTCGCGGGCCATGACGTATCTTTGTGGCCGAGATTGAGTCGAGCACCTGAGAGGCACGTGGACAATGCAGAATTAGAGATATCCAATGACCTCATAAAGATTATACCAAAAACAAAGCGACACTCACGTAGATTCTCGGGGGTGGTCCAAGCAACCGGAACGCCCAGGGTGTCGTCCTTGTCAAGAGGGTCATACTCCCAATTGCGGTCGCTGACAAAGAAGTAACGTTCCTTCCAAAGCCTGTGAGAGGAGGGAAGATCGGAAATCACCAGAGTGCCAAAGACTCGGAAAATGTGAGGAAGCCCCGGCGGTTTCCTACCCTTCAGATCTAAAAAGATAAAGGAACAGGTTATACTCGGGAACACCGAGCCCTCATTCCCAAAGAAACCACTAGACTGAACCAAAATACCCCAGCCATTGGGTGAAAGTTGAGAAGGACAGGCATTAAAGTGCTGCAAAACCCCTTTTATGAAGGGATGCAGAGGGAAGCAAAGACCGTTATCGAAGGCTACTTCAAAGAAGCATACCATCTTAGGTACAAAAACCACATAGGAGGTCAAAACATCGTGGATTCCAGACCTCGGACGCCCAAAAGGAGGCCGGTACCGGCTAAAGCTGGCCCACACAAGGGACCAACCCGATAGCCCCACAGCCCAAAGATTCTCAACGGCGCGATTTTAGGTATTACTCACCCCCCCAGATACTTAACCGTCTTACTCTCCCCCTTACCCTTGTCCAAGGGAAAAGGCGCCCTCGAAAGATTCGAAGATCGACCCCAAGTCGAACAAACGTGAGGCGCCCGGCCGTCTAGAACCCATAATGCACCGAAGAGTCACCTCCAATACCCGTGAGAAGAAGAACGACCCTGACCCATGGTGATGAGGTGTGTGTAATGAGAATGAAACTTGGCCGATCTTAATCCCAACGCCGATCACAGATTCGCCTCCAGACACCAGCAGAAAGACACAACGGCCCTGTGAATAAACGGAAAAGCTATCCCAGAGTGATTTTAAAAGGACTCCGCACAAAAGGTTCAGATGGAAACTAAGGAAGAGGGAAGTCCGAACTCGTTAAAAGCGAAGAAAAAGTTTCAAGATCGAGGGCACACAAAACAGAGAATGTCTGTGGAAGAAACAGAAGGAAACTGAAAGAAGTGGGAGAAATGAGCGTGAAAACCGAAAAGTCATCATTATAGCAAGACATATGATGGCAACCAAGCCTAATCAACTCAAATTAGCAGTCAAGTGGAAATTGTGATCCGATACGAATATGTTCTTGCTTACGCACACCGCATACAAGGGTCAGTAATCGATAGGGTTTGAAAAAAATGGCCTCGCAGCTCCACTCACCAAACCTGGCAGGAGGCACGCCCATTGAAACACTCAGCCTTCGATGCTGCAATAAAATGAAGGCCCGGGCTCCGCTTCGCCCAAAGGCTGGTTATGGATAATTGAGAAAGCCAACATTCTGCAAATCAAATTAAATCTCATCGATAAGGGAAACAGAATAATCCCCAATAACATATTATCCTGCAAACTCAACTAAATCTCACCAGCAAGGAAAATAAGATAATTCACGATATAACAGCTCATCTTGCAGATCAAGCCGGATCCCACCAATGAGGAAGAAAGATAATTCTAAATAAATTGCTCTTTCAATATCCCTTATCGAATCCGACACCGATAAAGGCAGGAAATATCCTGTCAAATGGGAAAGAATCATAATCACCATCCAACTGGGAAAACATATACTATAAATACCAGGCCACCCCATCGATGAAAGGTACGCAATACATTCGCCTCTGCGCCCCATCTTTCCCAAAAAGAAAACCACTTAGGCATCTGAGCCGCCACGCTAAACCCCCCGTCTACCCTCTTCATACGTTCCTTATGAGGCGCCACACATCCGGCTCGTTGCACTTACCCCAATGCAGAGCTCCAATTCCTGTACCAACACCCCTAAATGCTCCAGCCCAGTCCGATTGAAAAAAGGCATCATCACTTTTAAAAGACAAATTTAAGAAGTTTTATACTGCCATCTTTAATCATTGGATTATGTCCTTCATTATTAAGGGTGAAAAAAGGTTTTACGAGCTTATGCGTGACATTCATCACTCAAGATTCAATAAGACATTTTTATTCTTAAAGAATAATTATAGTAGCCCCATTAACACAATAAAGAAAAGAAATAATGTTAAAAACAATGTAATTAGTCTTATTGATTTGAATACGTGTCAATTTTTTTCATTCAATGGAGTTCAAGGATTATTCTTCCTAAGTTATTGTCTTAAGGGATGTTTGTGTTTTACGCTTTGCTAAAAGTAATTTCCTTTCATACTTTGAACTCCGCTTGTTTTTCAATTCTTCATGATTTAATACTAAATTTTTAAAAAAATTATTGAACGGGAAAATCAAATTATTTGATTTTTATTTAAAAACAATCACATTTTCAAATTATGTATCCCTTAACATTTTGTTATATGCTTTCATTGTAATATGTGACTCGTTATATTTAAAAAACATTAAGAAAACGTTTTGGAATCACCATTTACTTTAGTTTTATTTAAAATGGAAAACAAAATGAGAAAGAAAACCCTAAATATGACTCCTAAAAATGAAATGTATGTTTGAAAAAAACCGAGTTTATATCCGGGAGTTAGGTTACCTATCGGTAAAGTACGATAGTGAGTTATAGTACCCCTCTAAACCCTTAAAATTTGGGTCTTTACTAATCAAAGCAAGACAAATAGAACAATTGACCAATCAAACAATGGATACAAAAAATAAACAGCAATAGCAACACGAGGGCACATCAAGCATTAATAAATAAATAACAAAGTTAAAGGAATAAAATGTGTACGTTGGTGACGAATGGGGAGCGTTATCATTAGAAAACAAGGTTAGTGCAATAATATATAAAGAAAAATTTATATTAAATTAGGAAATCAAATTATAAATCAAGTACAAAATTATTTAATAAAGGATATATGAGATGTCAGATTTCCCACCAAAGCCCATTTATTTAGTACTCATATTAACGGCATAATATTTCATTTTATTAGAATTATGGAACTTAACCGTACCTTTCATATTAAAGGTAGGTTAAAAAGACTTGGAAAAATAAAATTTTAATTTGGGATTTTAGAAAAAGAAATTTTGAATTCGTAGGCTTAAAAAATGGAATTTTGAAATTTGTGTAAGGTTTTATAAGATTCTAAAATGGTGTAACCTTTTTGAAAAGTTTTAATTTTTGAAACTTTGAAATTTGAAAGTTTAAAGTGGTAACATTTCATAAGCAATACAACTGTAGCTTCATGGAAGAATCAATATATAAATGGGTCATCTCTTACTGCTCTATTACACATCAAAAAAATTCATTTTATTCTTTGCGAATTCCATCAATTCGAGAGAGCAAAGTAAAGGAAAATAAAAAGATTATACGGGTTGGTTCTTTGTGATCTAGTTTCAAGCTTTTAGGAAATCAATGGCTGGAGGTATGTAAGATTGTATTTCTTTTCTTGTTTCCATATTAGAAACATGTTTAGGATGTCGTATACACAACTATCATTTTGTATCAAAGCATGATTGAATCTCTGCCCTAGATATTTATTCTGCAAGTTTTACGCTTATAATATATATATATTTGAAGTAGAGGATCTCATTTTTTCTAGAATTCTGGATCTTCTGGTTTTGGTTTTTAATTGTTTTAGAATCATTAAATCACATTTATATTTGATTCAATGTGTTGTTTATGATTCTATAACAACAAACTACAGTTAAAAAAAAAAATTCATGTTTTTGGTTATTCTTGCGCTTCAGCAATATTAAGCAGACTTACAGGAAGGCCCTTTAAGGGTTTGGCCTGGTTTTAAATTAGGTCATCTTTAATTGGCTAAAAAGATTAAAAATATGTTACATAAGAGATTTGAACCTATGACCAAAGGTTCAACTGAGAATGACTCTTCCACCAAGCCAACTTAACTTGTGTGTTAAAGAATTTATATGTTTAATTCTTATATGCTTCCGTATTCATTGATATTAAGCATTATTTATTAATTGCTCAATCATGTTTATTTAAGAATAATACTAATAAAATTTACAATTTTTAAGGCTTTCAAAAAAGATGCATGAATGTATTTTTTAAGCTTTGATTCTTTTGTATGAAATCAAATTGTGTGTGATAATTATGATTAATTATACACTTTTTATAGCATAATAGGATGGTTTAATTATGATATTCAATAAAATTTGATATTATACATAAAACTTAAGTTTAGTGCCTAAGTTAGGAAGCACAACTAAATACTTATAAAATGTCCATGTGATCAATATAATTTTGGTTAGTTAGAGAATAGCCACAACATCTTTAATTAATTAAAATCATTTATTAAGTTAAGATCACATAAAGAATGAGACATAAACTTGTAATTAATTATACTTAATATAATAAAATTTATCCCATAGGAAATTTTGTTATATTTATATAATTAATTAGGATGAGATGACATATTATTTTCATAATTTACTTACAGGAATTACGAATTGGTACATAATTTGGTAGTTTTATCTTTAAAGATAGAAATGTAAAACTTATAGTGGTTATGGAACTTTAGAAGAACATTAAGTGGTACTTCGTGTGGACTATACATGTCTAGGAAAGTCCCCGACAAGAGCTTGATAAGTGGCCTCAAGGCTAGTGGTTATTAAGAGGGATCCGTCGTGACCCCCTCCACCCACCGTGACTTTCCTAAGGTATATAAATCCATGCATCTATCCGTTTCCTGGTTAATGCTCACCAATTAAAATGAATAATAATTCTAAATTTCTATTATAAAAAGTACAAAGAAAACTAATTAAATAAAGATTTTGCCCACAAGTAATCTTTATTAAATTAGATATAGTTTAGTGCGTGTTTTACATTGGTAACACATGCAATTAGTGATATAAGCCTCAAATCTAACATAAGCTTTTGGACTTTTTACAGTATCTCAACCTGCTAGTTATACTGATAAGCACCTAGACATTCTAGAACTTAGGGGTGACAACTATAAAATATGGAAAGAAAGAATTCTCCTTCATTTAGGGTATATGGACATCAATTATGCCAAAAAGAAATTGGAACCACCAGAAGTGACAAAAGAAAGCACACTCCGGGCCGGGAAAGTTGCTCTATCTCGAGCGATGGAGATCCAACTGACGTTGTAATGTTCATTAAGACAAAAATCACATCAGGTATTAGGTTCCGTTGAGTTAAATACGATAAGGTCCAAGATTAGCTAAAAGCCATTGGCGAACAATTCGCTACTTCAACAAAGCTTGCGCACTCCTAATAATGAAATCTCTCCATTCGTATCACTGAGTTGGGGTGCTGCAGTGGAGCAATATCATGCGATGAGGGACATCGCGTAAGCTCAATCCTTGAGAAACTTGAGATAGATATGTCAGAGTCCTTCTTAGTACACTTTATTCTGAACACTCTTCCTCATCATTACGGGCCTTTTAAGATCTCATATAATACATATAAGGACAAATGGTCAATCAATGAATTAATGACCATATGTGTTCAGCTAAGAGAGAGGCTCGTGACGGAATCGGGTGAAAGTGCGATGTCAAGCTACAACTTTGGAATAACAAAAGGAATGACACATCTCAGACTTACACTCTAAATCAAACTGCGGGAAAATGGTATGGAATTACTACCCTGGACTGGATATCAAGAAGGAAAATAAGAGTTTCTTTCGTGAAATAAGTGACACGTGAAGAAAGATTGCCCTAAATTCAAGAAAGGGGTTTCGGGAAGAAAGGTAATCTATCATCCTTGTTTGTTATGAATCATTATGGTTAATGTTAATATTAATACCTAGTGGATTGATTCTGGTTCTACAATCCATATTGCAAACTCTTTGCGTAAGGTAAACCTAAGGGAAGCCGCTGGGAAGTGAGCGAAGCATCTTATCAAGCAACAAGATGGGGTCACATGTGGAGGTTATTGGGACATGCACGTTAACACTAAGCAATGACTTTGTTTTAGTTTTGGAAATACCTTTTATGTACCAAGTTTCTTAAGAAACTTGATTTATGTTTCTAGACTTGTTCCATTAGGTTTTTCTTTTACTTTTCAAGACAATGTATTTAACTTATTTTATGAATCAAATCATATTGGAATAGGTATTTTAGCAAATGGTCTATATAGAATGAAGCCACTAATAATTCTTTGAATGTTCATATTGGTACTAAGAGGTGTAATATTAATGAGGATTCTTCTATGTTATGGCATCGGAGATTAGGTCACATCTCCATAGATAGAATTAAAAGATTAGTAAAAGATGGAGTACTTAAGACTTTAGGATTATACTGACCAGGTCAGGTGGGACTGCCTTAAGGGAAAGCAGATAAACAAGTCTAAGAAGAATGCTAATAGGAGTTCAAACATATTAGAAATCATACATACCTATTACATCGGCCCGTGATATGGATAAGTGTTTGGTAAAAATATTTCATCACTTTCATTGATGATTACTCACGATATATGTATGTGTACTTGCTTCATAACAAGTATGAAGCATTGGATGCCTTCAAAGTCTTTAAGGTTGAAGTTGAGAATCAATGCAGGAAGCAAATACAAATGGTGAGATTTGATAGACGTGATGAATACTATGGTAGGTACATTGAGAATGGACAAGCACCTGGTCATTTTGCAAAGTTTCTTCAAGAGCATGGGATAGTTGCACAACACACTATGCCCGTTCTGACCAAATGGTAGTCAGTGTTAAGAAATCGAAATTTAGTGGACATGGTGCGGAGATGAAGCAATTAACAACTCCAATCTTCCTAAATTTTTGTGGACTGACGCACTTAAAACGGTAGTGTATATATTAAACCATGTTCCAACTAAGGTCATTCCAAACACCTCAATTATGGAAAAATCGAAAACCGAGTTTGCGATATAAGCGCGCTGCTTTTCATCGCTCCATTCCAGGTGCGAATATATAATCCATATGAGAAGAAATTGGAGTCAAGGACACTTAGTGGTTTCTTTATTGAAGCCAATCGAACGCCTAAGGGTTATAGATTTTACTCCGTCCATCCTGCATTCGACTAGGATTGTGGGAACTCAAGGAACGCGGTTTCTTGAAAATGACATGATCAAGTGGGCGTAGATCGATTCAGTGGATTTAATCTACTAATGAACTATAGAAACTCAACCTTCCATGTCATATGATAGATTGGTTATAGTTCATAATACCTCAAGTTCCAATGAAAAGTTGAACAACCAATCATTGAAGTTCCACAGTAGCTGAGAACCTTAAGATAACCAAAATCTCGTGAATTACTACACACTAACAAACGCTTGAACCACAAGTTCTTCAAGGAGAAGATGGTCCAACATTAAGACGATCTGCTTGTGAAAGGAATAAGACGATTCCTAGTAAAAACATAGTGTATTTACAAGAAACTGATATTGGAGCCAAAAATGATCCTTAAACATTTTCACAAGCCTTAAGTTGTAAAGAGTCTGATCTATGGTATAATGCTATGAAGGATGAGTTAGATTCCATGAAGAGCAATGAAGTCTGGGACCTTGTAAAGTTGTCGCAAGGGGCGGCGCCACGATATCGTAAATGGGTCTATAAGACCAAAAGAGACTCATTAGGCAACATTGAAAGATATAAGGCGAGACTTGTTGCTAAGGGATTCACTCAAAAAGAAGGAATCGATTACAAGGAGATCTTTTCTCCTATATCCAAGAAAGATTCTGTCACACCCCGATTCCCGGTCCGACCCGAATGGCGGATCTGAACCGAGTCCGGGACGCGAGACTATATACTAGGACTCCTATCGAATTGCTCTTTCTCGAGTCAACTTTGTACCAGAAGTGCTGCCAAACAATTTCTGTAATAACAAAAATCATTTACATATACAAAAGAACTACCACCGTAGTGGTGTTTACAGTGTCACAAACATACAGTCCTGAGTCCCATTTACATATACAAAACTGTACTTTTACATTTATAAATCAGAGTGTGGAACATGCATGTAGTGAACCCCTTACTAAAGTGTGTCACTCTCAAGACATGGAAGTTTTCGCACGCCTCTCTCGTACTCATGGATGAAACCCGTGGCTAAGTTTTTCTTTTATGCTTAGCGAAACGATCTTATAACTTTATATTGGTATTACGGTTTATACCGAATCATAATAAACATATAATGCTGGATTATATCAGAATCTTCATGAGTTCATATAACACATTTACATACATAATTATCCTTGTAACAAACTTATGCTTATTCAGATTTCTCATATACGGTACTAAACTTATACTTATAGCAAACTTATACTTACTCAGATCTTACACTTATGGCAGACTTATTCTTATTCTGATCTCCCGTAGGACACACATTTGTACTTATCTCCCGTAGGACACATACTTATTCAGATTCCTCGTATATGATACTGAACTTATACATATACTTAGACTTATCTCTCGTAGGACGCATACTTATGCTTATCTCCCATCGGACATATACTTATGCTTATCTATTGAAGGACACATACTTATTCAGATTTCTCAAAGGACATATGTATCGGACTTATACTTATACTTGTCTTACGGATCTTATACTTGTATTACAGATCTTATTCTTGTATTTCGGATCTTATACTTGTATTACGGATCATATACTTGTCTTACGGATCTTATACTTGTTCAAATACTCTTCTCGAATCATCTTCTTTATTTTTTTGCTTTCGCTCAGGATTTCACATATGGCTATAGAGTCGACATTCACTCTACAAATTCAACAGCAATCCATCCCTGCTTTTCATCTCGCAGCAATGTGATCCTCACATCTTCAATATTGCATCCACATGTGGCTACAGTTTCCACATTCACGACGTGATCTCGGGGCTTCTTGTTGAACTCGCTTCATGTTTGTCAGGGCCCAAGAGGCAATGTGATCTCACATTCAATATTGCAACCACATGTATTACAGGCTTCCATATCTACGACATTCGCAGCTTCGGTCAACCTCGCCATGTTTGTCATTCGAAGAAAGCAATGTGATCTCACTCAATATCAAGTAATCTCACATGTGTATATAGAAGCTCCACATTCACGGCGATATTCCGCTGTTGAATCCTCGTCTTGTTTGTCATTCAAGAGCAATGTGATCTCGCATCGGAATGATCAAACGCGTCGCCCACGTAATGGCGTCGAAGCACTAGCGAGTGCCAAAGCACCGATTAGGAATGCACCCTATTCATTCATGTATTCATATCATTCAAGTATCTTTTCTCGATTATATGTGATAATAATCATATATAACTTAACCATTATGTGTTCATCACATACCGCCTTCATGTTCATGTTCATGTTGTTCCTGCTCATATTTCATATCCTATTTATGTTTCATGAATTATTACCTATACATACAGTATCTTATATTTTTCTTGCTACTATTACATATGACATTTCATATACTGTGACAAAGATAGATGCCTATATTCACACATCATTCATGTATTCGTTCTCTATGAATCTACTTACTTAGAAATCGGGAATCATTCCACTAAAATTATCGAAACTCAAGTTATGGCATTTTCATGCCAAACTAGTAATTTTGCCCATTTTACACTAGGAACAGTTTGAAATACCCATTTTCAAGGGGTCTTAACTCCATATCTGACACTGGTTCTTTGTATTTCTTTGAAGCTAAGGTGCTAAGGGTTCTTCTCCAACTAGAATCACCCAAATCGGAGCACCGAAACTCAAGATATGTCCTAAACAACCGGGACTACTCTATGTTCAAAACAAAACCAGAATTTGGCATGAACATAACCCTACTTTGAGTGAATTTTTAGGCCAAATAGAGTCATAATTTGAAGGTACCTATTTCGGGATGTTTTGTTTTCCTTGAAGTCTAGTTTAACCAATCACTTGAATCACTCACAAGTAATGACCAAATTATGTCAAAACACGCACACCGGTCCGTCAATAGGAAACATTGGGTACCGCATCGAAAATTTGGTACCTATCAAATGATTGGAACACTTTATGGCACTGCACACTGCTTGCACCGATCAATTTCGAAATTTCCCGTTTAAAAGGTGGTTTTTCTCCAATTTTTCCATATTTTGTTACCCAAATCAACTCAATAAACAATATACACATCAAAACCACTCCATATTCATCTTGTAACCTCTTTTCTACTCAAATCATCTTTCAATACATATCTTTCTTCAAAAACCCTTCATGAATTACTCCCAAAACAACTCTAATATGGGTCATAACCCATACACAAACCAAACACAAGGATTAGTTAGGGTTTGTTCTAACCCAAACTCCATTACTTTGCAATTAAACCATGAATCCAACCTCAAAGGGAGGATTCCATATTCTTCTTGTACCATTTAGGGTTTTACCAACCTTTACTTTCTTTAATACCTAAGGTGTTTATGATGAAATCCTAACAAAACCCTAGGGTTTGGGGGACAACCTACTAATCATCCAATAGCATGGAAAATTCATACAAACTTTAGAATTCCATACTTAATGTTAGATTCCATACCTTGCTTCCTCCTTTCTTCTCTTTCTCTTCCTTCTTCTCTTCTTCCTCTTCCTCTTCTCTTCTTCTTCTCCCCCCTTCTCTCTTTCTACGGCTTCTGTTCTCCCCTAAATGAGACCTCAAATTTGGTCTTAAATCCAAGATTTCTCCTTAAGCCATGTTTGGCCCTCAAAAAACCCATTTTTTTAAGTTTAAGTTTCCATTTATTTCACTTTAGTCCTTAAGTTCTTCTCTTTTTGCAAATAAAGTTAGGCATATTTCTATTTTAACCCATAACCTTCTTATTTTATGACTTATATGCCCCCTTTTTAGCAAATTACATATGTACCCTTGTTTTATCTTGTACAAATTCCGGGTTTCTCGTTTTATTTCCCGAAAATTCATATTTAACTTTTATGAAACCCTAAACATGTCCAAAAACTGCTAGGGTATATTTCGGGGTGTTACAGATTCTCTTCGTATTATTTTGGCATTAGTTGCACATTTCAACCTTGAGTTGCAACAAATAGATGTGGAAACGACTTTTCTTAACGATGATCTAGAATATGAGGTATACATGAAACAACCTGAAGATTTCTCTTCTAGGGAAGGTGAGCATTTGGTTTGCAAGCTTAAGAAATCCATATACGGTTTGAAACAAGTCTCCCATCAATGGTATTATAAATTCCATGGAGTAATTACTTCATTTGGTTTCGTTGAAAACCCTATGGATCAATGTATATACTAGAAGGTCAGTGGGAGTAAAACTTGTTTCCTTGTTTTATATGTGGATGACATTTTACTTGCAACTAATGATAAGGGAATGATGCATGGAGTGAAACAATTCATCTCCAAAAACTTTGATATGAAAGATATGGGTTAGGCATCTTATGTCATTGGCATTAAGATCCATGGAGATAGATTTCGCAGTATTTTAGGTCTATCACAGGAAACCTATATTAACAAAGTTTTGGAGAGATTTCGAATGAAGGATTGTTCACCAAGTGTTGCTCCCATTATGAAGGGTGATAAGTTAAGTCTAAATCAATGCCCGAAAAATTATCGAAAAGCAACTATGGCAATATTCCATGCTCTATAGCTGTTCTATGTATGCTCAGGTTTGTACAAGACCTATTATTGCATATGCAGTTGGAGTGTTTGGGCGATATCAAAGTAATCCAAGTATGGACCATTGGAGAGTTGTAAAGAAAGTCATGAGGTATCTACAAGGAACTAAAGATTATATGCTTATGTATAATGCATTTACAATTTGGATTTGTCATTATTCCGATGTAGATTTCTATTGTGTTGATTCTCGTAAATCAACATCCGGTACATTTTCATCATGGTCGGTGGAGTCAAAAGCTGAGAAGTGTCAAACAAACTTTGATTGTCACTTCTACCATGGAAGCTGAATTCATCTCTTGTTTTGAGGCTACCTCACAAGGTATATGGCTTAAGAGTTTCATTTATGGGCTTTGAGTTATGGATTCTATTTCTAGGCCATTGAGGATTTTTTGTGACAACTCAGCTGCAGTGTTCTTGGCTAAGAACAACAAGAAAGGGAGTCGAAGTAAACACATCGACATCAAATACTTAGCCATCAGAGAACATGTTAAGGAAAAGAAGCTGGTCATTGAGCATATTAGCAAATGTAGTCGATGATAGTTGATCTTTGACTAAAGGCATGCACCCATGAAATTCAAGGGGATCATGTAGACAAAATGGGGATTGTTTCCTCCCTTGTAATTGTATATGCTACTTAGTCTAGTGAAAAATTCTTATATATACGCTTTATTTTTTCCTATTTTCATGCACTTAATTCATTTTATATTATATTTCATTTGGACTCAGAATAAGCATGGGTTTTATTCATTAAGTTTTTGTTACCACATTAAGTAATTAAGAAGCAAAATGCATTGTGATACATAGTTGATAATACTCATTATTGGAGGACTTATCTCTATGATTCATGTATTTTGTTAACTCAAAGGTTTTATTAATGATTGCACCAAGTGGGAGAATGTAAGGTTTTATAAGATTCTGAAATGGTGCAACCCTTTTGAAAAGTTTCAACTTTTGAAACTTTAAAATTTGAATGTTTAAAGTGATAACCTTTCAGAAGCAATACAACTGTAGTTCTTGATGAAAGAACTACTATATAAAGGAGTCCCCTCTTACTGCTCTATTACATGAAAAACTTCACTCATTCTTTGAGAATTCCATCAATCGAGAGCAGCGGTAAGGAAAACAAAAAAAGGTTATATGGGTTGGTTTTTTTCTATCCAGTTTCAAGCTTTCAGAAAATCAATGGATGGAGGTATGTAAGATGCTATTTCTTTTCATGTTTCATGTTTCCATGTTAGAAACATGTTTAGGATGTCGTATATGCAACTATCATTTACCTCATCTTCTAGATCACCGTTAAAAAAAGCCGTTTTCACATCCATTTGTTGCAACTCAAGGTTGAAATGTGCAACTAATGTCAAAATAATACGAAGATAATATTTCTTTGATATAGGAGAAAATATCTCATTGTAATCGATTCCTTCTTTTTGAGTGAATCCCTTAGCAACGAGTCTCACCTTATATCTTTCAATGTTGCTTAATGAGTCTCTTTTGGTTTCCTTGAAAAGTTAAAACTTTTCAAAATTTAGATTGGGAAAGTATTGCCTCAATGAGATTAGGATCCAGAAACATCAAGACTTGAGAAATAGAAGCTTGGTATGTAGTATGTGTTTATAAGTTTCTATGGTGACGACTGAGTCCTATCTCTGGAATAGGAAGAGGCAAAAGTTCCAAACCATATTTCGAAACTCTACCATCGGGACTGATGGTTTTTTTTAATATTTGAAAGATACAAATTGGAGTTGGGATGGCACTATTCCTTCCTAGAAGTGGAGCAGCGCTGAGCATGTTTCGGGTTGGACTTGGTACAGTATGGAGCTTGGTTTGGGAAAACACACTTCCCAATAATTAAGTTGTTTTAATAGAACCCACATGATATGGTGTCCAAACATATTTCTTGGTTTAAGAGCATCTCCAAAGGCCTGGTTAAACCCCTTCCTTTATCTAATTTACATAGTAAACCCTTAGAGCAACTCCAAGGGAGCTATGTAAATTAGCTAGCAAAAATATATATTTTTATTATATAATCTATTTAGCTAACTATTTTTTCGATTTCACTCCAACCACGCTATCTATTTTAGCTAATCATTTCAACTAACTTTAACCAACTATTAATTATTAAAATTTAAAATACTATGTTGTTGGCACAAAAATTAGAGTAGCTAGCGTCTTTGCTCTAGCCAGAAGTAGCTAACCAAATGGCGGTAATGAGAAATAGCTAGTGTGATAACTAGCCCAATGGAGACAATATTTAAGATTCGGCTATGTAAAATAGCTAAAGATAAGGGTTTAGCCAACCCCTTGGAGATGCTCTTAAATATTGTCTCCAAGGGTCTAGCTATCACGCTAGCTATTTCCCATTACCATAATTTGATTAGCTACTCTGGTTAGGATAAAGACGCTAACTACTCTAATTTTTGGACTAATAACATAGTATTTTAGATTTTAATAATTAATAATTGATAAAAGTTAGTTGAAATGATTAGCTAAAATAGATAGCGTGGTTGGAGTGAAATTGAAATTAGCTCCCTTGAAGTTACCCTAAGAAAGCGAAGGGTATGTGGCAAAAAGAGTGGTCATTGGCAACAATTTGGGTGCATGCATTTGGGTCAAAAGAGGGGCCCGGAGTTTAATGGGAGCTATTACTTATAAGATAAATCTTACTAATTTCAAGGAGATGGCTCGTCCTATAGGTGGAAAACGGGTTGGCCCGACTCATATTAGCCCAATTCGATCGGGCCACGGGGTCAAATTGAATTAGGCCAATTCGATCCATTTTTATTCGGACTGGCTAAAAGTTAGCCCCAGGACAAAATGGGTTAAATTGACCAAAATATAAAAAAAAAATCATTAAAAACTAACTTTATATTATAGTTTTTGAAAAAAATATAAATAAGCTAAATTCTTTAATTTTATATTCACATCATTCGTCTTGTTATTGACAAATGCATCGACATTTTTAATTGAGTAGGCGCAATAACCTCGTTTTACTCCTGAAATTTTTTCTCTTTATTAGATGGAGAAACTTAATTCTTTATTAATAACATTAATAATCAAACTAATCAAAAAATTTATAAACATTAGAAATTATTAAACTATGTTAATTAATTATATAAAAATAAAATAAAAAAGTAATAAAAATTAAGAATAACCAAATTATGGGGACATAATTGAAGAAATAAAGCTATCTTCTATCAAAACCCAGTCAAACATGAAACATATTCTCTCAATTACAAAATTATGTTAGTTCAAAAAATCAGAATTTTTTTTTTCTTCATACAGAATAAACCCTCTCTTTCTTGGTATTTTTTCTTTTTCTTCCGGTGCAACACAGTAGCATCCAGGTCAAGCCACACAATATTCTTCATTTTTTCCTCTTTCTTTTGCTGAAAATATATAGATACTGTATTTCCAAAAATATTTGGGGTTCTTCTCATAAAATCAGAAAATCTTAACTCAGGGTCAAGCCTAAATTTCTTCTATAACCAAAATTTTGGGCATTTTTCTTCGAAATTCACATATATGTAAATAAATTTCTTGGGATTTTGATACAAAACAGTAAACCCTAACTGTGGTCTCCTGAACTTTCCTCTCGAATCATTGAACTGCCAGGCATGAAACTAGCCTAACGAATACCTCAGAAACAAATAAGAAAATCCACGCAGAGCTTGCCTCACGCCTCCGATGCTTGCTAATTTCACTTTAGAGAGTGAAAACGCTCCTATTTTTAGTATGGAATCACGTACCTTTTTCTTCCGTTCTTTCCTGCTTTTTATCCTGAAGGAAGGCGATCCTCTTTCCATGAAAAGTAGAAGATTCCCTTCTGAAACGAAAGGGGAAGGTGGCGCTTTTCTCGTGCATTATGACCTGTTCTTCTTTTAGATAGCCCAATCGTCCGCACTTTCTGCCTCAAGAAATGTTTAACCACCCTCAGGGTGGTTATAAGCGTGACTTATACTTGTTCAAGTTCAGAGAGGTCACTCGGATGTCTTTTTAAAGAGGTTATCCAGCCAGGAGGGACAGTGTCTAAGAGGTATGTATCCTACCCGGATGGTGATGTTTGTTTGGACTTGACTGATAGAGGAAAACGGTTGGGCCTTATGGATTGGGCCATCATCCTATGGCCCTTAGTTGGCCGAGGCCTGCTAGCGGGAGCAGTTGGGCCCAAGCCCAAGGTACCCACACTAACCTAATCTTTCAATCATAGTTTCCAAATCGCAAACCCTAACCCTAACTAAACTGATCTTAAACAAAAAAAATAAGTGTGAAGAAGAAATAGGGAAGGCATACCAATATTTTGGTGGTGTGCAGGGGTCTGATTAGGATGGGTAGAGAAAAATCTAAACCCCCATGTTTATTAGATCTTCTCGAACACAGAAGATCTGTAGCAACCCAAAAACCTAAAAAAACCCTCTTGACATGCTCCAGTTTTGGGTTTCAAATGAAGGAAGAAAGACGAAAGATGACTTAACCTCTTGACATGTTCTAATTCTAGGGTTTCAAAAGAAAAATAAAGATGAAGTGTGGCTTAGCCCTCCAGTTCTAAGGCTTTAAAAGCAGGAAGAAAGATGACAATATGACTTAACCCCTCTCTCATGTTCTAGTTCTAGGATTTTGAAGAAAAACAAAAGTTGGCTTATAGAGAAAAGAGAAGACGAAAATTGCCTTTGAGAGGGAGGCAAAAAGGGGGTGAAAATTGAAAAGGTGTAATTAAATACACACACAATCACATCGAATGGAATCATAAACAATTCAAAAGAATAATAAGTCTAGATTTTATTTGTGCCTTAAGTTTTATAACTCAGCCCTCCAAAAAAAGTGGTGTAAGACCCGAGAAATTTCCAATTATGGAAAAAGGACAAAATGGTAATTTCGATCAAAACTAGGACTCTATTCCCTGATCCTATGACCTAAACCATTTCACCCGCTGAATCTGTCCCACTTAAATTCCAGCTACCACGAACTCTCGTCGACCTGCCATTAACTAATTTGCACGCTTCGAGGTATCGCGTTCTGGGTGTCGTGAAAAGATACTACGCCGACAAAATAAGATATAATTATGTACCTCGCGACATAAGTTGCATGAGTAGAGAAATGATGGAAATGAACGGCCAAGATAGTGCCAAACGTCGAAAATCCAAGCTTGGGGACATAGATGGCATTATAGAATTTGTTTTAAATGATAATAGGACAAATTAGCAAATAGTGTCGTCTCCTACAATTGAAAAAGGAAAAGAAAACATGAATGAGGAAATAGATGCAGTAGCTATGGATTTTTGGTTTTAGAGAGTAAGCAACTTCCTCTCTAGATTTCTAGCAACCACCGTCGAATTCATCTAGACGGGGCATGACTCTCGTTTACGCAAAGAGGCCAACGCGTGGGCACCGGATTTGAGGAGTTTCGACAAACTCCATGAGGTAGGGGTTTCATCCTACTTGAGTTTTACACTTTGTTTTAGTGTATTTACGATGTTTGAGTTGATTGAGGCCGTAAGTGGCCGTTTGATCAGTCCCAAAGTTTGGAACCGAATTGTTAGGAAATTTTGAAACCCATTTGTGCCGTCTCAGGATCGTGCACTGGCTGTTTGGGTTGTAAATTGTAGAAATTTTGAAACAATTTGTGTTGTGATGTGTATGAGGCCGGAAATGGCTTTACAATTCGGTTTCATAAGGTGAAACCGATATTGGATATTTGGCTGTGAACAAAGGACTCGAGGTTTCACCGTCACGAAATAGTAGATAATTTGGGCAATAAATTTTTGTGGTGAAAATTTGGTCGAGTAATTCAAGTTGAATTGCTCGTGTTTGATAATTAGCCCAAGTGAGCTAATTTTTGGTGTAATGGATTGTGAAATTACATAACATGTTTGTGTGATTAAATTATGTAAATGTATATCATGTTATATATATTTGCATGTGTTATATGAATTGTACTAATCAAGATTACATTCCATTTACTAAGCACTTCTAGAACAATAGGAGTGAGTGCAATGAGGTGGATACCTGAGAGAAGTGTTTCAGAGGATCGACTGATTATAATAATTATCGGAGTGTATCAATTATAATATCGGAGGGTAGTCCATATAAAAATATCAATCGTCGGAGTCGGCCTAATTGATATACATCGGAGGGTTGTCCACTAAATAGATTATCGGAGTCGGTCCACTACTTATATCGGAGGGTTGTCCATAATTAAAAACAAATACCTTTGTTTTGAAAGTAGTGTTTCCCATACATGGCTTAGGCAAGTGTGAGGGAATCGGTATAGAGGACTCGGGACATGGGTTGGTCATTTAGACATTCAAGTAGGATCACGTATTTTCTTGAATGTGTGTTTACATAAGGTTACTGTGCATATGCACTTAGGGTGGAGAGTAGCCCATTTAGGTGATTCCACTACTCGGGCGATAGCTCACTCTGTCGGTGGATATTATTTTTTCGTGCCAGTGAGCGTATGGTAAAGACGGCCATCCTAAAATACATCGAAGAAAGTCGGTCAGGTTTGGTGTTTTAGAATACATGTATTAGAATGGTAAACTTTAATATGTGTTGTGAAGCAAGAAAGTAAATTTAACTCGAACTATTCTATATAGTTGGTATATGATAGGTATTGTGTATGGGCCCAAGTGGTCGTCAGATCATGATATTGATGTTCGGGACAAAAGTTATGTACTGTAGGTAGAGCCCCCGTACAAAGGAGCACTTCCACCGGATGCCGAGCTGTGCTGGTGATCCAGACATCCAACTATTATTCCAAGTGGGCACAACTTAATTCCCTGATTGGGGTGTCAGCGCCTTGGTATCGGGGAGTTTAGGTATATTGTAAACCTCAACCTCGCATTGAATGTTATAATAGTAGTTTTTGAACCGATTAGGAGGTCCAATGATAGAAACGAGGGTAGCTTAGAATTTAACGCCCGACGTCATTCAAAATTGCTGAATTTTCGAAAATTGTAACTGTGTGCCCTAAGGAATACGATGTTTCTATTATATCCGGACGAGGGCTTTGCCAAGGAATTTTAAGAAATTTCGGCCCTATGACTTTGAACCGATATTTAGAAGAGAATTAGATATTTAAGTGAATAGTGATTTTCCTGACCAAATTCGGTTCATACGATATTTTCTAACTACCGAAAAATATGAAAATGTCCTTAAATAATCATAGAGTTCAACGAACCGAAACGGAGTGAAACAGAACCGCTTGATAGTTTTCAGTAATCCAACGTAATTCTTTGATAATACGCTATTGTCCGGATTTATGATTTTAATGATTTTAATGATTTTAAATCCGATTTCGGTGATTTCAGGGCCTGGAATCTAATGTGAAGGATTTAATTAGAATATTTCATGGTCAATTTGAAGTTTAGACGACCATAGAATATTTTTGATATTTAATTGGCAAAAGCAAGATAAGGTGAAACTCGGTATAAAATCGCTATACCCGGTATATTTTATCACAGAGCCAATCAAAATCTTCTAATGGCTAAGTTAAGATTTAAAATATCATGAGAACGGAATTCAATGAGATTCATGGGCTCAAATGCAATTTTGGCAAAGTTGTGTTAAATAGCCTAAATTCAAGGGACCAAATGGTAATTAAAGGAAAGACAAAATATTAAACTAAGACAAAACAAAGTTCTTCATTTTTGTCTCTCAAAAGTTGGGAACCCAGAGGAGAGAAAGGAGAAGGGAGAAAAGGAGAGAAAATAAAGGAAAGAAGAGAGAGTTGAAGAAATTCCTCTGTGTGGAGCAAGGCAGACGATTTTTCTTTCCTTTGCTCTTCCATGTCGCTTCACAAGCATATAGTTAAGAGGAAGCCAAAGTTAAACCGCTAACAAGTAAGTTTTAATGATTGAAAGTTAGGGGTTTGATGTTTTTCATGTCTAATGTCTTGAATTTTCTCGTATGCAGTGTTAAATCGTGGTATTTAAGGTCGAATGTCGATACGATTTCGATATCAAACGAAAAGAAATGGATTAGTTAGGCTTTCTCAAAAATAAAGTCGAAAGGAATTGTTAGGGTTTGATGTTTTTCATATCTAATGTCTTGACTTTTCTCGGTATGGATGTTAAAATTGCGGTATTTAAGGTTGAATGATGCCGATTTTGATATCAATTGAGAATAAAATGGATTAAATAGTTTGGAAAAAAGAAAGTGAGGGAATTGTTAGGAATTGATAGTGAATTTTGTGTGATATGTTGAAATGGGTATAAGGTATTAGATTGGAGTGTTTAGAGGAAAAAAAAGTGGAAGAGAAAACACATTCGTCATTTTCTGGGCAGTGTAGGCCTCAGATGCGAAACGCCCGTTTCCGTTTCGACCATTCACGTATTCGACCATAACTTGCTCATTTCTGATCCGATTTGAGTGATTCAAGTTGCTGATTAAAATAGTCTTCAAAGAGAATCAAACCTATAGAAATAAGCATCGTCAAATTCTGATTATAAGTGGCCTAAAAATTTACTCAAAGAGGCCACGCAGAAAGCTTCACTGTTCTAGCTCTTTACAGAAATGCTCGCTTTCCGCTTTCGACCATTTGTCATATTTTGACCATAAGTTACTCATTTCTGATCCAATTTGAGTGGATTCAAGCTGTTGGTTAAATAGACTCTCTATGGAAAATTTATCTGAAGAAAGTTCAAGTAAATTGTAATCCTAAAGTGCCCATAAATTTTGTCAAAGTGAGCTATGTGCGCATTCCTGCTCGCCAAATTGAGTCATCTAGATGTAAAATATAATAACTTGTGTTATGTGGTTGAGGGCTTTAGAGAAGGAGTTTTAAATTGAAAATTTAAAGAGATGTCATTGGATATATAAAAGACTGATCTGGAGAGTTTCATAAATTTTGAAGACCGTTTGAATAATTTTTGAGTCATAAAGTCTATAGAGTATTGTTGGAAAAAAGGTTGGCCAAAATGAGTGGGTTTTTAGTGCTTAAGGGTAATTTGTTCATTCAGCTTTAAAATGAATGTGTATGGTGGATTAAAATGGAAGTTATGATTAATGTATAGTTGTGGTTTTCTTTGAAAAGGCAGAAAAGGAATATCTGGATGGGAAACTAGAATTTAAGGAAGCAAGCGGGATTGAGCACAATTACAGAGTTTAAAATGATATTTTGACAATTGAGTTTTAAAAGTGAATGGTTTTAATGTTAAACTAAAGTTTAATGGAAATGTTTATATAAATGTTAAGGTATGAAAATGTTTTATCTTGCATCAATATATATTTATAGTAAATTATATATAAAGCATATGTTACAAGATTAAGTTTAAAACGTAAAGAATGATACGATATTTTCGATATATGTGTTTTTAATGATAAAGTAAAGGATTTAAATGAATTTATAAACAAATTTTGATAAATGTTTTTAACCGATGGTTACCCCTAACCCCATACGATCAAGTATGACCGATATCGTCGGCGCACTTCCTTTTGAAATACAAGGATGCAGTGTGCAGTTATAGGTTACTAACTCCAGGGAGAACGGCCATAGAAGTGAATATCCTTACACGTGATAAGGTGTTATGACTGAACCCTATGTAAAGCTGAAGCTCAAGTGCTAGCCAGAGTTGCTATGATCAAATGGATCGTTCTCACCACAAGATTCTGAAACTGTTTCGTGTGTTTATTCCTTGGGTTCCATCGAAAGAAAGAAATAAAGAAAAGAAAGTTTAAGGCATAAATGGATTTTAAATTAAGGGCATTATTATAAAGAAAGAAAGAAAGTTTAAGGCATAAATGTTTAAGGTATTAAATTGATTTTTAATTGTATAAGTATGCATTATTTTGATATATACCGAAAAATGTTATTTTAATGAAATTGTACACTCACCGAGCTCCTTTAGCCATTCTTTTCCCATATGTTTCAAAAACATTTTCAGACCCGAGACAAAAGGGCCAAGTAGTAGTATCCTCTCCCCGTGCATGAGTCGAGCCATCGAGGAGACGCATTTACGTGAACTCCCAAAGATCAGATAAATAGTTTGTCATTTTATATGTTAAATAATTTGTCATGTATATATGCATATATGGATGTATTTTGAAAAGGAACTACGAAGGTCGACTTATGTCCATTTCAAGCCCACTTTTTATAAAACCGTGCATGGAATTGGAAGAAGTTTTGAATGTTTTGATGATTGAAATGATAAATGTGGTTAAGTGGTATATATATTGTAAGTTGATTGAGTTGTGGACGAGGAGTCCTACAACGGAAGTTGAAAGAAGATTAGAAGCGTTTTAAATGCTTATGTATTTGTAAACTGGGAAAGTCCAAAACAGAGGAAACTCCGCCACTCTTTTTCTCGAAAAATCCAAGTGTTTGAAAAAGAAAAGAAAAAAAAATTTTACCAATTTCGCTCGTATTATTTTCTAAAGATATGTTAAGGATTGTAGCGTTCGCCTCCATGGATTTTATTTGACTGCTTAAGGAAAGTTTCTATATCCATTGAGTGCTCTGGAGGTCCCCTGGGTTCATGAGGTTAATCCGCCTGGATCCTTCATATATGGCTACCGAGGGCTCGAGGGGATTCGCTTAGCCATAGTCTTGAGGGTGTAAGAACATCACCACTAGGTTTGGTTCGATGTTGAGTTTAGGTATGAGATTACCTAAGAAATCACGGGGCAAAACTAGGACACTGCATGCATATGTTTTGTGTGTTTCGTGTGATTTGATAAATTGTTGTGTGAAAAATATGCATAACATGAATGATGTGTGATTATGTATGATGATGGTTTGTGTGCTTAGTGATTAGCACGTAGGAAAAAACATGATGTGTTGGGAAATATTTTTTAGAAGTTTTTACAGTGTATAAAAACTGGATCCAAGAGGAGAAAAAAAAAATTTTGAATAAATTTATTTGGTTTAATGGATGATAAACTAAAATTTTAATAAATTTTAAGGTTGAACACTAGGTTTAGTGTCGATCAAGAGGTTTGAGGGGATTTGTACAAAATGTCCAAATTTAAATGAAAAAAACGAAGGAAGAAAATAATTTTTCTAAGGTTTTACAAAGGTGTAAAACTCGAAGAAAATTGGATTAAAATAAATAAAATTTATTTAAGTATTATGGAAAATGGAAAAAAAAAAGGTATATATATATATTTTTGTATTTTCCAGAAGCTGGAAGAAATGAAAAAAATAAATAAAACGAAAAAAAAAAAAAAGGTGCAATGAATGATTTGGTTATCATTAGAAACAAAGGTCACAATACAATGGAGTATTGTATCGCGATACGGCCCTCGGGTGTGCAATTAGTCGAGAAAAACAAGATTGCAATATGGGGTAGATCATGTTAGAAATTGTATTGAAGGTCAGAGGCTTCTTCAAGAAGGGCTGATTGTGACACAAGATTTCGGGGCGTATTGCGGACTTAGCGAGCCGGGCTGCGACTGTATCGCAATACACCTTAGTGTATCAGACCGCACGTGAGGCAAGGTCAGAGTTGCGGCATGCATCGTGAATTCGCGACACCTGCAGCGCCATGCATCGGGCGCCGGGCAGCGGGCGCGCAAGCCGAGTGCACAAGGGTGCCGAGCCGGGCGCCGGGCGAGCGGGCGCAGTAGGCGCGCTGGCGCCGCGACACGGCCAGCCGCACTACGACACGGCCGCCGGTCGGGCGCTACAACACGTTGTCGCGCGCAGCTCGCGTGCCTCGTGCTAGCCGGGCGTGCCGGCCGGGTCACCGGGCTATGTGTGTGCACACCGTGCACTTGACCTGCACTCCACACGTTTCGAGTCATTGTTTGGACAATGTTCATCACAAAAAAATTTCGAATTTTTTTTAATTAAATAAAATAAAATAAAATAGACAAAATTTTGGAAAAATGAAATTTTCGAAAATAAAATTTTTGTTGATAAAATTGATTTGACATGTGAATTAATTGTCTCGCATTGCATTTAAATGCGGGGACATAGAATATGAACTGTATATTCTGAGTATGAATAGTGTCTCGGGGCTGTGTTTATGCCTTAGAGATACTGCATTGTATCTAACTTGCCATTGAACTGCGGTAGACGGGTTGGGGTCGAGGACGAGACGATGGCGCCCACGGTACCGGGTCGCACCATCGACCGACCGCCCACCGCATTTGATCGCCAGGTTACGAGGTCAGAGGTAGCTGGCGCGCAATATAGCACAGCCGGTATAGCGGGTGGGTCGTGGAGGTCCTAGTAACCTCCGTAGGTTTAGAGCGCGATCATCCTCCGACATTCACAAGGGGAGGAGATCTCACGCGCGAACACCATTGGTTTATGTAGATCGAGAAAAGCTGAGGCCGCGAGATTACCGGAGCGCGATCGACTCGCAGTTAGTCATGTTTCAAATAAAGTAAGTGAGGCCCAAGCATGGTGGAAATGGGCAAGGACCCCAGAGACTTACAGAGGCTATGACACGGGCAGTAGTTTCGTGGAGCCGTTCACGGTGTTAGTTATCTGATACCGCGAGGCATGCGAAGGCCTCGGGAGTTCCTAGAGTCGCTGTGGTGATGACTATGATGGATTATGTGGCTAGGTTCACGTAGCCAGCCCGATTTATTAGATGCTGATTACGGGCCACGTACATGGCCAAGGTTAGAGATTTGAGAATGTGACCTAAGTTGTCCATTCGGGCCGATTGTAGGATTGGCCACGTGATACGGACTCCATGGTCGGGACAAATCCATGACCATAGAGAGAGATAAAGGATGCTCTGAGCACTCGGGATGCGGGTGTTGTGAGTAAGATGCAAGGAGAGCCGCTCTCTTTCTAGTTCGAAAGAAGCGTAGGGCTTCAATCTCACGAGGGTTCCAGTGGCCGCGACCATCCTGCCGGGGTGGATAAATGAGTTGCCTATCAAAGCAAGTGATGGTGCTACCATTGTCGGCTAAATTCTGGCACATGATGGAGGATTACAGTTCTAGAGACGTGGATCCTGTGGTTTCGAGACGTAGTCCCGCCCGCAGTGTGACAGAGAGGATACAAAGACGCTCCTCCACGCCCCAGATAGGCCGTAGGAGCCGCCTCCTGGGGCTGGGGGAGCTACACTGCACCTCCTATTTCACAGCAGCCCGAGAGGCTAGAGAATGGGTGAGAGGCGGTATGACGAGCCCACAGTGTGTGGACACCGGGGGTCCAGGGGCGTGTCTACGATCACACCACAAAGCTGAGTCACTGGATCGCCTTAGTTATACAGGCACGTTTCTTGCTATCTCGCCTATGAGCAAGAGTATTATTTGATTATGGTGCTTTCAGATTCATTCATCACAGATCGGGCTTGTGATAGAGTCGGGGCTTAGAGGTTGAGACCTGTGGAGAGCCTTTATACGCAGTTCTCCTCAGCATTAAAAATAGAATAGTGGATTCGAGGTTGCGAGTTGGAGATCGAGGACTCTACTCACGGTGGACCGAGGATCATGGACATGTCGAGTTCGATGTCATCCTAGGGATGGATTGTGCGATAACTACAGGGGGTCGTTATCGATTGTGAGCGTAGGAGGGTTCTGCACACCGTGGGACGGTACTCATGTTGTGTTTGGGGGAATGACCCGCGACGTTTTGCGGGGAACGGTATAAGAGTTAGTGTCGGGACGATTAGCGGGTTGGTAGCGAGCCTGCTGAAGGAAGCGAGGAGAGACCGGACACCGAATCTACCTCAGTGGTTTGCAAGTATGTGGATGATTTTCGGGGATGAGCTACGGACTACCTCCACGGAGGGTTGTAGACCGAGTGTCGAGTTACGCCACAGTACTTTCCCATCTCTATGACTCAAGCATTAGGATGGCGTGGATTATGGACTAATGGGGCCTGTGGTCAGTGGGGAGTTATGGATGTTGAGGAGTTCGACAAGGCACTTCACCATGCGGGCGCTCGGTCCACTGTTTGCAAGAAAGAAGGACAAGACCACGTATGCGTGAATTCTGGGAAACCGATTAAGGTTGAATGAGATGGTGCGTTGAAGTTGATGACTGTGAGTGGGTTGAGGAGCGAGTCTACTCGAGATAGACACCATGCTTGGTTACCATCGACTAAGGAGTTAGGGAGGCAGGATATCCCTAAGGCCGGCTTTTAGGACGTTATGGGCACTTTGAGGTTCACGGTGATGCCCTTGGATTAACCGAATCACGCCAGCGCTCATTATGGACCTCATGTAGGTGACTGACCCTATCTCCGTCCGATTTGTCGTAGTCTTCGTGGTTGACATTTGATCTACTCCGGTCGGAGTAGAACGGCCTGGTATCGCGAGGATCATTTACAGATTGTTAAGAGACCATCGGTTTATCCTTAGGATTCAATAAGTGCGAGTTTTGTTCTTGAGGTGAGATTTTTTGGGACAAATGGTTTGACGTCAGTGTCGGTGGAATTAGAAGGTCGGTAGTGATGAGTTTGGAGGCGAGAAGTCGGTCTTGATCACGCGGGTTTCTTGGGATTGGTACAGGTACTACAGGAGATTCATTGAGGATTTCTCGGGTCGCGACTTCCTATGGCCGGATTGACTGCAGAAGGAGATTCCGGGTTTGATTGGGATAGTGTGATGTGAGGAGGCATTCGGGGAGTTGAGGATATGCCGGCTCCTATCTTGATAGTCTGGACGGGGGCGGGGTACATAGTGTATTGTGATGCCTCGAGAGCGGGCCAGGATGTGTTTGATGCGATTAGGAGGGTAGTAGCTTATGGTTCCGTCGGTTGAGAATCATGAGCAAATTACTACACGATATGGAGTTGGCGGCCGTAGTCTTCGTCTTGAAGATTTGGCGCCACTAGCATATGGTGAGGAGTTCGAGGTGTGCTGAGACCATAAAAGTTTGAAGTATATTTTACCGACGGGACCTCAATGAGGCAATGCAGGATGGATGGAGTTCCTAGAGGATTATGACCTAACTTTTGCATTACCACCTGGTAAGGAAAATTTGGTGGTGCGATGCACTGATCGGAGATCTTTGGGAGTATTGGCTGTAGCTTCGGGAGTGGCGGATGCTGAGGGCGTGGGGCCGAGTTTGGATTCTGATGCAGTGGCGAGCACGGGTGTTGGGGAGTTTAGTGGCTGCAGTCTCTGTTGGCGAGTGATTAAGTCATGGGCGCGAGAGATAGTGTCTATCGAGGGGCCAAAGATACGGTCGGTGCGGTGGCGGGTTGGACGAATCCCTTTCGGATGGTAGTCTTCGGTATAGAGGAGGGGTAGT
This sequence comes from Tetrastigma voinierianum, assembly GCA_016808115.1. Taxonomy (NCBI): domain Eukaryota; kingdom Viridiplantae; phylum Streptophyta; class Magnoliopsida; order Vitales; family Vitaceae; genus Tetrastigma; species Tetrastigma voinierianum. Next base: position 271,633 of record JAEQBH010006200.1, read on the forward strand.
GGTTCCCCATTTGACGAGCTTGAGAGAGAGGGAGATTCTCGGGAGTTTCAGCGCTCTCGATTTGTCGTGCATCGGTGCTTCGAAAATGTACCCGAGATCTTCGATAGATTAGTATTACCCCGGGTAGGATGAAAAGAGACACGTGGGGACCGTGCGGCGATGTCTCACGTGTCAGCGGGAGGCTGAACACTAGAAGCGGCGGGTGCTGCCGTGGAAGTGGCGAGTGGAAGTGGGAGCACGTCACGATGGATTTTGTGACTCACTTATCACGGACACCGCAGAGACATGATGCGGTATAGGTGATAGTGGACCGACTCACGAAGTCGGCACATTTCCAAGCCGTGCGGATGACATTCTCATTGGAGAGATTCTACAGGTTGTATGTCGAGAAGTGTCAGGCTACATGTAGTACTGCGGTATCCATGGTGTCATTATAGGGACCGAGATTTCTGACGCATTTTGGAAGAGTTTGGTATGGCCTGGCAGTGACGATGAGTCTGGGCTTTCCGCTCAGACGGATGGTCGATCGAGAGGACTATCTAAGTGTTAGAAGGACATGCTAAATGCATCTGGATCATAAGGAGTATTTGGGAAGAGCACTTGCCCATAGTGTAATTTACTATAACAGCGGTTATCGATGATATGGCTAATTGGCACCTTATGAAGCGTGTATGGGGCCATACGGTCACCATTATGTTGGACCAGGGTGGAAAGGCTCCATCACTGGTCTGATACGATTAGAGACACCTGAGAAGGTGAAGCTTGTCTGACGGCGTCTTCTCACACTGACTCCAGTGTGGGAAAATTTATCTTTGATGTGCGACGTCGACCCTTAGAGTTTGAGGTTGTGATCAAACCGCTTCTTGAAGGTGTTGCTAGAGAGGAGTGGTCAGTTTGGTAGCGAGGGAAGTTATCGCCCGAGGGTTCATTGGGCCTTCGAGATACTGAGAGGGTGAGCCGCTGATGACTAGCTCCGGGTTGGTCTGCCCGACGCATCGCCAGTGTCATGGGGTGTTTCGTGCCGTACTCAGGAAGTATGCCGGATCCGGTGCATGTGGTGGATTTGGAGACGATTGAAAGTTGACAACGATGGGACCTTCGAGGGAGGAACGGTGTGCGTGTTTGAATCATTAGTGATGGAGTTTTTGCGACCTTGAGACGTGAGGAGTACAGTGAGGGTGCTCTGGCGGCCTTGCCATGGGTGGAGGAGTCAACACAGGGCCGAGGACACGATGAGACCTATCCACTTCTTGTTTAGGGATGAGAATGCGTGGTTTAGTGGTTTATATTTAAATGACAAGTTTACATACGTAGTCTTGTGCACATTACATATGCATGTGAGTGATTGTGATTGTCAATTTCGAGCGAAATTTCCTTTTAAGAGGAGAATGTAGATCAAAAATTTAGAAATTATGGAAAAAGGGCAAATGGAATTTAGATCAAAAATCAGGTGACTAGATCTCGGATGACAGCTTCAGTTTCCATGTTGAATGATCTCACGAAATTTAGCTACCATCGAATTTAAAGTGGTCGAGTTTCTGTGTGAATTGATTTGAGGCATCGCGGTTCGGGGTGTCGTAAAGCGATGGCTGATGTGACAAGAGAGTCACATATAATATGTACTCATGTGACATAAGTTGCATGAGTAGAGAAATGATGGAAATGGATGGCCGAGATAGTGCCAAATGTCGAAAATCCAAGCTTGGGGACATAGATGACATTATAGAATTTGTTTTAAATGATAATAGGACAAATTAGCAAATAGTGTCGTCTCCTACAATTGAAAAAGGAAAAGAAAACATGAATGGAGGAAATAGATGTAGTGGCTATGGATTTTTGGTTTTAGAGAGAGAGTAAGCAACTTCTCTCTAGATTTCTAGCAAATCCGACTGTCGGAATTCATTGGGACAAGAAGGAAAGTCGCTCTACGCAAAGAGGCCAACGCGTGGGCACCGGATTTGAGGAGTTTCGACAAACTCCGTGAGGTAGGGTTTTTCATCCCTGCCCAGGTTTTACACTTTGTTTTAAGATAATATTTACGATGTTTGAGTTGATTGAACCATTGGTGGCAGATTTGATCGGTCGAGGTTGAGCAGAATTGTTGAAAATTTTGAAACCCATTTATTGCCGTCGTGTGTGCACGGACTGTTGGGTTGTAAATTGGCATAGGGTGTGAAACAATTTGTGTTACGATGTGTATGAGGCGGAAATGGCTATACAATTCGGTTTCACAGGGTGGCTTAGATGTGGCCTGACTGGATGTGACGTTGACAGGAGTGTTTCACCTATTCCACGTGAATAATTGTATGAATAATTTTTGTGTGAAAATATGTTTAATTCGAGAGTAATTCAAGTTCAGATTTACTCATGTTTGATAATTAGCTCAAGTGAGCTTCATTTTGAATAATAATGGATTGTGAAATTACATAACATGTTTATTGATTAGAATTATGTAAATGTATATCATGTTATATATATTTGCATGTGTTATATGAATTATCTTGGAATTGGCATCATGCATTCCGTTTGCCTTTGAGGCACCCTAGAACAATAGGGTGGTACAATGAGGTGGATACGAGAGAAGTGTTGGAGGTCGCGACTGGTATAATAATTATGGTGTCAATTATAATATCGGAGGGTAGATCCGTATAAAAATATCAATCGTGGTCAGCCAGTTGTTTTATTCAGGAAGGGTTGTCACCAAATAGTTATCGGTCGGTCATACTGCTGTGGGAGTTGTCATGTTGAAACAATTTTTGTTTTGAGATGATAAATGTTTTATCATATGAGCGGCATTAACGAAGTGATGTCAAAGGGCTTGGTTATGGGACCGATCATTGATATTCGTGGGATCCGTATTGTTGATAATGTTCATGAAACGTTATATTCCAGTTAAATGGCCGTTGAAGTTGATTCACCTCGGGCGATATTCGCCTGGATCATTAGTTATGGAGCGTCGGAGGCGACTAATCTGGGGCGATCGGAAGAAAATGGTTGTGTATTTGGTGTTGAATAATATAATGAACCGTTAATATGTTGTTATGATGGCTTTTTTAACTCTTGAACTCATTCTATATCAGTTGATATATCTTGAATGAGTCGTTGTGAGCGATGGTGGTTACTAATGAACGGTGATGTTTGGGGGCGAGGTGTGTACGATGGGTAGAGCTCCTTGTACAAAGGAGACTCTTCCTGATTTTCATGAGTGGTGTCGGGTGACCCAACATCCACTACTATTCCGCGGGTTGACGGGTTGTCAGCGACCGGGATTGGAGTGTCCTGAAGTAGTCTAGGCTAGCAGCTGCACACGGACTAGACCATATTCCCACTTCTAGTATGTTTGGATAATTGTATTGAAAGTGATATCTATGTTGCTAGGGTGTTTGCTCTTACTTTTCTTACTTTCAAGGGTCTTATAACTCTTTTGTGGGTTAAGCATGCCACCACCCCACTTACCAAGGTAACCAAGGCAAATAGGCAGGGCCTTTTGCCTTCTACGATCCTTCAACATTTTGTCCACATAACACATGGTACTCTTGCTCTTTACAAGGGCCACAAAGGATTAATTTGTGTACCTGCTTTGTACATACAGCTTTAGTAACTTCAAAATTCATTCGAGGAAACTAGTGGAGAAGAGCTATTTTTGGAACGAAGGAAGAGTTGAATGCATGAATCACTGTTGTACATGGGAATATATTGGATCAAAATGCACATGAACCTAAGAAGATGGAAAGAAGATTGAAAGCGAAAGGGCCGGGACAGTATGTTTGCTCCATGAAGGTTGTGGCTTGGAATGTGAGAGGTCTTGGTCCCCCCTAAGTTTGTTGTTAAAGTTAGGAAACTTTGAACATTGTAGCTTCTGATATTTTGTTTCGATTTGAAACTAAACTTGATTCTAAGAGAATTATGAATATTTTTCCTAAGCCTCTTTTTAAGTGCTATGATTTTGTTGATCCAGTGCTATGAATTTGTTGATCTAGTAGATCTTTCACGAGGACTATGGTTATGTTGGAATCCTAAAACGAGCACCTTGGACGTTATTATGAAAAATGATAGGATGTTTCATTGTATAATCTACATCCCGAACCATAATATTAACTATTTTGTTACATTTGTGTATGGATATCGCCAGCATTACAAACAAAAAATGATTTGTGATGCTTTACTTAATATTAAAGCGTTTACTAATGGACCTTGGGCCTTAATTGGCGACTTTAACGAAATCTTGCATCCTTATGAGAAAGTAGGAGGGAATCATGGGAACACTTCTAGAATGTATGACTTTGCAGATTTTATTGATAATTGTCAATTACTTGAATTGGAATATTTTGGTCTGCATTTTACATGGTTTATTAAGAGAAAATATTCATCTTCCATTTTTGCAAAATCAGATAGAGTTCTTATAAATGAACAATGGATTTCCTCATTTAAGGATGTGAGAGTTAAAACTCTTCTCATTGTTGGGTTTGACCATGGGCCCATTGTCTTACACCTTGATAGAAGAAGTTTAGAGACCAAACCTAAATCTTTTAGATGCGAAGAATTTGGTTCCATAATCTAGGTTTTAGTGACGTCGTTGAGGAAGCTTGGAGGACTCACTTCGCAAAGGTCTAATGTCTTATAATTAGTTTTAAAAAAAATAAAGCTATTCGGGAAAATAACTAGGGCTTGGGATAAACAAGAAGTTTGAAATTTGGAAGTCAACATAAATCAAATAGAAAAAGACATTGAGTTAATTCAAAATTTCCTCATGGCAAACCCTTGTAATGTTTCAAAAAAAATTTTTGACTTATCTTAAAAGCAATCAGGAATTAAAACTATAAAATATCAAGTGAGCTCAAAAATTAGCTAAACTTTGGACGATTAGGAGATAGAAATAATCGTTAGTTTCAAACAACTCTCAACGAAGGAGGAAAAAATAAAAATTCAGAAAAGTTTGCTTGATGGTTTGGTATGACAACCAATATGATATTTTAAGAATTTTCATTAACGACTTCTATAAAGGTTCAAATTTGAGAAACCAAGGATAGTTCTGCTTGAAATGTTGATTCTCTTAATTCGGTATTTATGAGGAGAAAAACATTGAATCAATTAAAGAAGTGAGTGGAAAAGTGTTTACAACTCTTTCATAAATCAAGTAGTCCCCAAATCTGTTTGGACAAATAGACTTGAAGGTAGATTTTATAATTTTTTGGAAATGGTAGGTAAATCTATTAATGAAATGGGTTTAGAGTGTTATTTTATAATGGACATTTGCCAGAAGGCCAAATAGAACTATTATCACCTTGTTGATTCCAGAATTAGACAATCCATAAACCCAAACCACTATGAGCTACATTATTGAAGTCTTTGAAATATGTGCTATAAAATAATAGCCAGAATTCTAGTGAATAGAATAAAACCTTTCCTAAACAAAATTGTTTCTCCTTTACAAGGAGCTTTTACTCAAAGTAGACTCATTAATGATAATATTCTATTAGCCCATAAAATTTTGTATTTTTTTTAAAAAGAAAAAAAGAAAGTCAGGATACATGGAAGTTAAACTTGACATGGAAAAAATACTACGACATAGTACAGTGGACTTCATCAAAGTCACTCTCACTCGATTAGGCTTTCACCCCAAATGGGTTGGATGTGTTATGAAATGTATTTCCACAATGTTGTGCTCCACTTTGGCTCCATTTTGATAAATGATAGTCCATAAGGTAAAAATTTTCCATCGAGAGGCATTAGATAAGGTGACCCACTATCTCCATATATTTTTATTCTTGCTGGGGATTTCTTTGTAGAAATTAATGAAACAAATTGAAAACCTAAGATATAGGTATTACACCTAAACGAGATTAAAATCCCTTCCCTTATGTTTGTATAAAATTGCATCATTTTGCCTAAGGCATCTTAAAATACACCAATACTATCAATAGGGTATACATAAATTTTTGTGCTTTATACGGCTAACTTGAATTTTCCCAAGATGTAACAAAAATTCAACAACATTCAAGGAGCTACAAAAAGGAGATTAGATAAAGTATTGAACATTCTTATTTCCAATTGCATAAGTAATTACCTTGGATCCATGACAAAGTAAAAAGAAGTACCTTTTATGAAGTACTCACTAAATCTAAAAAAAAAGTTAGTATCTTTGAAGGCACACTTCCTTTCTAGAGTTGGTAAAGTTGTTCTAATAAAGACAAATTTAGCAAGCTCTCCTTTGCATGTTATTAATTGTTCTAAGCTTACTAAGAGAAATAATGAAGATCTAGATAAAATTAATAGAAAGTTCTTATGAGCCTCCAATTTAGGGTCAGATGAAACCGAAGGGCTTCCTTTGGTAGCGTGGGATTTGGTGTATAGACCTAAATTTGAAGGTGGGCTAGAATTAGAAGAAATTGAATGTTGGCAGAGTCATAATCACTTTAAAATTCATGATAGAAAATCCTCACAAATAAGAAAAACATTTGAGCAAGAATCATGAGATAAATATGTGAAGGACAACAATTTTTTTAGTATCCCAAAGAAGGAATTCTAGCAGGAGAAATTATTATTCATAGAAATAATATTGAAGTGGGCTTAAAATGGTGTATAGTAGATCAAAGAAAAGTTTGCTTTTGGACAAATTTCCTTTTTAGATGAGAATAATTTACAACAAATCAATAAAGAAACCAAAGTGATTAAATTTATAAACTAGGATTACAAGGAATGAAATCTCCAATCTATTGCTTCGCTTCTCCCTCCTAAAGTTATAGCATATATTAAAGAAATTTCAATTCATATATCCCCTTTTAGAGGATAGACTAGCTGGGATTTCTCTCAAGATGACAGATTTATGCTTAAATTAGCAACTTGGCAATGAGAAAATTGTTGACACATCATATATCAAATATCGGATTTGGAAATTAAAACTCCTCCCAAAAATAAATTTCTTTCTTTGGCTTGTAAAAGATGCTCTCTGTACTTGTAGCTTTCTCTTTGTTAGGGAACAAGAATTTCCAAATAGGTGTCATCTTTGCAATAAAAACATAGAAAATATTAATCACATTTTTAAAGAATGTCTTTTTGCTCAAAGTATTTGGACAAATATAATATACAGTTGTCCAACACCTTTCTTATATGATGATGACTTCCTTTCGTGGTTAGAAATGATTCATAAAAACTACAAAATTAAATGTAAATTGTTTAATCGTCAAATGGAAAAAATAGGAATAATCATATGGAATGTTTGGAACCATAGAAAATAAGTAATATTAAAAAATATTATATCAAACCCCTTTCTCGTCATTGAGAAAGCTACTATAATTTTTCAAAATCTGCAAGATCATTTGATAGACCATCATCACCTAAGTGAATGTTATAAGAGCTTTTGAATGGTCGAAAAATGGATTCATTGGATTCTCCATATCTATGATAGGTTCAAGTTAAATTTTGATTGTTCAAGGATAAAGGAAATGCTTTAGGATGAGTCATTATCAAGGTTGGAACATCTGCTCGATTTCGATATATTTGCATTTCCTGATTTACTGGATATATCGACGGATATTTTTATATTTAATATTGATATATTAAATTAACAAAATATTAAACACAAATACTTTCTAAAAATGTAAAAATTACATTAATAATCAAATATATATTGAAATTACATTGTAAATAACTTTAAAATCAAACAAGACGACATGATCCATTATAACATTTGATTGAGGGATCCTTAATTCCTAAGAAAGACAATACTCATACCAAGATATTGCTTCCTCGATAATATCGATTATATGATCGAATGCCATTTATAAACGTTTCGATTTATCATCAATTTATCCATTGATAGAAAATTTGGGATTCATCCACATGCTTTTTTCAAATATTATCATCATTTAAAAATTAATTTATTAATATATTATTACTAAATTAAACTAATTTTAAAATTTGAAAACTTCATATAATAATTATGGAGTAATATGGCGTCAATATTAACTAATATATAACTTGATTAAATAACTAATGATGAAATGCTAATTACTAATATATTATTACTAAATTAACTAATTTAAAATATGAAAGTATCATATAAATCACAAAGAAAAATTGGAGTGAAATGAAGATTGAATATGGTAGAATTCAAGTGATCAACGAATGGTTTGTATGATTTATGTATTTTTTCGTCAAAATAAATGCTTGACGTCAAAAATATTTGTAATTTAATTATAACGCTGGGATTTAATTTCTTGCATAAATTCTGCTTATATTTTTAAACTATTTGATCAATCCATAACCGTTGGATCAAGTCAGGATTTCAAATACAACCATTTTGATGTATCTCCGATATTTTACCGAAAATTTAACTAATGCGCGTGTGTGTCATAGACCCGATATTTTTCACGATATATCAATTCGATATCGATATATCACCGATATTATTGATTTTTTCTCCATTTATCGCTCAACCGATTATCGATGACCAATATCGTTTCGACCTTTACCAATATTTGATATATCGGATATTTTAAACCTTAGTCATTAGAGACACAAACTGTACTTTTAAGTTGGATGTAGGCATTTAGGCAAGTCCTCTAAAATCACTATAGAATGCATGACCCTAAAAGATGAGATTTTAGCTGTCAAGAATAATGGTTAGTCAAACTTAGGGATTTAAGGTGACTCCAAAATTATAATAGATTGCTATAATAAAAGGATTAATATCCTTTTCTATTTTGTTTTTAAATAAAGATATTTGGAAATTATCCTGAACATTTATGACTTCAAAATTGTCCATAAAAAAGTGAATAGAACAGTTGACTTTTTGGCCAAAAAAGGTATTGATATCAGGAATTCAAAATTTTGTTTGTCTAATTTCCTTAAGAATGTTACTACCATTAGGTTGAAGATTATTATGGATCTCTATCTAATATGGACGGACAGGATTTGTGGAGAGGAATTGACAGTCCAGCCCAACCGTTCGATTGCGGAGTCAAGGGCAATATGGAAAATTTGTTTATCAATTAGATTAAGGAAATGGAATTAGTGATTTTGTTGTAACAAATTTTCTGTGATTTAGAGAGGTTTAAAAGGGGGTGTAACAAAAGAGAAAAAAATGGAGAATGTTCACTTGAATAAAATCTTTTCCACCTCTCCTCTAAAAATCGTAATTTCTCTTGTTCATCCCCGTTAAAAATAAAAAGTAGTTTTTTAGTTTTATTTGGCTTGAAATCACCTCCTCCATCATTCGTCTACTCAGATATGAACTTTCTCTCAATAAAATGGTTTCTTCCCATCCGACCGAAGCCATTCACTTATTTTTGCTTGTTTTTATCATCGCATTCATGTAACTTGTGGTTTTATTATGATACGCATTCGTTGTTTCGTTTTGGTTTGCGCAGTACGCTTTCTGCTTCTCGTTCGCTCGCTGCAAGTGGATGATCTCGGCTAGTAACGCCGGGTTCTATGATCGAGCCGTAGAAGTCATATACAATCCCCGTCAGAGGCTCGTCAAAATTCAACACGACACGATTAACCACCGACAACTGCTCAGCGGTAATTTCCAACGCCGCTGATAAACGGTCAACCCGCGAACACGCGACAACGCGGGCCGTGTTCGCCGGTATTATAACCCGGCGAGATTCAAGCATCTGCTTAACAATGCTCCATCGGCTGCTTTACCAACGGTCGCGATCAGCCCGCTGTACCAACGCCGACACGACAACCGACAATGGCTAACTCGGCCGATTAAACGGCCAGCGGTGACCCAAACGGGAGCCAGCGATAAACTGCCAACCCGCTTAACACGCTTATCAAACGGGTCATGTTCTGCCATGTTTTTCACCCGTCACCCGGCTTAACCCGTAATCGCTTAACCCACCCAACACTGCCACACCCCTACCTCGGAGCCACACACATGCTTCTGGCTTAAATCTTATACATTTTAGGCATCTTAAGATTATATTGTGTAGGCCTTGAAGCAATGAAAATTTTATTTTTAAAAAAAAGTCAATTATTTCTTTCTGATCAAATTTCCATCTCAGAAGCAGGATAGAACTATTGAGTTCTATGAGATAAAAAACATATATAAAATAAAATAAAATAAAATAAATTTCATTCATATTTACTACAAAAATTTTGCAATATTAGGTGCTGCAAAGGGAGGGAAGCAGTGAATTTTTTTTATATAAAATAAATAAAAAATTACATGTTGTCAAAAAAAAAAAAAAAAAACCTCACATTTTCAAATTATTTATATTTTCTTTATCATTTATTTTCCATATACTAACCTATAACAAAATCCTTTTCAAAAAAAAAAAAAAAAAAAAAACTGACAACCAAATCTTTAAAGTTCATATGTCTTCTTTCCACATTAATTTAATAACAAAGATGAATTAATTGGTTTTTGAGTTCATAAAATTATTTATAGAAAATTATTATCAAATAATTGATAAGAAATGATATATGTAGTTAATATTTAGTTAAGGTAATTGATTGTTGTATTTATTGTAATAAAATTGCATAAGAAATTATATATAGTGTCAACTTATTTAATTTTTGAAAATTTTTATTATATTTTACATTGATTTAAAAAAAAAAAAAACCAAATAGAAGACAAATATCTGAGATTTATTGAGAATTAGGATTTTTTAAAAAAGGAAAATTGAAAAAAAAAAAGAGTGCCAATGGGATAAAATGGTTAAATAATTGTATAAGGTGAAGGCACACCATAACGTTTGGTTGGCTGAGTGCCTGACGGAAGGCGAGTGGGTGCCCACAGAATTGCTCTCAAGTTCCTGAGAGGATACAGAAAACCCTAGATCTTAGTGCAGCCAATTTAGTTAAGCAGTGTTGAATTACAGGTTATGAGGTTTTTCCATTAAGATCCTAGAAGTGATTTTGAAAACCCAAGATTTATTTGCAGCCGTCTGTGTGAATTTCAGGTTTACCTTCACTGTTCTCTGCTCAACATGTCCCAGCCAGTGAAAGCGGAGCATCCAGGTCCCTCCTCTGCCGGTATGTACTCCATAACTCAGCTACATTTTGCTGTACGCCTCCTTTGGTTTCGTGGAAATGACAAGAGATTTCTTTCCTTTTGGAATTCTATTGATATTAAAGGCCTTTTTCCTTCAGGATTTCCGTAGATATTAGTTACAGATGAGCTGGGAGTCACATGAGGCTCCTGTGAAATGACATTCTCTTGATTTGGCCACAAAAAAACGAAGTTATTATTTAGTTAGTTTTTCTCGAGCGAGTTCTGTTTGTTTTCTTGATTATTGGTTCCTTTAGCTTCCTTTGGTAGTTGAGGAAATGAAGGAAACAGGACACAGAAGAAACGTTTTATTCACGTTGATGTTTTTTTTTTTTAAACGTTTTTGATGGATTTATTGCTCTTGAATGCTGGGTTTATTCTCTTTAAAGAGCTTCATCATTTCTATTCCTTTTTTTTTTCTTCTACTCATTATTAAACAGCATTAAGATTAGGAGCTACAGCTTTAGCTCAGAGACCAAGTTGTCTGTCCGTATAGCTGAGTTTATTGATTGCAAGTGGGAAGTGATGTGGGATTTTTCTGTATATCCTAGCTTTCTGTCTAGCTGAGTGCTCTGCCTTTTGTACTTCTTTACATTGATTTATGGCTTTCTTTAATACACTTACTGTTACTTATAAAGAAAAAATAGTGGATAATAAAATAGTTCCCAAAAAGATTAGAGCTAAAAAACCCAATTTCAATTACACATTCATTTCATTAATTCTGAACTTTGAATCACCCACAACCCCAGCCCTTTGTCACTTAAGCCAGGCTTCAAGTGCAGGCACATGTGCATTCATTAGGTGTAAACATTGAACAAATTATGACATATTAACTATGTTCATACAATTTAATTTCAGTTTTGTTAAAAAAAATTATGTTCATACAAAATCCATGGAGTAAACTTTACATACAATTTAATTCTTAACCCAGTTCCTATCACTTTTTCTGCTGTAGATTCTATGAAACCAAAGGTTCAAATTTGACAAGTCTTCATCCTCTTATATTATTTTTCTACCAAGTTAAAAGGATGTATGGATTTCCCTTGTTTATTGGCTAGGTAGTTCTGCATCTTCTTTCTTGATAATCTTATAATCACCAATTAAATTTAAGCCTCACCATTGTCTTGGTGCTTCAAGCCTACCAATTTCTTTTGATACTATAAGACATCGTTTGCTAAGTCATAGCACATGAAACTCTTGAATTCTTTGTTTCTAAGATAGACTTGGTTGCTTATTGTCTCTTGTGTGATGATCTTATTCATGTCAAACTTACCCTTGACATGTCTATCGTAAGGATCTCTTCAATTGTGGGAAGATGCTATCATGTTTTCCTTGATAGTGAATATTATATCATTGAATATACTATATGGTCTCACTTGGTTAGTACATGCCTGTTTTGTGATTTTACTTTTTCTTTTTCGTTTATGTTCAAACTTAGTGGTCATGATGATTTAAATTATGCAGTTCACGTAATTCTTAATAATTTTCATACTTAAATGTTATTACAACACATGGATTGACCGAAGAAGTTACTTAGCCTTTTTAATAGGAGTGTTTTAGAATCGTGAGAATGAGGCCTAGCTCTGGTTAAGATAGCCATAAGTACAGAGGGGATGTGGTGGTTGCTATGGGGGTGAAGATTCAAGTTCAAGTCCCAGTAGGGACAACATTGTGTACTTATCAAAAAAGAAATTTACGATTTTTGTGCCTATGAAAAAAATTACAGTTTTTGCAGCACTTGGGTTTGAATCTACTTTATTTTTCACTTGGTTAGTTTATACTTGTTTTGTAATGTTTGTTCCTTTATGTCCAAACATGTTGACCATGATGCTTTAAAAGCTTACACAATTCACGTAATTCTTAAGATTTTTCATACATTTTATGTAATTGCAACACATGGATTAACCAGAGAAGTTACTTAGCCTTTTCAATAGGCTTATTTTAGAAGCTTGAGATCTCAAATTAAATGGTTGTTGCAGCACATGGGTTCCCCATCTAAGTTTTTGCACCCCTTCTAAATAGGTATGGTTAGTAAAATATATGTGAACTTTTTTTTTCTTGGATGTTTCATGTAGTTTCTTGGGTATCAATACTTGCAGGACATAAAGTTTTAGATTTGACCACTTAAGATATGGACAAAACTGCTTCTTAATCAAACATCAAGTTTTCAAAAACACAATAGTTTTCCTAACATGTCACCTTTTATTATTAATATTACCCTTTTTAATGTGAAAGAAGCTGCATTAGTTGTTGTAAAGAGTGTCATGATGGCAACTAGGCATGGTGAAAGTAACTATGGGAGGATCAAATTGTGATTAATTACCAATGCTGTCTGTTAAAAAAGAAAATAAAAAAGAATCATCAACAACTTGGATAATCATTAACATTCAAGACTATATGTATGTGCCAATTTGTTGTTTTGATGAATGATCACTATCCAATATTTCGGAAGATTATATTCCCAATAAATAGAATCTTATTCACATTATGTCAGTAGACTGTAGATAGATGGAATACTGAAAAAAATCTCTAATAAGTCAACTGTTTTTCATCTATTTTACTCATTTGACATTTTTGATAATTCTTAATGTATATATTTTTACTTATAGAAGAAACTTAGTGCATTTTCCCTGTTAAGCCAGATGTATCCTGGCATACAAGTTAAATGTAGTCCACATGACATTATAGCAAAAATGAAAAACTGGCAGCCTCACATCAGATTACTAAATCTCATTAGGTAACCTGCAGTGAACCCTTACTCATTTCTGGCATCTGTCTTCCTGAAAGGGATTCCCTGAACCCCGTACCTAATTTTTAGCATATTTCAAGTGATTTTCTTGTAATCTCTGCCTCAAGATGCCTTAAGCTTCCAAGGTGGATCATGCAGGTCCCTCCTCTACCTCTATTTGGCTGCTGAGAAAATTGAAGGAAAATTTCCCATCCTTGTTGTGGTACTCTGAGAAATTCAGAGGCACAAAGCTCAAAAGGGGCTAATGATTCTGTGATTAAATTTGATGAAATAAAGTTTAAAGGAATGTGGTGCCTCAATTTCCTTTTCATTGATCTCATTGAGTTGAGGGTTTTTTTTTTCCCTTCCCTTCTCTATTTGGTTTGGCTATTTTTTATATTTTATTTTATTTTTGTGGGTGGGGGTGGTGTGGTGGGGGGGTGGGGAGGGTGTGTTAATGATTGTGGTTTTTTCTTAGCATCCATTTGGTTGTTGAGAAAAAGGTCAATGTGGTTTTCTTGTTTCTGTTCTCTGAAAAGAAAAACTGTTGCAATAATTTTTTTTTTCTTTAAACGTATATGATTCGAAAGGAAAAAGTCTTGGGATCCATTTGACAAGAAAAGGAAGAACATTGATAAATGCTAGGTTTTTTGAGTCTGATAGTAGGAAGAACTGTCATCCTTATTGAGAATGGAAGTTTGCAGGAAGAAATGGGGAAACTATGCACATAACCCACCTGTTGTTTGCTGATGATACTCTGGTTTTTTGTAATGATTCGGAAGACCAACTGTCATCTTTAAGTTGGATTTTACTTTGGTTTGAGGCTTACTCTGGTCTAAGAATCAACTTAGAAAAGAGCGTTATAATGCCGATGAGGGAAGTGGTTAATGCTGAGTAGTCTTGAGTTAGGTTGCAACTTAGGAACACTCCTTACAACCTATTTGGGTCTCCCTCTTGGTAGCAAACAAGCTTCCATAAATATTTGGGATGGTGTGGAAGACAAGTTTCGTAGAAAGTTAGCAATCTGGAAAAGACAATATATTTCAAAAGGAGACTTACTCTTATAAGGAACACGATGATTAACCTGCCTGTTTACTTTATGTCTCTTTTTCGGATGCTTAGGAGTGTGAGTTCAAGACTTGAGAAAATGCAAAGAGACTTTTTCTTTGGGAGGCTTGAGTTCCATTTAGGAGAGAAAATCCCCTTGATAAAGTGGGAAAATGTTTGATTAATAAGGCCAAGGGGGGGGAGGGAGAGGGTGGGCGGCTAGGTATCAGGAGCCTTAATCTTATGAACAAAGCACTTTTAAGTAAGTGGGCTTGGAGGTTTGCTGAGGAGGAGAATATTGTTTGGAAAACTGTCATCAGTCTGAAGTATGGAACTGAGGAGGGAGGTTGGTTTTCGAAACCTCCTAGGGGTAATGCTGGCAAAGGTCTTTGGAAAATGGTGGGGAGGGTGTGTTAATGATCGTGGTTTTTTCTTAGCATCCATTTGGTTGTTGAGAAAATGGTCAATGTGGTTTTCTTGTTTTTGTTCCCCTGGTTTACTCCCTATAGACCTAGGGCGCTCTTCTTTTTGGGTATCAATGAAATTTTTTTAACGCCTATTGAAAAAAAAAGTAGGAAGAACACCGTTGAATATGAAGATCTTGAAATTATGGACAATGTTCTGCATTCTTTGTGATCTGGTTGCCATATATAAAATGGGAATGCCATTTTAGATTTCGAAAAAGGTTGGCCTCTTGGAAGAGACATGACATATCCAAGGGTGGGAGACTCACGTTGATTCGGAGCACCTTGTCTAGCCTTCCCATCTATTTCCTATCTCCTTTTCGGATGCTAAAGGTGGTGTGCTCCAGATTGGAGAAGATTCAGAGAGACTTTCTTTGGGCTGTTGACAATTTAGAACGAAAATCGCATCTGGTCAGTGGAAATATAACGTCTTTGAGAAAAAAAGGGTTTAGGAGTAAGAAATATTTTCCAAGATGAATCAAGGCTTTCTTTGCCGAGTGGAATTGACGGTTTCCATTGTGGGGAACCTCTTTGGAGCGATCAACGTTAAATTTGGAAGAGATGGTGGGGATGGACCACGGGTGATATTAGGGGTTTCGACGGTGGCTTATGGAAAATAAAAAAGCTGGGCTACCTTATCCCAAAATGCTAGCTTCTCCTTAGGAGATGATAGGAGGCTGCGCGGAAGGACGTTTGGTGCGGGGAGGTAGCCTTGAGCACAACCTCTCCTTCTTTGTTTAATCACGGCGGCTCACTGAGGATGCTAAGGTTCAAGCGATGTCAGGAACGTCTCAGCGATTGGAAGGAAATTTAAACTCTGTTTTTAGGTCTTTAATGGCTAGGAGATGAAGGAAGTTGAAAGATTCTTCCGTCTTCTTCATAATAGAAAAATTAGACCCGATCAAGGGGATAACTTGTTGATGAAAGATTCCAAGAAAGTTGGCTTTTCAGTTAGACTCATGTATAGTCTGTTGGACCACTCTCCCTCTTTGGCTTTCCCCTCTCGATCTATCCGGAATCCTATTGTCTCTCCCAAGCGGCTTCTTCGCCTGGGAAGCATCCTAGGGTAAGGTACTCATGCTTGACCAGCTAAAAAAAAAGAGGGATTACTCTTGCAAATATATGTTTTCTGTGTGAAGAAGAAGAGGAAACATTAGATCACATTCTCATCCATTGCCTAACATCTAAGATGCTTTGGGATCTTGTTTTGGCCATTGCGGTTTTAGCTGGGTTTTCCCCATGTCGGTTCGCCATACCCTCCTTGTAGCAGGAAGAGCACTAATGTAAGCCGCCCAATCCGGGGTGTCAGGTGATAACCGTCGACCGCCATGGAAATCTCGTGTCACCGTGTCATGAGGCACGTACATGTGCAAAAATGGCCACTTGGGCCTACACATCCTACTCATTAAAAATGTAGATTTTATACAAAAATGATTTATTACAATTGTATTTAATTACAATTTTATACAAAAAATGGGTCTCTATTGAGAATTTTACAAAATACGAGAAAATACAAGATGGAGCCATCTTGGCCGGGTTTCGCCGCCTCTAAAACCTGTGCGTCCCATCCCAGTGCGTCTTGATTTACCTAAAAAATAGTCCCACGGCCCAGGTGAGCAAAGCCAGTGATGGAATTTACTCACCAGGTTACTCACACCCCCAAGTGCAATGCAATGGCACATAACCATTCTTACATGCTAATATATCACTCATGCATATATTAACAAATTTAATCCATACATCATGTTATTCGGTTTATAATAACATACTTAGCTCACATGGGCTAAGGCACTATCGACAGTTCGTCTTGGGCATTTACAATTTCACACAAACATGTTGGCTTTCTCATGGCAATAACACACTACCACCGCAAATCCACACAAGCGGCCCGAGTGGAATTTGTCAAACCACTCTAGGGATTTCTTAACTTTCGGTCAAAGCTTTTGGGCCAAGAGCAGCGACCATCAGGCCTCAACAAATCCATCCATTACATAACACTTAAGTAAAAGTAAAACAAGTAGGAGAAAAACCCTACCTTCTCGGAGTTTGTCGAAACTCCCCAATTAGGTACTCTGCGCCTCGGCGTGTAGACCAACTGCCTCTTCTTATTTGAAGCGGAGTCGGCCAGTGCGATCGTGGTAGATCTTAGAGAGAAAATTTAGACTTCTGCCTGCAAAATGAGATCAAGCTTCACAGTACAGGCTCACACACCCTCCTCACGTTTTTCTGCCCATTTTCTTTGACCCGTTTTCGTTTGCTTTCTTTCTTTTTCCATTTCTCTTTCTCATTTCTCTCAATTTCTCCCCATTTTCTCATTTCTCTTTGACTTTCTCTCCTCCTTTTTGAATCATTATACGTATGAGACAAAATGAGGAAATTTCCTCCTCACCTTCCTCAAGCCAAATGAGTGGCTCACCTTTTTCCCTCTTTTTCTTTTATTTCATATTTCCTTCTTTATGACATCATTACCCGCGGCAATGTAGGCCATGGGATCCACCCCACGTGTCATTGTGGGCGCTGCTTTTGATGCCCAGTGTCGCGCGCTTTGTGTCTGTATGGCGTACTCTTATCTTGCCATGTCATCCGACCTTGCGCCCTCGAAGAAAGCGTGAAATCCAGACCACCTCGGAATCTAACGAAATTCGACGTGGTTGCTAAATTCCGAGGAGCCGAGTTCAGCGGAGAAATTCGGGTTTAGATCATCAGAGATCTAGAAAAGTCCGGTTTGACCGATACCGTTTATCCTCCTTAGAAATCTCAGTTCAGGTCTCCGCAAACTAAGGTGAGCAAAAAACATAAGAAAATTTGGATGACTGCCCCTCTTTGTTTATTTTGGACTTTATGGCGGGAAAGGAATATGACAGCTTTTGAGGATGTAACTCTCTCTGCTCATAGATTGAAGACTACTTTTTTGTGTACTTTGTGGTCATGGGCAAAATTGTATGGTGTGGATAACATTGATTCTTTGGTGAATTTTTTGACTTGGTTGGGGTATAGTTGAGTTTGATGTTTTTTTGATACCTCATGTGTACTCTCAAGGAGCTTTTTGCTCTTTTGAGAATCAAGCCACATTGCGCACTGCGTTAAATATATATATATATATATATATATATATAGATAGATACCTCATGAATGGAATGCAAAGTCTTCTTTTCTCAAATCTATAAAATAAAAAACTTCCTGCCTTAAATAATGCTCTAATGATGTTTTTCTCTATGTATAAAATGTTCTTGATTTTCTAGCACAAAGCTACATTTTTTACCTTTTTATTGTGACATTACATGTGTTCGCTATCAACAATGTATTGATTGCATTAATTCTTGCAGGTCTGCGGAAGCTCTTGATGCATAAAATCGTTTACGAGTACACTCAAAGATCCAGCCATACCGCTCCAATTTATCAAACTTTCCAATGAAGGTTCCATGCGCCAAGTTTGGAGTCATTTGTGTTAGTGGATGGAGAAACATATAAGTCGCCTAACTCATTCTCACATAGGAAAGCAGCAGAGCAGGATGTTGCCAGAATTGCACTGGAGTCCATATCAAAGAAGATAAAGGATGAAGGATGTCCTCTTATTCGTGAGGTTTGTTGCATGCATTATTAGATGTTGAAGTTTTGTGCGTGGAGCTAGGTTAGGCTTGATATTAGGTTTTTGTGTATTAGTTGTTAGTATTATAACTTGGGTAGTTTGTAACAATTTAAATATTTAGTTTTTGTGCTTGACCTAGTTTTATTCAAATTATAATATGCTCTTTGTTCCTTTGTTGCAAATGTTTTTGTCTCTTTTTTAGATAGCTTGCAGCGTTTGATCATCGAAGGGAGATGAATATTCTGGTTCACATGCCATTTTCTTTGATGATTTGAGTACCATCTTTTATCACTGCTGTATTATCCATTGTTGAATTAGCTCCGTTGTATAAATTCCGAAGTTATAGGATTGATGGGTTATGATGGGATGCCCTTTAGAGGGTCAGCCTTTGAGATGTTGCTTTTCCTTTATTTGCTTGTTCTGTAGATAACTTATAGGAATGTGATACGATCCCACATCGGCTCCACACAAGGTTGTAGAGTGGTACTTAAGCTTGAGAGATTCTCCCACCTATTAGACCGGTCTTTTGAGTTGAGCTCTCCTGTTGGGCTTAGGTACCTATCATTGCTGCTTTCATTGAAAGTTGGTATGTAGCGGGAGAGGGCTACTTGGGAAAGGGCTACCTAGAAGAGGCTACCTGGTGTACCAAAGGTGGGTTCGGAGTGAATGCCAGTCAGAGTGTGAGCCACCAAGAGTGAATGCTGTCAGCGGATGTCCAGTTTCTCAAGGGGTATGGAATGATATGATCTGCGTCGACTCGCGGGTTGTGGAGTGATATAAGCTTGAGAGGGTTCTCGCACCCTGTCGGACCCGGTCTTTGGGTTGGGCTCTGGAGTTAGGCAGGCCCTATCAAAATGCACTCAAATTTTGGATGTATAAATTATATTGTTGTTGATGGTGGATGATGTGTATGATTATTCTGGAAGGATTGTTTTACTGTTTTTCTTTCGAAGCTAGTTTGTGGAGGTTGTGGGTATGCTTGTGATAATCATCCAGTTGGAATTTGCATTTGCCCATGGGAAATACTATAATCTGCTGAGTTAGATCCCTTTCCCAAACAGTTAATCAAGCTAACTTTTGATTAATATTCTCTCCATAAATGCGTTAGAATAACGGTGGGCAAGACTTTCAGAGATCATCCCATTGAGATCATAGTTTACTCAGCTTCATTACCAATAACAAAGTGCTATTAGAATAACCCTATGGAAGATCTTCCGAGAAGCTAGTTGGTTGAGCTTGTCTTCTAACTTCTATGTTGGTTCTGGGGAAGTTATCCAGTATTTAGGCAGGCTAGGAGCTTGATTGCCAGAATATGGAGGTCCGTCCATTTCCTTGGGGGGAAAGTCGGCTCATCATGCTGCCTTGGATGTGGAAAAGAATTGGATTTTAAGTTTGGCTATTTAAGATGTGGATTTCTTGGCTAAGTAGGAGCCACTGCATTTTATTTTTAGGAGCCATCTTAGCTATATTTGTGTCGTTTGTTCTTCACTTAGCACTCAAGAGAATCCCATATCACTATACCATGTAAAAAATCTTACCATAATAGGGCTTTTTTATAAGAATAATATGACCATATTGAAAAAATTCTCTTCAATAGTTGCTAATGTGTCATGACATATTATGCTAATATTATTACTTGCAGCATGGTTTTTTTTTAAAATTTTTTTTTATTATTATGTTATCAAATTAGCATGGTTTGGATGCATTCGGAAAGAATTGATTGGCAATAGTTTGGCTTTGGAAATTGGTATGATTTATGATAAATCAGTGAATTGGACTTATTGGAATCTGATTACTTATTTTAATTTCATTTTAAAGTGGTGGAATTGGGATAGCATTAATTTCAATGCTCGAAAAACTTTGCATTTTTGTATCTGACAATGTAGCCGCCATTTCTTTCACTGACATTGACTGCAATATGTGTAATATAAAATTTTCATATTTTCTTAATTTGAGAGACAAAATCCAATTCTTTTGTTTTCATGTCCATTAGTTAAATTCTTACTCTTTAGCAGTTTTCTCTCAAACAATGTGTGATTGTCATCCACTGTTAGATTCTAATCAATAATTATTATCATGTAAGATTTGACCCCAGGAATGGGTTATTAATTACTGATCATTAATCTAAAATATTCTTCCCATTGTCAACTTGTGTGCTAATAGTCCTTAAAAATCAGAATCTGGCCCTCAAAATATTTCTTCAAACTTAGAAGCTTTTACTATTGGGTATTTTTAAGTGAGGTCTTGTCTATGTTCAATCATGTCTAGAATTTCTGAGAATACCCAGCCTTGGGGGTCATGAATTGACTGCATTTATTTACTCTGCCTTGTCCAATATTTTTCAAATAACAGGGCTGATTATATAAAAGTGATACTATTCTTTATGAATGCCAGAATATTTTGACCAGTAAATGTCATCAATGTGGGGATTCTTCGGTCCTGTCAATTAAGATGATGTTCGAAGAGTGCCACTTGTCGAAGGGGATTCCTTAGTGGTGGTTATTTGGATGAGAATAAGGAGATGGGGTACTTGGAAAACACGCCTTAAGTTAATATTTGATAAACAACTTTTTGGGATTTGGAATTGAGATAAATCTTGTTCAGAAAATCTCATACTTTATTATTTTAGGGATAATTTCTATACTCAGATTTGAAGATCTTTATTCTCCAACACTGGTGTTTGTGTATAATTATATAAGTTTTATTTTTTGGAAGGTCCCTTACCTATTCACTAATAAGTTTCTGTTTTCTTGCAAAGGTTGTTTTGCTCAGATTTCAGTCAAACCTCTAATAAATTGTAAATCACCATGGCAAATGATCATACATCATATCGTGTTTGGAAAGTGAGAATACAGCTTGCTATTCATTATTTAATTATTAGTTTTAAACATCGCTTCCCTCTTTGATTATTTTTTTTCTTGTCCTGTTGGTGGTCTATTTCTGTTCTCTTTGTATATTCATATCCCATAAGTAGATTTTCTTGGGGACTCCCACATCATTCTAAATCAACATTTATTTATATAATCATTATGTTTCTGATCTCCTAAAAGGATTTGTATAGATTTCTTTATGGAGAATTATCTTGCTTTTTTCCTTTAGTGTCACGCTGATTTCTCTGAGACCTCATTAATATTAGATGAAGTTAGAAACTCAGCAGCTGCTTATCACTGCAAATGTCCATCAATCTGAACATGTTTTTATTGTAGTGCTATTTATCACAGTGTACTATCAAATTTTGAGCATAGCTCTCTCTCTCTCTCTTTCTCTCTCTCTCTCTCTCTCTCTCTCTCTCTCTCTCTTCTCTTTCCTTAT
This sequence comes from Tetrastigma voinierianum, assembly GCA_016808115.1. Classification (NCBI taxonomy): domain Eukaryota; kingdom Viridiplantae; phylum Streptophyta; class Magnoliopsida; order Vitales; family Vitaceae; genus Tetrastigma; species Tetrastigma voinierianum. The sequence goes on from JAEQBH010006200.1 coordinate 293,775, forward strand.
TTATTTATTTATTGTCTACTTATTTGCATGAGTCTGATGGTTGAAAACAGTTGCACTAAAGCATCATTCTTTATTCTTATGTGTAGCATATAATTTTCTTTACTTTCCTTATATTTCATATTGACAATGTTAGCCTTTTGGTATTTATTTGTTGATAAAAAATGTTGCTTATCCATTTAGGTTTCTTTTTAAGTAATTTATTGGTTAAATTTACAGGATACAGTCTTTTGCAAGTCTATTCTAAATGAATTTGCAGTCAAGATGAATCTGAAGAAAGCCTGCATATACAACAGTTCAACCAGAGAGCTTGCTTCAGTTTTGTATCTTCTCTAGTGTTCAGTGGAGTCACTTATACTGGTGATGCTGGCAGAAACAAGAAGGAGGCTGAGCAGCTGGCAGCACGTGCGGTTATCCTATCAATTCTGGGTAATAATCTTATGCTTGAAATTGTTCCTGACAGCTTACTGGATGTATACAAAATTTCTCACTGTGTGCGTGTATGCAAATTCTGTGTCTAAGTGTATGTGTGCGTGCATCCTGCACCCGTGGTTACTCAACACGTCCAGCATGTGTGCCTGCACATGCATCTCTGTTTCTGTACTCATGCAGCTCTCATGCATGCCTCGTAATATTTGTGTTAGCTATTGATTTTCTGTGTGTGCACATCCTGCACCAAAGTGTGCTTCTTTGTATGTCTGTGCACTTGCTGCATCTTTGGTGTATGCTTACACATTCTGCATGTGTGTATGTATATGGATTTCCTTATTGCTTAATGTGTGCATGGTTGGTTGACTTATTGAGTATATTTTGCAGGTAACTCTGGATCTGGGACTCTTCTTTCCGAGATAATCAAGTCTAAGGTTAAACTCTTCCGCTGCCTTGCACAGTCAAGGGTTATCTATATTCAACTTTTGATTGTCTTGCATAACAGGATTAACTATAGATCCCATCTGTAAAGGGAAAAGAAATTGAAATTCTCCAGGCATAATCAGCTATTTACCAGGCTGCTGCTTCAGTGCCTTTATCTGGACAATTAGTTCATGTTCAGTGATGCATCCACCAGTTCATGAATTGAATTTACAACCTTATGTAGGATCTGAAGTGATTACTCCTCCAATTCCATTTATTGCCTTCAGTTTTGAGCAGGTCATAAGTCCAGTACTGGGAGAAGCGGAACCGCAGGAAACAAGAAAAAACAATAAAAGTTCTGCGAACTGATGCTCAGTAAGTGCTAGACTCTTATTCATGTTCTCTTAGTTTTATATTCATGATGATCCGATCATTATTCTTGTATATCTCTAGTTGTTATTTTTCCATATTATCATGCAATATGCATGCATTTTTCATTTCAATTATCATGATGTATTAGAATGAAAAGACACCAAGAACAGTGCCTAAAGGTGTTCAAGGGGTATATATCGGGCACCAATAGTGCCACAAAGAATCCAAAAAAAGAGGCCAACAAAGATAGAGCTACCCCTCAAGGGTGCCTAACCAATCCACAAAATCTACAAAGGAAGAGGAACCTTAAATCTTGAAAGTCAAAAACTACTTCCAGAGATTATACAAACAAGGAATTTAATCATATGAATAGAATTTTCCTTGTTTTCAAATGCTCTACTATTCCTTTCTCGTCATTTCATCCATAACAAACACAACGGTGTAGTTCCCTACACCTTTAGTCTTTTCTTTTTGACATAGGATCCATGCCAACTTAGCGACAACCCTTTCACCTTGGAAGGGAGAACCCAAGCTACTTCAAATCGTGTGAACAAGAGATGCCAAACATCCCTTGTCTTGCTATAATGGAGAAGAATGCGATCATAAGATTCCTTTTTCTTCGTGCAAAGATAACATTTGTTTGCCACCACTTTGCCTCTCTTACGAGTAGTGTCCAAGGTTAAAATTCTGCTCCAAGTTGCCTCCTAAGTGCCACTCTTGAAGGAGCACAAGACTTCCAAGTACTTTAGATGGAAAATTCACATGCCTTCATGGCTCTAACTCCTTATACAATTGTTTTACTAAAAGTTTCCTTCTTTTGCCCCCAACCAAACCAACTCATCCTCATTCAGAGCTCTCTCCCTTTGATGTGAATCCCTCCACCTCCTCCAAATCTCATTAATTAGGATTCCTACAAAAACAAGGAGCCTAACATCCTTCCTTAGTCGTGCCACACCAAACTACCACCTACATCTTCTTTGAGGTGGCAAGTGTGAATAGAAAAGAGAAAGCATCTCCAAGTGGTTCATCACTACACCTTGATAGGCGAATTTGTGCTATGTAAAATGTGTACGCCTATGTGCACAGTCACGTGTCGCTTCCAAGTAATATAATGATAAGTGAGTATCTTTCCCAAGGAGAATTGGGTTACTAAGTACTGACTCTAATCTAGCCCAGACTCTATTTGGATGGTGGAAAATTTGTAGAAAAACTCAAAGACACTAATCTATGCATGCAAGAATGACTCAAATAAGACTAAAAGGTCTTAGGGTTTAGATTTCACCTAAACAATCATATATGAACCTCCTAACCCAATCAATCAATGCTTATTTTCATATGAAGACGGCAATTTTACTAATGTATAAGTGAATCTCTCTCAAGCATCCACACACTATTCCTAGGATTTAGGTTTTGCATCTCTACTCAGCCAAAACCTAGGAATACGATAAACTCAAGAAATCCTAATACCACACCTAATCTCATTTATATCTTTATCTCATGATAATTAGATGGTAAATCATTTATGGTCTAGCTTAATCTTCACTTCTTAGTCTCAAATCAAGCCACAAATCATGCAAATATTGGCCAAATACTCACAAATTATTAAGACTAAGTAAACTACTCTACTACACACATGTGAAAATAGTACATCGATCAATATAAATTAGGAGAATTCTTGTTCAAGTGACAGTATTTATCTAACCCTAAGAAAATAGCTAAAACAAAAGCGGAAAAGTAAATATAACCTTGAAAAGAAAAGCGAGGAAAGAGAGAGAAAACAAATTTGGCATTTAGGCTTCGTTCTTCTCCTCCATTATCTTCTTCTTCCTCAAGTGTTTTTCCTCTTCCAAGAACAAACCCTAGGGTGTTTCCACCCAAAGGGGGCTTGTTCTCCCCCAAAAACGCCAAAAATCCGTCACACTTGGTCTCCTTAGGGTTTGAGCTTTAAAATCCTTAATTCTTGGCTCAAAATGGGCTGAAAATCGACCCAAAACCAGCTTGAACATGAGGGCTGCGGCGTTTCTAAGCTCTCTCTGCATTCAGTTTAACCATTAAGATATAACACATGCTATAGACTTCAATTGGGTGTTTGGTATTGTGAAATATGAAGTGTAGAATCTGGACATGGCTAGAAAGAACACTTTAGAAATGATTATAAAAACCGAATTTACAAAATGCTCAAACTAGTCACTTTTGAGCTCTCTTCTCTTCTTCCTTCAACTACCATGCGTCATAACTTGACCATTTGAATTAGATGGTGAATAAGATATCTTTGGAAAGCTTGAAGTCTCTGCTCCCAAACTAGCCATTTGGGATCATCTTGCAATGAAAACATCAAAACACAGTAGCTGTTGCTGCATATGTGTAGTTTGCTGATTTTTGAAACTATCTGCATTTTGTCATATTACTCATGGTTGACCGTTGACCTAATCACAAATTGAACATTTTGAGCATTAGATCATATTTATATGATAAAAATACTAAAAATATAATCACAACATTGAGGAATAAATGATGTAAGATGTCCTCATCACCTATCTAACCGGAATCTTACCCTCCTTCCATTACCCAGAGCAAAAGCCACCTTGCTAGCCACTACATCCCAATCCATCCTTATGGATTTCCAAACCCCAACTCCATAAGCACCTCTAATCTTGCAAGAGTGCCATTCACCCTCCCTTCCTCATATTCACCAATAATCACTCTACACAATAAATAGCCCCTTTTCCTTTACGAACACAACCATACTCATAAGAGCTTTGTTTAGAATTGCCAAATTTCTCACCCCAAACCATCCTTCTGCTTATTTTTACATACAGTTGACCAGCTGAGGTCTACTCTCCAAATTTCCTCATCCCCAAGGAAAATCCCTCTGAATTTGGTCTAATCTCAATTTGATTGTTTTTGGAATCTGAAATAATGACATGAAGTAGATGGGAATGAAAGAGAGGAAATCTTGTGTGGAATTAAGTAGGTCTCCTCTGGATGTACCTTTTCCATGGGACTAGCCTTCTTAGTATTTCTTTCTTTCACTCCATCCCACATTGAAACGTATTTAAAGGGTGCACCTAATAGAAGACCCAAGTAGGAAGAGGTTGGAGCACCAACTCCTGCCCAGTAGGATAATTTCACTTCTTTCAAAGTTAATCTTCAACCCAAAGAGGGCTTCAAACCACATAAGTAGCCAACACAATAAGTCAGCTACTCTGCGTTTAGATCGCAAGTATCATCAAGAAGAGCAGGTGGGAAATCTCCTCTTCCTCTTTGCCTTTACCCCTTATCTTCTAGCTGGACAAAAAGCCTCCTCTCTCGGCCCGATTTATCAAGCAAGAAAGAGCTTCCATCACAATAACTAACTAGGAGAAAGGAGATCATCCTGCCTCAACCCCTAGAACTGTCAAAAGATGCCTGAAGGAGAATCATTAATCAACACTGAGTAGCTCACAATTGTTATGCACACTTAATCCATTCAGCCCATCTTCCCCCCAAAACCCATTTTATGTAGAACACACATATAATTCTAATTAACATGTGTCCTCCTTTTCTATATTCAGTTTACATAATAGGCCCGTATTATTGCTCTTCAGGATTTAATTAATAATATTAGCGTTCAAAGCATCAAATTTTGCCTTCCTCCACAAAAGCATTTTGAAAACTGGACACCACCTTTTTTTTCAGCCAATTAGCTAGCACTTTGGTTAGTAGCTTGTACAGGCCAGTCAACAAACTAATGGGTGGCTTATAAACCTTCAAATTCTAACTAATGGAATGAGAACCAAGGATGTGGCATTTAAGCTTTTCATAATTCTGCCCTTCCCTGTTCATAAAACTCCTTGAAAAAGGCCCATCACCTCCTCTTTGCCTAGCTCCCACTTGGCTTGCCAAAAAGCCATGGAAAAACCGTTCAGTCTGGGAATTTTATCCCCACAGAGATTGGAAAGGGCAACATAGATTTTTTCCTTTGAAAAAGGGATCTCTAGCCCGGCTGCCTCTTCGATCCTCAGTACATTGAATTCTAACCCTTCTGATGGCCTCCAATCCCACTTCAAGTCAACAAATTTGCGATAACCACTTCTGCCTCTTTATGGCATTCTGCAGTTTGGAAAATACCATTTATTTTAATCCTAAGCACTGCACTCCCTCACATGACATTTGCCATTTATGAAAACCCCATTGTTTCTCATCCTTTTTCCTCAGCCAAATCTCCTCCAGTTTTTGCCTCCACATTATCTCTTCTCATTAAACTCCTCTTTAGACAATGGTCTACTCCCCTCAATTGAAGCCCAATGATTAACAAGGTTCAGAGCTGTAGTTTTCTACCAGTCAGATTCCGAACTCTTTATTCCACTTTCTTAAAATAATTTTCTGTTCCTTCATTTTATTTATTTTACACAATGAGTATATAAAAAAAGATTAAAAATTGATTAAAGAAATAATTTTATGATACCTTAGGATGGGTGCATATCTACATCAATTAGCACGAAACCTTAAATTTCATAGAAAGGATAAGAAAGGGTAAATAATATATTCCACTACTAGTCCCATCTCATGTTTGGTTGAATATAAGATAGGATAAGTAATGAAAAACCTTATTCTATCCCATAAGCAACCGAATAAAGGATCGAAAATTATACCTATCTTCTTTTATACTATCCTATGCTATATTCAAGTAATTAAATATGACTTTAGGGTTTTTGTTAAGAAGCCTTGACTTTTAGCTATTCTCTTTTTAAGCCTTGCAATGAATGGGCATCTGCTTACTTTTCTTCTTGTTTTTCTAGTCTTTTTTTTCCCTTGTTCTTGGGAGGCTATTTTACCGCATTGGATTTTGCATATTCTCTCTGTTACAATATTCCAAAACCGTAAATTATTTTACTTGTAGTGTTGATGGTTTTATTTCTCCACATTTTCATATATTTGAATATTTTTCCCATTTCAGTTGTTTCTTGCTGGATAGTGCTATTATTTCCAAATTGGCCATATGGATGCATCATGATAGTCTATGTGGTAGTGTGGATGCATGTCATATTTGTTGATGTTATGTTTCCCTTTTCAAAGCTCCTTTTCTTTACCGACATCGATAGGATCCATTCCTTCCAAATAAAACAAAAATAAAAATACAAATGAAAAATGCAGGTTGCCGGTTGATGTATTGCCTTTGAATCAGGCTCCACCATGTTCTGTGGCACAGTGAGGGACGTTTGCAGGTCAAGTAGTCAGTAGCCTAGTGAGTGACAGATCCTTCTTGTATTTACTAACTGTTGCTCAAACTTTTTAACCAATACTCCTCTGTAAGAAAAAAATATTGCTCAATCTTTTGACTTTGTTGCTCTTGAGCATCTTGAATATGCCAAGCCTTCTTAACATGTTTTCCCTTGTTTTATGCCATACTCTATGTATGGTTTGATCAGAAACTAAGAAGGAAAAATTTGGAATTGCATTTTTTGAGTTCCAAAATTATGCTTTTTTACCTTTTCTGCTGTTACCAACCAACTGAAGTAATATGCATTTTCATTGCTTTAATTGCTATCTCCTTTAATTATCAGCTTCAGTTGTTGTGCAACTTGTGGTGAATTCATAGATACTAGCCTCTTGGGTGAAGGTTCAGGCAAATTAAGAGATTTTATTGATATAATTAATCCATTTGAAATTGTAGCTGCTCATGTAGTGAGTGAACTTGAAGTTGTCAAACCTGATTCTAGAGAATGATGAGATCCAGCCATTGTTACCTGAATGACAATTTTCCTCTGGATTTTTTTTTGCTAATTTATGGTTTACTTAGTCTTTTATTTTTATTTTTGTAACAAAAACAACAATACATGTCACTGAAAAAAGTTTGGTGACGAGTTCTCTCTCCAAGAAGAACAAAATGCAAAATGCAAAATGCAAAATGCAATGGCCACAATTTGATTGGAATCTCTATTGAACATATTCAATGGGCAAGATATCCTCTACAAATGAATGCTTTCAGCCAACTGATTCACTATCTCATTAGTTGAATGGAGAAGTGAAGGTCTTTTCTTAGCGGGAGAAAGAAGGGTTGATTATGATTGCTCATTAATTATATTTTTATTTTAATATCTCAATCTTATACCATGACATTTAGGTAATATTCCGAAAACTGAATGATTGGCTTAGCCAGTGGTGTGTTATATAACATTCCATATCTGATAAGGGAGAAAGTTCTTCACACTATATAAGTATGAGTTCATCTCAATTTAGTAGACGCTTTTTAAAGCCACGAGAACCCCTTGGACTTAAAGCGGATAATATTTATTTTATCGGGTTGGGTTATTACAAATGATATTAGAGTCGATCATTGTCTTTATGTGGGGTTTGTTTTGTTTGGCCCTACAATCCCTGGGAGTGATATGAGTATGAGCTTCTTTCAGTTAAATAGACGCTTTTTGAAGCCATGAAGGTCCATTGGGCCTAAAGTGGATTGAATACTTACAAAGTAGAAGTAGGCTCGAGTCGCATAGCAGAGTGAAACTGTTTCATTACCTCCCTGTGAAACCTGTCAATCGCTTGCTGTGGCATGGAAGCCAAAGCCAGCAATCCTTCATCGTGGTCGTCATTTCTGTGCCGAACAATAGGTGTCAACAGCCCTGGCCCCGGCGCCGGCCCAGTCCCAGCTCTGGCCACCCTGCCATACACCGGAGGGCCGTTCCCGAAATCTACATCACAAAATCTCAGGCTGCTCAAATCTGCAATCAGATTTGCTCCTTCCATGCACAACACTCCATCCCCATTCACCTCAATCAAGGCCCTGTAATCATCCCCATCACCCTTTGTTTAGCCTCCGATATCAAGTCCAGAACATACTGTAACGGTTTCCTAATTACATCATCTACCGTAGCAATTGCACAGGAAAATAACATCACATTTCCATAGAAACCTTTCGGTATCGCCTGCGACGACAAGTCTGGTGGTATCGCCTCCATGCTTTCCAGACACATGAAGCGATTGCATGAATTCTGGAAGTTTTGCCTCCGTGGAGTTGGCTTTGAAGGGCGGATATATGAAGGTTGGAGAAGAAGATGGAGGTTTGAGCTAGACGCTTGAAATCTGTTGGAGTGAAAGTAATGGTAGGGAGATGGGGAGGTAGACGCTTGAAATCTGTCGCAGAAGCAATGGTTCATTGCGTAAGCCAAAATGAAGCCTCCACAAGCAAGTCTTGTCACCTGAAGAAAGCAAAGCCTTTAGATATGATATTTAGCTCATATATATATAACCTGTTCTACTAAACTCCATTACTATCCATCCTCTTATCATCTACAAATTAACCTGCATATGCACCAACGGTGAATCAGTGATGAGAGCGCAGCCCCAAATATCATCAACAAGAAAGCGATCCCACGGTGCATGATTTCTTAGGCCAGATTGGATGTCAATGTTGGGTAAGTAGTTGAATTCGCGAGGAGTGGTGGTCTCCGGCCGGACTAGCTCTGGTTCCCAGACATGCACCAAAAAGTTTAGCTGTGGTGCCATTTTCTGTTTACAGACACTTACGATCCTTTCATTATTTGGAGAGGAAATAAAGAGAAGGTAGTTGATTTCAGGACAGTGGATTGACGATGTGTTCAGTTAATTTATCCATTCCGATGATAACAAATGCTCTGTCGTTGTGAGTTGGAATTATTATATTTAATTGCCTGGTCTAGTACTCAATACCATCACTCGTATGAGTTCACATGGCCTACATTTCAGATTTTCTTTGTTTTTTTCCCTTTCTTTGGTCACAAATTTCACAAATCTTTGGCATCTTCTTGTTAATAATAGTAATAATAATAATAATAAAAAAAACCCAACCACCCTCACCTACTTTTTTTGTTTCTTTTATTATTAATATTATTATTATTTATAGTCTCACCCCACATTTTCATTATAAAGTTGTAGTATTATATTATCATAGATATTTAAATTTGATCATTTTTTTATGTCTCATCCGATCCTTTAACTATCGAATTAGGTCTAATTAATATATATACCATCATTGGTCTGGCTATCACCGTCTAGTTTTTCATCCCATAGCTTACCTTTTCTGGATATATAGATTACATTTTTTTATTCTTTTTTAACTACTATTCATTTTGATTACATCGTTGTAGTTATTCTATTATCATAGAAACTCGAATATAAGATCTCCTATAAATTCGTCCTACCTCTTTACCATTTGAGCCAGACTCAAACAATTATGGACCTAGCATAGGCGTAGAAGGGGCATATGCCCCCTGAATTTTTTTAATCCAATTATGTTCTGTCCCTCTCTTCCAAACTCTTTGAAAATACTTGGGTCTACCCCTTGAACTGTCGAATAATTTTTGAGCCTTTGAACTTATAAGTCAACATACTAAAAGATTTAACCACTAAATTATCATCCTACCTTGTTAATCTAGAACAAACCTCTGCATATGTAGAAATTACAACTCCAAAAAAATTACCTTAGCCTATAAAAAAATGGTAAGTTTTTTTTATTATTTATATTTTTAAAATTTATTAAAAGTTTATATGAATAAATGATAAATATATATTTTACTTAATTTTTAAAATTTATTATTGATAATAATCATTCATATTTAGCATTACCATTCTTATTGAAGAACAAAATTTGTTGTTAACCTTTCATATTAAGCAAGGATGAAATATCGGTTTCTACGAATATACCAGTACTTGAATTTTACACATATATCAATTATGTTGGGTTTGTGATTGTCCATATCTTCGTCTCAAAGGTTATACAAGAAGATATTTACTTCAAACATTGAACATCGAGTTTGATGAAGATTTGATGAAGAGCCAGAGGTGAAGTCCACTGGCGAGACTAGGAAGTAGTTCGACTGAGGCAATTTTTGTGATGCGAGGATGCAACCGGACTCGAGAAGTCGGACTAGGAGCGGTGTAGGCGTGGGGCCTTACGTGAGTATGCTAGCTTGGAGGCCAAGGAACTTGAAGAGCAAGTAACCGGAGTGCATGAATTCTATTTGGCAAGAGGATAAATATTAAATCTTTGAAGATCTGGACGTCTAAGCTATCAAATTAGAATTAGAAACAATTTAGGATTATATTCTAAAAGAGGATACTAGGCAGCAAATTTCTAATTCCCTTGTGATAGCTTAAAGGAAAGTGCAAAAAATAGAGTAGGGTTGGAGTTAGATTGGGATATTGAATCTACTTAGTATCTAGACTTCTAGATTGGTCTGAGGCTATAAATTCAGGGTTGTGGAAGTTGCTCAACACGGATTTTAGGAGTAGAGCTTAAGAAAGAAAAAGAAAAGTTCGGACGTGCTGAAGGAGAGTAGAGTGTAGATACTCGGTTGAGGTATTGCACATTAAACGCCTTTCACCTTCTATGAAAGATGATGTTCTTTATTTTCTTCATCTTATATTGGTGTAATGTGGGTATGAGTGTGTGATGCCGTTGAGACGGGAATAAAGAGTTTTTTCTTTTTTTTCTGAATTCCACTAGGAGTGATTAGGTTTCAACAAGGGCCTTTGGTAGAGAGGGAGTTTTGTACCACATAAGACTAATTGTAAACCTTGAATTAGACCAACAGAAATCCTTGCATCTAGGCACAACCCCATGGACGTAGGCAGGTTGCCGAACCACGTAAAAGATTGTGTGTGCTTTTATTTTATCACAATTATATCACATCTATTCTACACACACCAAGACTTATAGGGGAAGTTTAGATGCACTGCAACAAAGTCAAAATGAGATCACAGTTCAAACATCAAGGACTGTGACCTGGAACACACACTTATATATGTTAGTTGGTATTAGAGCGGGTCACTTTCCCCAAGTTATTGGAGTGAGATCTAGGTTGCTCACACTTGATTGTGTGTAGATTTTAGATGGATTCGATGAAGAACAGAATGTCCATAAAGCCTTAGATTTCTTGATGATGGAAACTATGCTTGTGGAAGATACACATGAATACTTTCATCAAATCACTATGAATGGCGTATGACAATTTGTAGTATCGGGATGGATCATCCCAACCAAAATTGAAAATGGGGAGACAATGATCAAGCCTGAATCAGCATGGAACTGTGTAGAAAGACAAGTAGTTTCAAGAAACTTTACTAATCTTCATGCTATTTGTCACATCCCACTTTTATAGGCTGTGACCGGCGCTAGGGAATGGGTAGGCTTAAGGCCACCAAAACCCGTAGCGAGCCTAAGTCCCATAATTTCAGAAAATTCGGTAAGACTATTCGTTTCTATAACAAATAGCGAATCCACTGTTATTCGCAATATCAATCTAAAATCTACTAATAATTAACTCAAAATCTCATATCATGATATTATCTCAAATAACATAACAAATAGATCTCCGTGGTCATCCACTAACAAAAACGACCTCAACGGTCTCATCAAAATATCAATAAGGTTTCACATGAAAGCAAAATTTATCTGGCTTCGACTATTCAAAATTTATCGATTTAAGCAAATAATTAACGATAACCAAGTTAATTCACCATGGAGCCTTCTGGAAACTTATACTCTCCATTCACCAAATAAACAAAATAATAATCATTACATGTTTCAAATAGAGTCAAGTGGTGAAATGCACGGATTCTCCTTTCTCTGTCACGAAGGGGCTCAACGGGGGTGAGATAATTCTGTAGTAAAAATATATCACCATGCTTGTGAGGCTAGGTACTCAGGGCCGACTCACAAGGATGGTTATGCTCAATATCAATCAATCCGTACCTCAGGTTATGCAACAAATAAGCGGCAATATGAACAACAATATCAAAAGGATTTAGGGTTTGAAACACGAAATATAGTTTACCATTCGAGGAATCAGTCGTTCATTTTTGCTATCTTGGGAGTCAGTGCATTCCAACCAAAGATCAGTAGAATGGAGTCGGGTTCTCGCCTATAGTTTTACCACACTCTCTAGGAAGGCGTGGCTTCCCGCGCAGAGGGTACCATGTGCTATAGCACGATGGCTTATAAATCGATTAGGCTTTACGTGATTCATACCATTAAATGACATTAACGATTTACAAGTTATATTGGCCGTACTCGATGCAACAAAGAGAGATAACACCAAATACAATAAGAGAGTTAGCTGACCGTGCTTTCGGCATGAATATTCATCAAGACACGTGACTTGTGGCATATGACAAATTCAATTCAATGAATGCTCGAGAATAAGGGTCTTAATCATGAGTGATTACTACGATCAGTCGAACAATGAAAACACATTATACATTTGAAGGTGCAAGTACAATGATATAAATTTACTCACCTCCTGAGTCACAAAGGCTCGGCTAAGGCTATTCACCTGAAACGTGTGAGCCTTCCCCAGCGTTTGCTATACCGATATTCATGCAAGAAAAGAAATATAAAGATAGTCAAAATCATAGCAGGAGTCATACCTTGTTATTTCACCACTTTCGGTGAGCCGTTTGCAGTTTCTATTTAATCGCCTAACCAGGCTTTTAAATAATTTTTTTAAAAATCCCTTTGCACTTTCCTTACCTTCAACATTCTGCCTTTTAACATCTAAATACCTGAAATTATAATTTTAATATTTAATTTCACAACTAATTTCTTATATCTAATGTTTAATCACTAAACTCGTTTTTTTTTTGGCGATTATTGCATCGGTTATTATTTTGCCTATATCTTTCTCTCTGACGTTGAAAAGACATACGAAACCAGTGGCAAGAATTTCACTAACATCCATATACTTTCCAATGATTTCAAATTGCCCTTAGGAATTCAATCCATTAGGTCCTCCTATGATTCTGTCCAAGTCGACCTTCAAACAGAAATTCACATTCAATCGATTTAACCCTTAATTCACTAATTACCACCTCAATTTCATTCTAAATACATTTTCCCCAAATTTTAAACATACCAGACTTAATTCATACCTCTTGGGTCAGATTTTATAGATTCAAAATGCAATTGCAACCCTAGCATACACATTAGAACAATTAATTCATTCCAAACGGCCCTAATTGTCAAACAACAACCATTTGTAATTATTTACTTTCCTCCAATACAGACCATACAAAACCAAAATTAAAAACCATGGCTTTAATATACCTTACAGAAGTCTCCCACCATGACAAATCACAGGTTGATTCAAAGGGAATTGGTTGCGACAAATTTTCTTCCTTCCCAGCTGATTCGGCGCCCAGGAATGGAGAACCTAGGGTTCTTCAATTTTTATTACATTTTATGCTCGATTTTCTGAGGCCTAATATTTTTAAAAATTAATTTATGTTGCATAGAGTCCCTGCGGTTTTTCTTGAATTTTTTAAGGCCACTGGGAATTGGCCAAAAATGTCTCTTTGGCCCTTAGTCAAATCTGACTTTTCCCTACTCAGGTTCCTTTGTTCACGTATTTTTTTTTTTTTTTATTCATGTATTTTCATTAATTTTATATCATATATTTGGACCTTACTTTGCTGAAAAATTCCCATAATTTATTTCATTCATTAGGTATTTTAAAAATTCTATTCAGTCAGCCTTTCGAGGTGACCTTCTTTGGGTATATTTTCTAAAATTCCATTTTAATTGAGAAATAATTCTAAAAATTATTATAAATTCATGATGGACCTTAAAACACCTAAAACTTAAATTCCATGAAAAAAAATCATTTAAAAAAATGTTTGGGGTGTTACACTATTCAATGTGGTATGGATGACAAGACGTTTGGACTCATTGGCCTCTCAGAATCTGCAAAAGAAGCATGGGACACCCTGTAGAGAATATTTGAGGGATCAAGATGCATAAATCTAGAGAAAGAAGGAGACGATAGAACCTTGGAAAGAGCTTGATCTGCTCAAAGCGATGAAGATCAGGAAGGATTAGGCGTCTTAGATCACTCACTAAGCGTCATAAAAGAAGGTGTTGCTTTCGGCTTGACTCAAAATTAGCTCTAGTTTGCTCCAGTCTTGTACGGACTCGGTATTAGGCACTTTATGTTGTGCAGTGTCATGAAGTATACGGGCCTCTGAGTAATGTAGTAGACTTCAAGAAAGAGTTCGGATATCGGAGCCCGTAAAGAATGGACTATAGTGCTTGAATAACTTGAAATGCCTTAACTAATTGAACTTCTCACTATTTAAGCTCATAAATGGTTTGAAAATGGAGATTTTACAAAAACTACAAACAAAATAAAACAAGGATGATTAATGCTCAACTCGCAAGGAATGGATTGATTTTGAAGAAAGAACTTAAGGAAAGAATATTAGGGTTGATTTCTCCATTGATGCATTTTGATTTATATTCATTAAGCATGGGTTAAGTTAAAGTATGCTTGTGTTTGTTCAAGGAAAAGGGTATGAGGTGTACACTCTTGTGTCTCCCCTCAATTTCTCATACCAACTTCCTATTCACTGCTAAGTCCATCTAGGTCATTGAATGTGATCCTTTTCTAGAATTGAATTCTTTCCTTAGGTGTTCTATTAAATTACAGCTAAGTCCCATGTAATAAGAAGCAACCCAAACTAAGCTAGAACCGATCACCACTAAGTCCATACGATCCTCAGATAATGCTAGATTGGTGTCTTACCCAAATAAAATTCATTTAGTACTAGACATTGGCACGAAATGGTTAAGGCCCAAGGTTGTATTTCCAACTGTTACTATGGAAACCCTAAGTAAATCGCTCATAAACCAAGTCTCATAAACATTTCCTAACACAAATCAATTAGAAGAAACCATAATAATCCAAGATTTACACCAACCAACATCAACATAAGCATATATTCACAAAACCATTCTAAAAATTATACAAATCAAGCATCAACAATCAACCCTAGAGGATATTTAGCCACTCATTACAACCCACAAATCCATCAAAATCATGTTTATTACAAGCATAATAAAGAAGGAGATGAGAAGAGAGTAAAGTTTAGACATACAAAACAAATTGAAGGTGAAAAGCTCTCGAAAATTACAACACAGCTTTTAAGAGTCCTCTGAAATGGGCCTAAAAGGGGCGGGGTAATGAAAAAATGGGAACTTTGCAGGGGCAGATAGTGGATCGACATTGAGAAGGCCTTGATGTATGGCATCATAGAATGTGTGATTTCAGCATTTTTTCTTTGATTTTGTGACCGAGACTTCAATGTCACATTATCACCTTGATATTAGTAATTCAGCTTTGACCTTTTGACTTCAAACGGTCATAACTCTATCATCTAACTTCCAAATGCAATGATGTTAGTCTCTACGAAAAGCTGAGAGAGAGAGTAGAATCTATCCATATCAAGTTTCGAGTCATTGAAGGTCATTAGGTAGACTGAAAAGTCACAAAATTTGAGGGGTATTGCATGTGGTGTTTTGGAATATCCTCCCTTTGACTTCACGAGGCCATATTTTTTTTCGTCTAGACTTGGAATTAGGTGATCTTGGACTTGTTAGCAATCTTGAGAAGTTTAAAACACATTACGGGGAAAATTAAAGCCATTTGACGCCACCATTAACAAAAAAAAAAAAAAAATAAAAAAAATCAAAAGATCAGATGCTGGCTGTGTGTGGTGGCTTCTTGGTCTTCTTTGGATCCATTTAAGCTCATTTTTGTTCATTTTTCTCTAAAGTTGACCTAATCACCAAAATGAGGCATTTAAAAATTAAAAGACTAATTATCATCATCAAAATCATTAAAATACACAAAAAATGGGATGCTAATAATGGTATGAAATGCACTCATTAAATACCCCCAAACTTGGCATTTTGTTTGTCCTCAAGCAAATAACAAGAGCATTTCTCAAAATTTATTTATAAAACAAAAGAAGATATGTGAGCTTGATGATGAGAAAATTTTGTGATGCTTGCCTCAGGGATCTTACCTTCATACAACATAGAGAAGACTTTGAGATAACTTCTTTCAATATAATATGTTGACTATAAGTTAAGCATACCTAAACCAAAGTTCTTGAGTGTGTGTGTGTGAAGTATTTCCCCATTTAGCTAATTGCAATTTAGATGGAATTTGATGAACTAGAGTGAAATGAGGATCACTTACTCTCATGGTGCTCCCATGATGTTGAGTGCATAAGATTCCATAGGCTTGTTGGGCATCTCATTCTCCACTAATGTAGATAATTCACAACTCTTAGGATCAAATAGGTCTTCAATAGCTCGTAATGTATGACTTAGGTAAAGGATAGTTGAGTAGGTCATTTTAGGTTTGTATTTACCCAACACATACATATTTATTTTTTTTCAATGCTTTCTTTCCATCCTTTAACAAATTGAGTTTTTACATAATTAAATCCATCTTAACCTCCTCCAAACTTGGTTCTTTGCATATTTTTCATCACATGACCCCACACTTGTTTGATTTTCACCTTTCTTTCAAGATCACTAAGAAGCTTTATTCTTTTACTTTTATGAACTACAAGGTATGGAGTAGTGAAATGTTCAACCCCTTTAAGCTTTCTACCTACCCTTATCGAGCTTTAGGTTAGCAGCTCCCAAACTAGATGGTCTTAGGGTACTAGGTGTTGAGACACCCCTTCGGACTTAATCACTCAAGGTAGGAAGGCTACGAGGCCAAACCTACTCCACCTTGATTTATTCTTTCCTTTTGCTTATTTTCTTTCTTTTTCACGTCCAACTTCCTTTAATTTCTATTAATAGCACAACCATTTCAATCAAACCCCCAATTCACACCACATGTCTTCACATGATATTACATTGAAAACAACATATTGAGGGTAAACAAGGTTATTTGACTGAAGATACTCAATAAAAGGTTTAAGGTGCTCATTCTTGGCTTTTAAGATAGAAAATGACTAATAAGGTTCAAATTTGGTGACTATGGATCAATGCACATAAGGGTTAGCTAGAAAGGCTCAACCAATCCAAGGATGGCCTATATCATTTCCTAATCGTTGTGTTGCCTAGGATTTCAATGATAATTGAACAAGTTCTAGAGTCTTTAGAGACCAAATAAAATGATGTTCACCTAATTCTTCTTAATGAGTGCCCAAAACACTCATCATATCCTTGCGTTTTATCACGTTTTTGGTTCATTTCAATTAGTAATAAGTGTGTTTATCGCCTTATATCTGATACTCAGCTTCTTGTGCATTTCAGGTGAAAAAGGCGGCATTTGGAAGTGTGTGGAGATTTGAAGAAGGAGATTAAAGAACCTAGCCTCAACGTCACAATGTCCCAACGTCGCGATGTTGAGGTCGTACGACCTTTCATCAACCAAATGTTGCGACGTTACAACATCGCGACGTCACTGGGACTTGGTCAGAGTGAATTTCAAATAAGAAGAAAAAAAAGAACAAAAAAGCAATTGGAGAACGAGGAGAGATAGACGAGAGGGAGAAGACGACGCAGGTGTGATTTGAGAGATCGTGTGATTCCTGTATTTGTATTTTCTTTCTCGAACTCCTTCTAATTAAAAACACCAATGATTGTAATGAACAACATGATGTGTTAGTTTTATTTCTAGGGTTTTTGTTGTACCCTTGTTACATTTATATGGATTAGTTGTTAATTCAGTTTCATTCAGTATATCCATGGATCTGATATCGACTTGCTCTATTTTCTGTGAATTATCTACATGGTGGTGTTTGGCCATCATTAACATGCTCTTGTAGGGAATTTGAGATCAAGAGATAAAGGTTCCTGGGAATCCGGGTAGAGTGACATTTGGTCAATCGGAGAGTAGAGATATCCTAGTTCTAAGTGTGGCGATTAGGGTTTAATTATTCAAGCGTCTCAGAGTTAAGGGTTGATGCAGAGATGCATTTCCCCTACTAGCGAGATAGGCGAATATACCTCGAGAGAGGATATCTTGTAGGCACGATCAACCTGCCAGTGTGAATCCGTTAATGTACTGAATGATCAATTCTATCTAGATTATAATCCATTGTGTCAGGCCCCAATTCCCGGTCCGACCCGATTGGCGGATCCAAACCGGTTTCGGGGTGCGAGACCATATACTGGGACTCTTTACTTTTTTTTTTTTTTTTCTCGGAGAAGTGAGACTTATACTGTGGGTATACAAACACTTTGTAATAACAAAAAATCATTTACATATACAAAAGAACTACCATCAGTGGTGTCCATCAAATCTATACACATATGCTAGTCCATTTACTTATACAAATACTTATACATGTACATATCTAATACAAACATCAGAGATCGCGGAACAATATCTACGAGATGGCGAATACTCTTTGGTGTGGAGATATCCTGTCTCTTTATCTCCTCTTCAAGAACCTACATGGATTGAACACGGGTGCTAAGCTTTACGCTTAAGTGGGAACATATAAACGATGCTTGACGATAACAAAATAACATCCTTAGTCACAATCTTTTTACATTTCTGTTCATATGCATATAACGAAGCCTATTCTTATGTGACTTCTAACTCATATCATATTATACATGTAGATTTTATCAGCACTGATTCCATATCATTATCTTGTTATTATTACTCCATATGTATCTTTTACAAGACAGTTATATCTTCACAAATGTATGGCATGTCGGATCATATTCAAAACAAACTTATACATATCTGATAGCAGAATTGGAACATATCAAAGTCATATCAAATACATACAAAGTCAAATTAACTGATACATCGTTTAATTCATTTAGTTATTGTTTTATTAAATTTTCGTTTTCAAAAGTGTCGCGACCAGAGATCTGAGCTCCGCGGTTGGGCGGATCAAGCGAACTGGTTTTACTCAGAAGCTTTTCAATTATCATCTCAAAACATCTGTTTGGTTTTATTAAAATTTCGTTTTCAAAAGTATCGCGGCCCAGGAATCCGTCGACTCAGTTAGCGGATCAAAAGGCTGGGCAGTTTCCGCGTTTTCAATTATCATCTCAGAAAACATATGTTTGGTTTATTAAATTTTCGTTTTCAAAGTGTCGCGACCGAATCCCAGGCTCGACTGGTTGGCGAATCAAGCCGGGCGGTTTACTCGGCATTTTCAATTATCTTCTCAAAACATTTTGTTTGTGTTATTCCATTTTAGACTTTTTAATTACATGGAAACACTTCATTATGGAGCAAGCCATGACAACAATTAACAAAATGCATTTACAAATAATGCCTTTATATCCACATATACTCATGCTATTCATTTTCGCATGCTTTCATTTTACACATTATTTATCATATCACAACATGCATTTTCAATGCAATAATTCAATTCACAATTCAATTTATGAGATTTAAGCATATACATAAAAATCCCATTTACACTAGTCAATGTTGGTTTTTCACTTTGACTATTCAATTCACATTGTAAGCGATTCCGTTTAATGAATCCGCCCTTATTATCGACCGGTAATGTGCCTACACATTTTACAGTCGGTCTCCCATCATGGATCTTGTTTGGTGCACCGGAGCATGTGGTATCAATTATTCGGTCTCCCATCATGGCGGTCTCCCATCGCGAAGCGGATGCTGTTTGGGTGCACCAGACATGGTATCACTATTCGGTCTCCCATCATGGCCGGATCTTGTTTGGTGCACCACGACATGTGGTATTCTTGTGGTCTCCCGTCGCAGCGGATGTCGTTTGGTGCACCAGGCATGGTATTAATTAAATGCCATACGCCATCATGATGGATGCCAATTGGTGCATCCCGCCAAGTGGGAACATTTCTTCAATACCATACCATCGCAGCGGATGCCCGATTGGTGCATCCGCCAAGTGGGACATTGGACAATTTCGAGGTGCCTTCTTGACGGATCTTGGTTTAGTGCGTCTGTCGGCGGTTTATTCATATATCAACCAATTAACATTTTATGGCCAGTTAGTTTAATGAATCCCGTCTTTATCATCATTCACATTCATTCGGTTTCAAATATCACATTTCAATTCCATTTCACTTTCTTATTTACATTTATGACGGATTAGTTTGATGAATCGAATCCTTATCATCATTCACATTCATTAGGTTTCAAATATCACATTCGATTCCATTTTCACTTTCTTATTCACATTTATGACGGATTTCGTTTGATGAATCCCATCCTTATCATCGTTCACATTCATTCGGTTTTCAAATATCACATTTCAATTCCATTTTCACTTTCTTATTCACATTTATGACGGATTCCGTTTGATGAATCCCATCCTTATCATCGTTCACATTCATTCGGTTTTCAAATATCACATTTCAATTCCATATTCACTTTCCTATTATCTTTTCAAAGATATACTCAATCTATGTACTTACTTCATATACTCATTCATATACTCATTCACATACTCATTTATGTGCTCATTTCATATACTCATTCACGTATACTAATTCATATACTCATTCACGTATACTCATTTATATACTCATTCACGTACTCATTTCATATACTCATTCATATACTCATTCATATACTCATTCACATACTCATTCACATACTCATTCATGTGCTCATTTCATATACTCATTCATATACTCATTCACGTATACTCATTCATGTGCTCATTTCATATACTTATTCATATATATTTCCTATCATTTGTTATTTTTTTCTGGTTATATGTGATAATAATCATATATAACTTAACCACATTATGTGTTCATGCCAAATTGCCTTTCATGTTCATTTTCATGTTTCAGTTCATTTTCATTTTCCATATCACATTCATGTTTCATGAACACATCTATACATATTGCATTTCTTGTTTATATCTACATCATTTCTTACCATGTATTCCAATTAACTTTAACCAAGCGATTAGTACACTTGGTGCAACAATTCAATTTTTAGACAAGATGTGGGCACCAAATGCCATTAAATAGCATATGGTTAGATTCTAGACTCAATGATCTTTCTATAGAGTCCAAGAATACCCATAATGGAGTCCTAACGAAGGAGTTATGCAAGTTGCTGGCCCGAGTAATGAAAATCTGACAGCTTACGAGCAACAGCAGCAGCCGCTGTCTTTTGTCATTTTCGAGGATCTTAACTTCACATTTGACACTTGTTCTTTGTACTAATTTGAAGCTAAGGTGCTAAGGGTTTTTCTCCAACTGGAATTATCCAAATCAGAGCACCGAAACTCAAGTTATGTCCTAAACAACACGGACTACTCTACGTTCAAAAACAGAACCAGAAATTTGCTTGAACATGGCCCCACTTTGAGTGAATTTTTGGGCCACATAAAATCAGAATTTGAAGGTACCTATTTCATGATGTTTGGTTCTCCTTGAAGTCTATTTTAACCAGCAACTTGAATCACTCAAATCGGATCAGAAATGAGCAAGTTATGGCGAAATAGAAAAAGCAGGAGACACTACTTGTGCAGTCTGACCCCTCGAATTTGCCCCGGAATGTGGGTTTTTCTTCACTTTTTCCATAGATTGCTGCAAATCAACTCAATACTCTATATCACTTCAAAACCACTCCAAATTCATCTTGAAATCTCTTTTCTACTCAATTCATCTTTCATTACATATCTTCAAAACTTTTCATGAATTACTCCCCGAAACCATTCTAATATGGGTGTACAGCCCCATACCTGACCCAAACACAAGGATTAGTTAGGGTTTGTTCTAAACCTAACTCAATTACTTGCCATTTAACCATAGTCCAACCTCAAAAAAGGATTCCATACTCATCTTGTTCATATGGGGTTTTACCAGCCTAATTTCAAGAAATCTAGGTTAGGATGAAGTGCAACAAAACCTAGAGAGATCGAGTTTGTGATGATTTCCATACAAGAATTTATTTTAGGGTTAGGTTTCTCACAACCAGGGATGAAAATATCCGATATATCCGTCGATATATCTTCGATATATCCGATATCGGTGATGTTCGACACGATATCGGTGATGACCGATATATCGCCGATATATCGATTTTGGACGGAAAATATGTAGATGGAAATATCAAATGCAGTGCTTTACGCGCGTTAGTTTAATTTTTCGATAAAATATCAAGATATATCGGAATATATCGGGATATATCAGGATATATCGGGATATATTTAAATGACCAGATTTGAAATCCTGACTTGATCAGCAGTTTATGGATTGTCCTTGCCAGTTTAATTCAGATATATCGATATTCGTATAAAAATATCCACCGATATATCTAGATATATCCGATATATCTCCGATATATCCGATATCGATAAATCAAATCTGGAAATATATCGTGAAACCGATATTTTTATCCTTGCTCACAACCCACAACCCACAAACATGTATCCATACAAATATATACAAAGTTCCATACCTTTTTGCTCTTCCTTTCTTCTCCTCTTCTCTTCTTTTTCTCTTCCTTTTCCTTCTTCTTCTCTCTTTTCCTCTTCCCTTCTCTACGTTTTTCTCCTATCCGTTTTTGAGCTCTCCCCACTTCAACTTGTTTGTAGACCAAAGATATTTTGGCTGTAGTAATAAGGCCATGTTTGTATATGCCAATTTGTCTGTCCCATTTTTCTTTAAGTTAAGGCCATGTTTAGCCTTTGCATTATCAAATTGTTTTCTCATTTTTGCATTTAGGTCCTTCCATTCTTTCCAATTTCTATTCCATATTTCCTCAAATTCCATATTTGCATATAACTTATTGTTTATGCCTTTTATGTCTGGTGGCGAAAGACCACTTTACCCTTGTCTTTCCCATTTATGACCACTAGATCCTCAAGTGGTAAATTACATATTTACCCATTTGCTCTCTTATTAATTTTCGGTTCTATCGTTTTTATTTCGAAAAATTCCATTTTTAGCTTCACAATATACCCTAAACAAGTCACAGCGCTAGGGTATATTTCAGTGTTATTAGTGTGTGAGGAGGCAAAACCAGTCGTTAATTGAATTAACAATTCACTTAGGATCAACTTTTCATTATATTAGCTGTAATTCACTCTAGTTTGAGATCCAGATAATATTCTAGAACTGATTCCGGTATTCAACACACTTCTCCTTATGGGAATGACACTTGACAAGCCACTATATTATGTAATCTCGACGCGTATACTTGCGTGAACTGTTTACATTGTTTTACCTTAACCTGCGGTGCGTCGTGTTTTTGGCGCATTGCAGGGAGAAGTTTTGTGTTGATATTTACATAAGTGCTTGTAATTTTATCTCTATGTTTTTGTGTGTGATTGCAGTAAAGGTTATTGCGTGTGTATGAGAAGATGGGGTCAAGTTGAACTACTCCCGTTCGATCTTGAGCCAGAGAGAACCTTCATCGATTACATGAGAGAGCAAAGAAGCACACCATAGAAATCTAGCGAGTCATACGAGAACCGGGAAGAGTGAGGTCGGGGCGAAGAACGAGCGCGAGGGGATAGGAATGAGAATAATGGTAGGAATTATGCTCCTAGGCCGTTTATACATCCAGATGATCCTTTTATGCTGCTAGAGGAGTTTGCCTTACCACTTATGGTTGTTCAGTCTGCTATCCGAAGACCACCTATTCAAGTGAACAATTTCTAGTTGAAAACAGTAACCCTGAAAATGCTTTAGAACATTCAGTTCAGTTCCATGGACTTCCAAGTGAGAATCTGAACACACATTTGACAAACTTCATTGTAGTATACGACATGGTCAAATACAATGGAGTATTGAGCGCTTAGGTAGTTAGCTCTCGGGTGATGAGGCTAAACAGCTGGTTGACAAACCAGCACAATTCCATTACCTCATGGAGATGATTTGGTGCATAATTCTGACAAGTTTTCTCACCCTCGAGATTGCATATTTGGTGCGAGATTAACACGTTTGGAACGGTTGGGGGAGAACTTAGGCGAGAAACCTAGGAGATTTCATGAACTATTAAGGAGGTGTCCACATCACGGGCTGATGAGATGGATGCAGTCCATACAGCACACAATGGTCGAGTAGTTCTACGAGCAGTTATAGATGCCTCGTGAGTGTCTTGTGAAGAAGACTACAAACCAAGCGTATGGAATCCTAGAGGATATGGCTATTAATAGTAACCAGTGGTCTAGGGACAGGATGATACCAAGGAAGGCAGTGGGAGGTGCGGACCACGAGAGGTCTTGGCTTGATTTGGTAGGGTGTGTCGCCTTGACTCACTAAGCAGTTACAAAGGCGGCAAGGTCTTTGTAAATCTTTGATTCAGAGTAACCCTTTAGAGATATCTTATTTCGTGTGGAAACACGATTACTCTGAATGCCAATTAGGAGCTGAATGTGATAGAAGCGGGCGCAATATGTGTTGAGATTTAATTAAACGCAATAACAAGGTTAGTATGGGGGTAATACCTATCAGAATCAGAACTAGAGCGAAATTTGTGAGCAATCGAGAATAATTAGAACTATAGATAGAGAACAATCGAGTGCTTCATGCCACTCCTGAGGTAGACAAACGCCGAGTAGAGAGAAAAAGTAGATTTGGAAGAAACACTAGCTCAGTGCTCACTTCACTCCCTGACCTTTATGAATGAAAAAATACGAATATGCGAGCTCAGTCTGACATTTGAATAATCGAATGACACGGTTGAGAAACTGGATGTGCAAATGGGGTAAATAGCCCAATCTGACAGAGCGTAGGTTCTTTTCCAAGCAATTCGAGAGATAAACTAGAGAGGTGAAGGTAAGAAGAGACATGTGGGCTATCACCTTGAAGTTGTAGAGAACTAGCTACATTGAAATACCGGTGGTAGAGAGTGGAAGCGAGGTTGACACTTAGAGAGCGAAAAGATGGGATCGATCAGGCTAAGCCAGTTCGATGAGAAGCACCCGAGAGGTAGTTAAAGGGGGATAAGCCGAGTGGCAAGAAACCAATTCCACTTATCCCTATCCTTAGAAATGAAGGAATTAAGTTAGAGAAAGCGATTAGCAAAGTTTCGATATCTTCAAGAAATTGTATATCAATATACCCTTTATGGAAGCACTTGAGAACATGCCAAGTTACGTGAAGTTTATGAAAAACATCTTGGAAAATAAGAAGAAATTGGGTGAGTATGAGACTATCGCTCTAACTGAGGAGTGTAGCGCAATCCTTCAAAAGAAGCTCCCACCTAAACTTCAGGATCCGGGTAGTTTTGCTATACCATTCTCAATAAGGCTTCGGTGTGGGTAAAGCTCTTTGTCAGCGAGGAAATGACATCAACTTGATCAAAGCACCAATATTTAAAAGGTTGAAGTTGGGAGAAGCAAAACCGACGACAATAAATTTGCAATTGGTTGACAGGTCCTACAAACACCCATGGGGTGTAATTGAAGATATCCTAGTGAAAGTGATAAGTTCCTTTTCCTAGCAGACTTTTCATCTTAGACATGGAAGAAGATGATAGGTCCCCATTATACTTGGTGAACCCTTCTTAGCTACGGGAAAAAGCACAAATTAATGTGCAAGAGGGTGAGCTTAAATTGAGAATTCAAGGAGATGAGGTCACGTTCCATGTATTCAAAGCTATGAAACATTCGGATGATGAACCCAATGACGATGTCCAGGAATGTCACCCCCGAGAGATCATGCGAGCCCGATGTGGTAACACACCCAAGGATAAGCGGATTGTGACCTGAAAAAAACCAAGAGAGTTGAGGGTGAGGAAGACAAGATATTCCATCCGTCGTGAGTAGTGCATTGGAGCACTATGGAGATTTGTTACCATTTCTTGTCTCTTTTGAAGATGGACATTAAGATTCGAAGTCGAGGTTATGAGCATTAAACAAGCGCTAGTGGGAGCAGCAAGCATTTTAAATTTTTTCATTCATCAGTGTAGTTTTGAATATCTTTGATTATTTTAGAGAAGGAAATTTTCTCGGAGACCGTAACTTATGTGTGTTGTTGTGTTTTCAGGCTCCGAGATCGAAATGGCGACAGAGAGATAGCTCAGGAAATTTACTTCGGGGTTGGACAAGGATTGGAACCTCAATAAGGAAGTGCTCCTTAACTGAAAAATGTTTTTATCAAAAAGTTGAGTTACCCTCTCTGTAATGTCGTGACGTTGTATAGCAATGTCGTGACATTGAGGAAAAGTGGAAACATCAGTTCTTTGTAACGTCGCGACGTCGGTTCCCAACATCGTGATCTTGGAAAAATAGTTTTGAGATACTCTTGGGAACATTGTGACGTTGGATCTCAATGTTGTGACGTTGGAAGCTTGATCCTCTG
The DNA here is from genome assembly GCA_016808115.1 of Tetrastigma voinierianum. Lineage (NCBI taxonomy): Eukaryota > Viridiplantae > Streptophyta > Magnoliopsida > Vitales > Vitaceae > Tetrastigma > Tetrastigma voinierianum. The sequence continues at coordinate 320,050 of JAEQBH010006200.1, forward strand.
GAACATTGCGACATTGCATCTCAACGTCGCGATGTTGGAAGTATGACTCTTGGGAACATCGCGACGTTAGCCCGAACGTCGCGACGTTGCCCTGTTTTTATGAACATGAACGTTCATGTTCTCAATTTACGCAAATTTGAAACCCTAACTACCTTTCTGATTTTTGCGAGTGCCACATCTAACCTCCATCCATCCTTATCCCAACCAATTTTAGCATCACCCCGAGTCCTAAGCACAGTTCTAGATATGAAAAACCTAGAGTTCCACCATCATTATGCTATCTTCTTACGTTATGGTTTTCGGGTAAGTTTAGGTCTAGATTCGATTTGTATGGGGGTTCGTGGGTTGGTTGAGTTAGATAAGGAACCTTGTGAGTGGGTGGTGGTTACAAAAGCCTTAGGTTTAAGCTAAGAACACCATCTCATGTAATGCACACTAGGTGTTTGATTTTTTGCCTAAGTAAGATTTGTGTTACTTTACTGGGTATTTCGGTAGGGTTGCATCACACTAGGTGTTGGGAAGCCAAGTAGAGTTTTATTAAAGCCTAGACCACCATCCAAACCCGACCCTACTGAATGACTAATGTCAAGCAAAAAGCGGAAAGTAAGCTCGAAAAGAAACCAAGCAAGTGAAGAGCCCACTCATGATTACGATCATGAGAAATTTGTCAATGTGAGTGCGACCAAGAAATTCGGCCTAATCTTGAAGAAACGGTCTTTCATCAAGGAGAAGGGGTTTCACCACCCTGATGATTTCTTTTCAAAACCATTGTGAATGAGGGATGGAGGGCGCTTTTCCAACCCTCGAGGTCGACGACCACAATGGTGGTACGAGAATTCTATGCCCGATTTAGCCTCTAATAATCTTGAAAAGTGCAGATCGTGAGGTTTTGGTAGACTTGATTAGTGAAGTCTGTCAATCCAACATCATATAACCTAGAACAGATAAACTCCAAAAGCCTATGATGAGTTCCATGAGAACCCCACGACTATCCACGAAGTCCTTAGGATGTTGACCCGATGGGTAGTGTGGTAGGAAAATGAACAATGAGGCACGCGGTGCACTTCAAACTACGCTGCCAACTACATTCCTAAGGTATGACATCCTTCATCACATGCGTCTCGTGGTGACGACCAATGTGATGGCAGTGGCGACCAGAAGGAGCCACGCTCAAGCTATGTCATCATCGGGACATCCCGACGTGTCGAGCGAGGTTATAGAGGATGCAATCCTCTATAACAAATCTTGAAAGATGAATCTCGAGGCACCCTTCCTCATCTACCGGTATATGCAAGCAAGGCAGGGTGCCACTTAGAGGACAATGAGGCTTGGATACACTTGATTCGAGGCGATAGTTTAGGAAAGACAAGCTAGGAGCTATTACCCGAAGACCCGGAGGAAGTGTATGATTCGGGCAATGAGCCCTCAGATGAGGATGAGCTTAGGGCATACCAGTTTAGGTTTGGGATCACAGCAGGTGCCTAAGGAGAGGGCAGACAGTCATCCACCCAACCCCCACCACCACCACCATCCTATGAGGAGGACCCGATTAGTCCTTCCACTACATTGGAGTACCAGGTCCATGACTTGACCGCCTGATTCGATGCGTACTGGGATGAGACCCAGGATCACCAGGTCTCCATCTGCAAGGACATGGACATGCTCAAGGCAAACATGAACACAGTAATGAGCAACCAAGCGACCATAATGAGCAACCAGCCGTCCATCCAACAACAGCTTGCCCAGCTCCTCGCCTTTCACATGCCACCTCCACCACTACCGTAGTGATCTGAGTGATCACCAGGGGAGTTTCCTCCACCCTCACTTGCTCTTTTGTTGACATTGAGGACACTGTGTTTTTTTTTTTTTTTGGGTGTAGGTGATCGATCTCGGTTTGGATTTATTTATGTTTTAGTTTGTTTATGTGTTTAGGTTGTTTTAGTTTTTATGTGTTTAGGTTGCAGGTGTTTATGTTTTTATATTCAGTTTTTACATGTTGACGTGTTTTAGGTTGTTTTCTCAACATTGTGTGTTTTAGGTTTGTTTTAGGTATTATGTGTGAGTGGATGCCATGTTCGCTAATGGGAGGTTAATTTGAGTCAAAATTTTTCAAAAAGATCAAGAAAAAAGTGAAAAGGGACCCTTAGGTTGTGCCATGATCTGGAACGGTATGCTAGAAAGGTTAGGGTGACGTAGTTTAGTCATCCCCTTTGCATTTCAAGAATCCATTTCCCAAGTAGTCTATCACACACACACATGTGATCTCCAGGGTATACTAAGGCCCCGGACCTTGCTTACAAGAATTCCATGAGCCTTGAGGGTTTCTAAACACCTAAGTGATGGGACACCTTTGAAAAGAGGATTTCCATCGCACCCCAAATAAAAATGAGACAAAAAAAAAAAAAAGAAAAAAAAAAGAAAGAGAAAGGAACAAGAAAAAGATAAAAAAGACGTGTAAATAGAATAAGTGGGATCGTCCCGATCGGAATCCAGGAGCGCGGTCAGGGCCTTTCAAAGCCCTAATGCCCGCTGAGCGACTAGCGAAGCCATTGACTTCACTGCCCGCTACATGGGACAGAGGATGAACCCTTCCCACAATCTAGGGCCTTTAGGTTTGGTTGAGTGTTCGGGGTGAAGTTTAAGGAGAACTAAATGCAGGTGCCCTTAACCAACTGTGGGAGTCACTAATGAATCCCCGCTACAGGGACACTTAGCTAAAACTTATATGCACTAGTTTTCTTTCATGCCTAGGTAGTTTAATGTGAATAAAAAGGGTGGGTTCTTATCCTTCTGTGGTTAGAGTCTTTCAGATGGGCGAGTTGACTTAAAGTTTGGGGGTACTGGAACCTAGGTATATGTTGGAGATCATGAAACAAATGCACATAGATTTATAGGGAAAGGTCATTGAGAACTTGGGGGGTTGAGTTGCTTGGTTAGCCTAGCCTTGACTAGCTAAAGTCCTTAGAAAGTTTAACAACCTTAAGGATCCCCAGATTTTAGAGGACAAAGGCTCGAATTGCTAGTAAGGTTCATTTTGACTCTCCTTTTTGGCGTCATGTATATCGTACTCATGTCGTAGGTGTTTTAGTGTGTCAATTTTCATGTGTGATTGTGTTATGAGTCTGTTTCTTGCATGGGGACAAGTAAGAAGCTAAGTTTGGGGGTGTGATGAGTGCCCAAAACACTCATCATATACCCGCGTTTTATCACGTTTTCGTTTCATTTCAATTAGTAATAAGTGTGTTATGAAGTCGTGACGTCGCTGGGACTTGGTTAGTGTGAATTTCAAATAAGAGGAAAAAAGGAACAAAAAGGCAAGGGGAGAATGAGGAGAGACAGACGAGAGGGAGAAGACGACGTAGGTGTGATTCAAGAGATCGTGTGATTTCTGTATTTGTATTTTCTTTCTCGAACTCCTACTGATTAAAAACACCAATGATTGTAATGAAGAACATGATGTGTTAGTTTTATTTCTAGGGTTTTTGCTGTACTCTTGTCATATTTATATGGATTAGTTGTTAATTCAATTTCATTCATTATATCCATGGATAAATATGGGAGCTTGCTCTATTTTTTGTGAATTATCTACATGGTGGTGTTTAGCCAGCATTAACATGCTATTGCATGGAATTTGAGATTAAGAGATAAAGGTTCCTAGGGATCCGGGTAGAGTGACACTTGGTCAATCGGAGATTAGAGATCTCCCAGTTTCAAGTGTGGCAATTAGGGTTTAATCATTCAACCGTCTCGGGGGTTAGGGGTTGATCTTGGGCATCTGATAAATCCTACTTACTAGCGAGATAGGCGGAATATATACCTGGGAAGTTATCACAAATAACCACGATCAACTGCCCGACATGAATCGGGTTAATGTACTAAATGATTAATTCTATCTAGATTATAATCCATTGAGTGTGGAAAGGGGAGGCAAAACCCTAGTCCTCGTTAATTGAATTAACAACTCACTTAGGATCAACTTTTCGTTATATTAGCTGTAATTCACTTGAGTTTGAGATCTAGATAATATTCTAGAACTGTTCCGGTATTCAACACACTTCTCCTTGTGGGAACGACACTTGACAAGCCACTATATTACGTAAACTTGACGTGTATACTTGCACGTGTGGGCCTACGTTTTATATTAATTTTACATAACCTCTACAGTGCCCGTCACTTCTCTAAACCAAGCAATATTGACTATCAAAGGTACATTATGACTTAGGGTCAAATTGATAAGACTTTGGCTATATAGTCAACTATAGGTCAAACCATTATGCTTTAAGAAGTTCGTTTTATCTCTCCTGTTTTCTTCATTTGAAAGAAGGTTAAATCATTATTCATCATACACATCACAATTGTCACAAAACAAGCTCAACCAAAAACAAAAGCAAAACTTTTCAACTATTTACAAATATTTAAGATTTTTAAAAAAATTTCAAAATTTTATGGATTTTTGCAATATGCGCAAATTATTCCAACTCTTTGATCAAAATTGAACAACTTGATAGAAGGCTACAAGAGTGACAATCCCAAACATTCAAGCTCAATAATAGATAAACATGAAAGCTCAAGTAATTCATTCATAAAACAATATATTACTCACCACTAGAATGTCAAAACTAATCAAAGGAGTTATTCAAATATAAAACAAACTAAAAAAAAAACAACCTAAAAAATGAAAACATATAAAAGCAAATAAAACACACAAGAAACTAAAGGAAAATAACTAAAAATAGGATAATTGAAGCTGGAAAAATTGTTTAAACAAAGGGACACCCCACATCCCCAAACTTAAAACATTAAGCTGTCATCAATGGAATAGAAAAGCAAGAAAGGTAGAGAACTCCTGAGGGTGATCAATCCTCAAGGGACAACTCCATTGAATATGACTTGGTGAAAGAATACTCCATGTTCAACCTTTATTCATAAAGGCTTGTGGAAGCGGGTCTCTTGAAAGCTTGAGCATGTGTAGAGGATGTGTAATGAAGTCAATTCTTTGGTGTTTCAACACTTCCTGAGGATGCAAGTAGTTGGTCCTTCTTCATGTATCAAATAACAAATCAATATGAAGAGAAAGAGCACTTGAAACTTTGACAATCGTGTGATGGCCACCAAAATCATTAATTTGCTATTGAGTATTCCAAGCAATTCTCCATTTTCAATTGGAGATCAATAGGCTTAAAGCTTGCATAAAGATTGATTCTTGTGACTTCAAAACCCTTAAAATGAAGTTTGGAAGGTAGGTTGAGTTTGGTGAAAATGGGTTTCCATGGAAAATGGGTGTGGTGTAGAGAGAGAAAGTGGTGGTGTGGGTTTGAGATGATAGAAGGTTTTTGGAAAGGGGTTCAAAATTGAAGAAAATGGATGTTTGAAGGTGGATTAGGATGAGATTTTTATGAGAAAATGTGGTATTTGGGGAGTCAAGTTGCGTGGGGGAATTAAAAGAGGAAAATCCTGAGATGTTCCTGACTTCTCCCAATCAACATTTTCTACCTCAAACAAACTTCTCTTTCTCAACTTCTCGCCCTTGTAATTTCTTAAACTTTCAAATCTTCAAATTGAACCTTCCAAAGATTTCCCAAGAATATTTGATATCCATCAAGTTCAATATCACTCAAGCCATCTCAAAGCCCTCTCATTTTACAATTTTCAACCCTTAAATTTTTCCAAGTTCTTTATGAGCTAACAACAAACATGAAAAACCAAAACTAACAACAAAAACAAACACAAAACAAGATCAACCATGGAAACTAAAAAAAAAGCAAGCTGAAAAATAACTAAGAAATGAAAAAGGTGAAAGGAAACTTGTTGAGCTTGGGTTGCCTCTTAAGAAGTTGTTCTGCTTTTAGAGTTCATCTAGACTCTTTGGAGAAGTCTGAGAGCGTTACGGTGGTCGATCATCTATCATGGCCAATACTTCCTCTTCATCCTCATAGAGTGCAAGGATGAACTTTTCCGCCTTCATAATATGCAATAAAAGCTCAAATGCCAACTCTTTAGTGGAGGTAGGTTGGCCACTAATCCCATGTCCTTCAAGAGTGTCCTCTTGATGGAGTATAGGTGCATGCTCTACAATTGGTGGAAGTAAGTTCTCAATCCTCATGCACATCCACCTTTCCTCATCCGTAAAGGGCATGCTTTGGTGGAGGTCACTTTTTCCTTGCCAATAAGCAAAAGTCATTTCACAATATTTGCATCATCCATGCTTGACTAGTGGGAATGGAAGGTCTTAGCATAGATGATGCTTGTTGGTCTTCTTCCATGCCGCAAGTCACAAAATCAATGGGAAAATTGAATTTTTCCAGCCCAACCAAAACATTTTCAACTATTATTCTCGGATGTTTCTTTTCAACTTGCATTTGTTCAATAGTAGCTCTTCCTCAGATAGAAAGCTCATTGTCACTATTGATGTGATAGAGTTCCTCCTCAAAGCTTTAAGTCACAATGTCACACTCCCTATGGCATCATCCTCTACATTGTGAGGTTGCCTTGATCGTTCTTACATAGCCATTGTTAGTTGCCCAACTTGTATTGCCAATCCCTCTATAGTAGCACATGTCACTAAAATGGTTTGTAAAATTGGCTTCCATGTTGGACAACCACTTTTCTTGAGTGTCATTTTCCTTCTTAGTCTGTCGTAGCGAAATTGCTTCTCAAAGATAGTTACTTTGATTTGTCATGATAGTTGAAACTTGAACGTTCTTGATTTTGAAAATTTGGATTTCCATTGGAGAAATCCTCATATGTGATAAGTGTGAATGTTGTTAGCATTTTTAGTGTGTTTTTCACTTCTTTTATACAACTTTGATGCTAAATTCACACTATTGTCACTAAAGAATGGTCTAATTGCTTTTGTTTAGTTTAGTTTTTATTAGTTTTATAAATTTTCTCAAATCATTGAAATTCGCATAAATGGTGACAACGCAGTTTATCGGGGTGCCAATCTCTTTCGTCCCACCTTCCATGTGGGATCGATATCGGACACAGTCCATTGTATTACTTGTATGACCCGTGCGCTTGCAGTGGCAACAAGTTTTTGGCACCGTTGTCGGGGACCTAGCAAGTCTTTGGTGATACACCAACAACTTAACAATCGATCCAGCTGCGGACATGAAGACCCGGCCGGTGAGTTGACAGCCGGAAGACTTTGGGCAGCTCAACCGGTTGCTTACCATTAGTTGTTTTGGAGTATGTTTCAACTCCTTTTTGCTCCAAATCAGTTTCTAACTTTAAATAACTTTTTTGAGCACATTTAAGCTCCAAATAACTAATATTTGATGATTAAACATGAGTTTTAAAAATATTTAATCAATTTAAAGTCAAACTGAGTTAAAATCACAAAGTTCGTAAAGAATGTTGAAAAAGCCCCAAAAATGGTCACTTTAGGTTCTTTTCATTCCAAATCAATTTCAAACCTTATAAAACACTTTTGAATACATTTCAAACTTTAAATACATAAGGTTTGATGCTCATACTTGAGTTTTCAAAAAGATATTCAATTTAGACATAAAAACCAAGTTATGGAGAATTTGCATGTAAAAGATGATATAACCTGGTCTCCTTGTTTGAACATATTGAGCCTAATTATTTCATGTTACCAACTACATAAACCTCTACCATTGATTCATTTTCACATATCTTAATAATTCCTACTTACCCATAGTTGTATGATCTTCAGGGAAATATTCATGAGCCATGACAATTTGGGGTGAATAAGTTGATTGTGCAATGAAATGAATGGTGGAAGGAGAATCAAAGAAAAAGAAAGAAAATTGAGGGAAACATTCAAGGAAGGGTTGAGTAAGTTTGGTTTTAGCCTCTCGACTCCAAGTAGTCAGGCACACTACAAGGGGTGTCTTAAAGCCTAATACCCTAAGGCCAACTAGTCCGGGAGCTATTGGCTAAAATCTCCCTAAGGTTGGGAGAAAATCTTAAAGGAACCAAACATTGCACTACTTACCAAACCCTACTTTCTCACATGGAAAAAAATAGGAGCTATGGTGGAAATCATTGAGGCTTGTAAGCAACAAGTTCCGGGGTGTTTAGAAAAGTTGGTGAAAGCTTTAGGAGTTAAGAAAGGAAATGTATCATTATGGATAAGTTTCAAGCCAGTTGTGTACCCTATATCCTACCTTGACCCCTAGCCATACATTATAAGTGAATAAAGTCCTAATGATCCTAAGAGTCTACATTAGCCAAGTGTATACCTATATCCTACCTTGACCCCTAGCCATACATTATAAGTGAATAAAGTCCTAATGATCCTAAGAGACTACATTAGTGGAGAATGATATGAAGTATAAGCCTATGGAACTCCAAATATCCATCATTTAGAGATCAATCATTAGCAATAGGTTGCATAAACCCATCCAGGTTAAGAATGACTAGCTAGGCAAGGTTTCGCACACATAGAGAGATCTCTACCTTAGACAAATTCAACTTAGGGGTCATACATTCACTAAGGGAAAACACTTCAAGTTTTCCTGCTCTATAAATGAGTGAGATCTATGAGGCCAATCAGCAAATTTGCATCAAACTTCATAGTTGCCATTTCATAAATATTTCCTTTTGTTTTCACTTCTATCTCATGAAATTTGATACTATAAACTGTTTTTGTTTGAGGACTATCAACATATTAAGTTTGGGGGTATTTAATAGGGGTATTTTTATACTTATTATGCCTCTCTGCCCACCTATATATTTCATGTTTTGAAGGTGTTTTTAAGGCTTCTAATGTCCATTTCTATCATCTTTTGGCCTTAGGTACACTTGGAAGCAAAATGGGCAAAAACCAACTAAGCGATTGAGATGTCACGACATGCAGAAGATCTTTCGGGGTTTTTAGCCTATGGGATGACATCAAGTGGCTATAATCTTGGTTTGGATGAATGCTAGACTTCCCAAGCTTTCTAAGATTGCTTAATTTGGAGTTTTTATGACGACGTTATGGAATTAGAAAGTTCGAAGAAGTAATCAAAAAAGCTGAAGCGGGAGACAGCTGGGCGCCATTGTGCCCAGCTTATTTTCCCCTACAATGTGTATGGTGCCATGTCACTTAGAACCGTAACGCCCTGAAAATAATATAACAGTTTTATAATATGTTTAGGGTATAAAATAAATTAAATTGTTTTTTTTCGGCATTAAAATTGCTATAAAATGAAAAATGAAAAAAAAAACCTGAAAATTTTACAGGAGCAAGATAAATTTGGTAAAAATGTCAAATGAGGACCCAAGGGTTATAAATGAGAAGTGTAGATGCCAAAATGAAAATGTGATAAAGTGTATTAAAAATGAAAGTGAAATGAAGCCTTAAAAAGACAAAAATGAGAAAAGAGGAATTTGTGGGCTAGCCAAACAAGGCTTAGTAAAGGATTTTGATTAAAGACCAAATATTGGTCTTTGAGAGGCATTTGCACATGTGAAAAGAAGAGGAAGAAAGTTCTAAGAGCTTTTCGGTTGTGAGAGAGGAGGAAGGTGTAGTGGTCTTTGCTCCATGAAATCAAGGATTAAGGTGATCAAGGGGAAGAAGGAAGATTGGTGTTGAAGAGCAGGTGCAAAGTGGGAACTAACCTAACTTCCTTAATGTTGTGTTTGGGTTTAGAAAAAACCCTAAGTTGGTATAAAATTGATGTTGATTGGTTTATTTCAATTTTGGGGGTTGCTTTAAGTTGTTATATGGTTGTTTGGATTGATGTTGAGAAATTTTTGTATAAAGGAAATGTTGGGATTTTAGGGGAGATGCTGTCAAAATTTACCAAAAACCATGTTTTTGTTTTAACCATAACTTGTCTATCACTCATCCAAATTGAGTGATCCTAATTTCTGGATAAACTAGATTTCTAGGAAAACAAATCTCTCTCAAATAAGTGTATCCAAATTTGGACCCCATTAGACCCAGAAATTCATCAAAGTGAGGCTCTATTTTCGGGTCAATTTTGGTTCAGTTTTGATATAGTTTTGGTGTTTCGGAACAGTTTTGGTATTTAGGCCATAAGTTGAGTTTCACTCATCCAAATTGAGTGATTCAAAATTATAGGTAAACTAGACTTCCAGAAAAACAAATCTTTCTGAAATAAGTGTATCCAAATTTGGACCCCATTGGACCCATAAAATTCGTCAAAGTGAGGCTATGTTTTGGGGTCAATCCTGGTTTAGTTTTGATACAGTTTTGGTGTTTCGGAACAGTTTTGGTATTTAGGCTATAAGTTGAGTTTCACTCATCCAAATTGAGTGGTTTAAATTTATGGATAAACTAGACTTCTAAGAGAACATATTTCCTTGAAATAAGTGTATTCACATTTGAACCCCATTAAACCCAAAAACTCATCTAAAGGGAGCTATGTTTTTGGGAAAATTCTGGTTTTGTATTGAAAATAGAATAGTCCTGGATGTTTAGGACATATCCCAGGTTTGGTGCTCAGGTGGATGATTCCAATTTCTGAATAAAATAGATTTATAGAGGAACAATGGACTTGAAGGAAGTTGGGTAAAATATGGCTTATTTGTTCCCAGAAAAAGTTTACAAGTGAAGGTGTGTTTGGTAGAAAACAACCCTAACTAGAAACCTAAATAAGTCAACTAATATTGTTCTCTAATTGTGATGGATTAGGGGTTGGCGACGAGGAAAACCCGAATTGAAGTCAAGATTCCGAGGATAGGAATCGAAGTGCGACGACCTTTTTGGTTCATTCTCTATTTTTCTCTTCTTATTTCAAGTATCAAAAGTATTTGTGCAATTATTGAAATGATTTTCAATAAAACTGCATATTGATTTATTTTAAGTGATTTGAGAAAATTTATTGTGAACTGATTGCTATGAAAAAAATTGCATGAGTATTGAAATGTGCTATTTGAGTATAAATGTATATACCCTATTGTAAATTTCTATGACTGATTTTTATTGCCCTTAATAGAATGTTATCCATCATATTCGAGTTAAGGATAGATTGGTATACCATGAGAGATTGACTAGTAGTATGAACGAACATAATGTAATGTCACTCCGTCATGTAATCGGAATGATGCTCGATAGTCTTTCGCAAAATGATTTTTAATAAGCCGTCAACGGTGACGGGGCCAGGTATTGTGTTATAAAACCTTTTATACTAGCTGCTGACCTAGCGGGATGGAGTGCTTGAGTGATTCGCTATCCTACTTGTCTGAAAACATTGCCTAGAATTAGTTTTAAGGGCAAAATGATAAGAATATTTGTGATGCATGATTTGAGTGTTGAATGAGTTATTGCATATAAAGTGCATATTTGGAATGATCAACGTGTAAATGAATGTATATAGATTGAATATATATATGTATTGTATTGCGCGATCATTCAGTAAGGTTCAAAAGCATTGCTTTAGAAAAGTCGCATGATTTGTGTTAAAATAAAATGAAGAGAGAACTGTATAAAACCACTAAGCATGTTAGCGCATTGTTTTTATCGTGTGCAGTACCTGGTGAGCAGTTTCAAAAGCGAGCGTCTGACACCAAGCCATCGTCAGCATACGGAGTAAAAGTAAAGCTCAGGCCATGCATGAAACCCCATGATCGTTTTTTTGATACTTTTTGTATTAAAAATATGTTGTGAAAATTGAAATTTGATAAATGTTTGTAAATGTTTTTTTATATATTTAAAACGGGTTATAATGCCGTAATGTATAAAGGTGGGAAATGGAGCAAATGGGCATATAATGCCATATTGAATGAAAATGTGTTTTGAGAACAAAAGATAGGCCCCCTTTAAGTTAACGTGATATATACGTATATATTTTCATAAGGATAATTATTCTTTACAAATGAGTCTATGAAATGTGTTTTATTGAGAAAAGGAATTGTATTAAGATTCGTAAAAGAGAGGACCGCGTTTTGGATCTTTGGTTAGTACTCTGGGTCGGGTCGAGTACTTTGCACGAGCATTCCTCACATACATGAAACCCCATGATCGCTTTTTGATACTTTTTATATTAAAACTATGTTGTGAAAATTGAACTTTGATAAATGTTTGTAAATGTTTTTGATGTTTATATGGCTTATAATGTCGTAAGGTGGGAAATGGAGCAAATGGGCATATAATGCCATATTGAATGAAAATGTGTATTGAGAACAAAATGATGAGCCCCCTTTATGTTAACGTGATCTATACGTATATATTTTCATAAGGATAATTATCCTTTACAAATGAGTATTTGAAATTTGTTTTATTGAGAAAAGGAATTGTATTAGGATCCGTAATAAAGAGGACCGTGTTGTGGATCCGGTTCATACTCCGGGTCGGGTTAGGTACTGGGGCGCGAGCTCCTCACATTTAGTGGTATTAGAGCCAAGGTTTAGGTGGTTCTATAAAATGATTTTTGAAATTGTTTGTGACATGCATTGCATTTGCATTTAAAGGATGTGATGACTCTGATCTCTTGGATCTTGTTGATCTTATGGGTAAAAGCATGGATAAGTACAGGCCACAATAGGGTCGGGATTGACTCGGGAAGTCCACAAATAATACATTAGTGTGGATGGTAGGCAAGCGATCTCATGCTCCATTGATACATGAGCAAGGTCAACGGCATGAGGTACTATGGATATCCTCAGTAAATGTCAAGCATTGAAGACGGCCTTGACTAAGCTGCGGGTTGTTTCTCGGCGATCGACCATAGAATGGAAAATACTAGACCCATATATTTTCTTTGAAAGAAGATGATGAGCCTTCCATGAGTGGTAGTGGCAGAAGAACTTTGAAATCTTTGCAACAAATGCATTGCACACAGGAGGAGAATTTAGAGTGTGTGACCTCATTACTACAGGATGAGGCTTACCAATAGTGGGTTTCCGTGATTAGGACCGCACCATCGGAAAGTGTTACATGAGAGTTTTTCCTAGCGGAATTCAAGAAACAATATTTGTGTCGTATTTACCTAAGCAATATGAGACAATAGTTTCATAATTTGAAGCAAAGGCAGATGAGTGTGATAGAATATCAGAGGGAATTCACCCGATTGAGCAAGTATGTTCCAGAGATGTTAGTCATAGAGGAAGAGAAATTCTGTAAGTTTGAGGATGACCTCAATGATTATATTCGGGCCCATGTCACAAGATTCGACCATGAAGATTTTTCTAAGATTGTGACATGTGCATTAAATGTTGAAAGGGTGAAAAAAGAAGAGTATGATAGAAAAGAAAGAAGATAGGGTAAGAAGAACCCCACTCAGTCAAGTTCTTATCAGCACCAGAATAAGAAATTTAGAGGACCACAGGGTTCTAGTTAGCCTATAGCTCAGGGACCAGCTCAGACTACCGGTAGCAAGACTATTCTACCGGCACCAACAATTGTTAGTGCACCAGGAGGTTCATCAAGAGGACCAACTCCTCCTTATTGTAGACATTGTGGGAGGAAACATAAAGGAGAGTGTTGGAGATTGACAGGTGCTTGTTTGGTTTGTGGATTCAGTGAGCACAAAGTAAAAGATTGTCTTAGAGCCCGTTCTTTCATAGCACCCTAGACTAGGGGTATAGTTTCAGTAGTACAGAAGAGCAACAAGGATAACAAGAGTATTGCATCACCGAGTGCGCCGAGACAAGCGACACAGACCATAGGCATACAGGATGCTCGTGCTCTATCCAGGGCATATGCAATGAAAGCAGTCGAAGATAAAGATGCCTCAGATGTGATGGTTAGTAATTTCCATATCTTTAAGACTATTGTACATGCATTGATAGATCCAGGATCAGCTCATTCCTATATTTGTACCTCTATTCCGATTTTGTGTAGTTTACCAAAGAGTGAAACTGGGTATGATATCTTGGTGACAAATCCGCTAGGGCATAGTGTCATTGTGAATAGATTTTACAGAGATTGTCCTATCAAAATACGAGAGTATGAGTTTCCGGGAGACTTAATCGAGTTATCATTCAGAGAGTTCTATGTGATATTAGGGATGGATTAGTTGTCCGGACACTAAGTGGTGGTTGACTGTAGAATTAAATGAGTGACCTTAAGAACACCGAGTGGCAAGGAATTGACTTTTATTGGTGAGAGGTCAAACCACCTCTTTAATGTGATATTTAGGCGTGTCATCTGATTGAGTCGAAGGCGGGGCCCTGGCTCGATAGACACCTACGGTTTGTGATTATCTGGATGTGTTTTGGGAGGAATTACCGGGATTTCCTCCATAGAGAGAGATTGAGTTTGCAATTGGCTGTTGTTAAGTTGCCACTCCGGCATCCATTACACCATATAGAATGGCTCAGGTGGAGTAAAACAATTGAAGCTTCAGTTGTAAGAATTGTTAGAGAAAGGATTTATTCGTTCGAGTGTATCACTATGGGGAGTGCCAGTGCTCTTTTTTAAGAAGAACGATGGTACACTTCAGTTGTGTGTTGATTATAGGAAACTGAACAAAATGACAGTGAAAAACAAGTATCTGACACAAGTTGATGACTTGTTCGATTAATTGAAAGGTGTAAGTGTCTTTTCGAAGATTGACCTACGATCTGGGTATCATCAATTGAGGATTAAGGATGTGGATGTGCATAAGACGACATTTAGAACGCGATATGAACATTATGAGTTCCTTGTAATGCCGTTTGAGTTAACAAATGCACCAGCGGCTTTCATGGACTTAATGAATCGTGTTTTCCTACTGTATGTAGATTAGTTTGTCGTGGTGTTTGTTGATGACATCCTTGTGTATTGAAAGGATCGGGAAGATCATGATACACACCTTTGGGTGATATTTAGAAACCTTGAAGAAGACGATTATCGCAAAGCGAGTAAATCGAATTTTGGTTGAGAGAAATTGTCATTTCTTGGACACATTGTATCAGGAAGAAGGAATTCGAGTGGATCCAAAGAAGATAGAGGTGATTATTGGATGGAAACCACCGAGAAATGTCACGGAAGTGCGTAGTTTCTTGGGATTGGCATGTTACTACAGAAGGTTTGTTAAGGGGTTTTCAATGACTACGGGTGTAACGACCCGTACCAAATAATACGAGTTTGACCAAGTTTGACCAAGTTTGACCAAGTTGACCAAGTTGACCAAGTTTGACCAAGTTGACCAAGTTTGACTTTTTCGAGGAGGAATAGTTTTAGGTTAACTAAGACACCATTTCGTAGGCCTCGTCGTCTGAGTTCGTAAGCGAGTAGACGTCATGATCCATTTCTGGGATAAAAGGATTACGGTAATTAGAAGTTCCAGCCAGTAGCACTTTATCGGTGTCAAGTTATGTGCGGGATTTTTACGAAGCGACCTAGACCTGTATAAGCATGGAACGTGATCTGCAGATAAGCCTGTGAAGAAAGCTTGACCTTGACTCCCAGGCTGGGAGAAAACTCTCTAAGCCAGGAACACCTTTTGGGTGAGGTAGCCACCCTGCGCACCATGAATCGGACCCAGACGAGCTCACCGGCGGAGTTGCTGTAGCGCCGGACCACGAGGTGCGCCACCGCCGGATGATCTTGGCCAAGTAAATTTCTGACGACCGCCGCCCAGGGCTGGCGTTGGATCTGGCCGGCCCGAACAGGCAGGTACGCCTGCGATTTTCCACGAGTTTTTGTGATTCAGGCCATTTTCAGCCTCGGGCCACCCAGCTCCTTTCACAATTTTTGGACCTTGAACTCATCTCGTGGTCCACTTTTTGCGGATTCGCTGCGTTTGGAAGTTACATTGAAGCAATCGGTGAGCTTGGAAATCAGGCTTTCAGCCACCATAGCGACTGTTGGACCAAGGTAATGGTACCAATGGGTTCCTAGTCTCTTGGGCTCAAGTGATATGTGGTTTGTAAATTTTGGACATCGTTTGGTTGGGTTCCATTTTTAGGTTGTTTCGGGTAATTCACAGGAAGTCGAGGCCCGAGAATAGGTACCGTTGGTTAATTTGGCAAAATTTAAGTTGTATTAGTGAAATTGATGTTTTAGGAATTATTGGAATTTGTTGATTTCGAGAAATTAGCTCGGGTGAAAAGCTGATTTCAGTCATCGGGCACATAGGGCACGCCTTATGAGTGGACTGTCAGTCGATTTTGATGGTTTCATAGTTCTAAGCAGTTATTCTAAGGCCTTCGGGGCATCCTAAGGTTGTTGGTTCAGGTTATTAGAGCCTGGCGGAGTTTTATCTATATTCGAGGCACTCCACGCGAGGCTAGGAGACGATCTATGAGGGAGCGAATTTGGCGTCTATAGTCGGTGAGTGGTCTATAATAACACAAATGATTTGGGATATTAATATTCGATATATCTATTATGATTTAATACTTTTCACGTATATCTTTGTTTTGATCGGATGGACAGTTTGCATTTCAAACATGATTTTGGTTTCATTCAAAACAAGTTATCATTTCATGTAGATTTTATTAACATTTAACTATTTGGAAAGTTTCTTGTGTTCGTGGATGAGTCGGTGGTGTTTGGATATTTTGGGTGCATGGATTGAGGTTGTAAACTATCTTTGAAAAAACCATGTAAAAAGAAAAAGGGTGGATCTTGAGATTTTGTGGGTGACTACGATGCGGTATTGTTGGAAGGTACATGTGAGAATGGGAGCGGTTTATTAGTTGCCCACGTTGAGTAGTCGGTTTATTGACGGTTTATTAGTTGCGTTGCGTGAGGTCGGTTTGACCCCAGACGGTTTATTAGTTGCCACACATTGCCGTGGTCGGTTTGATTCCGGCCGGTTTGGTATTTGGGTTGCCACGCGGTGAAGTAGAGGTCGGTTGGCAAACGGTTTGGTATTTTAGGTTTTGCCACGGTGACGTGGTCGGTTTTGACGGCGGTTTGTGTGTCTGGGTTTGCCACGGTGGCGTGAGGTCGGTTTTAACCCCTCATGGTTTTGGTATTTTGGGTTTGCCACGGTGACGTGAGGTCGGTTTGCAAGCCGGTTTAGGATGAGTACATGAGTGCGGTACAGCGTTAGTTTATGTAGTATGGATGTTGTTGATTTTCTAAATGGTATATTATTTTAATACTCATGGTTTTGGTGCATTTCATGGTTATTTTTATCCTTGATAGTATACATGTTTTTGCTTGGCTTTATGTTGTATCTGATTCAGTGTATTTCTTAACATTGGGACTGACTAATTTGTTGAGCATGATCGCATATGTTGGACTTGGGGTAAAAGTTGGGTTTTGTGATGTTTCTAAGCAGGGAACTTTACAAAGTGAACGGAAGGTTTTGAGGGGAGAACCATTGAAATATAAAAATGTTATTTTCCTTATAAACTATGCCACTCACTTGAGATTTATTATCTCACATTATTGTTCATCTGTTCCACACAAGTCGGACCGATTCGTAGGGCCCTATTCGCGTGAATTGTGTCGCTCTCAGCCCTGTTGTCGTACTCTATTGCATTTATCTATTCTGAGTTTGTTGTATTGGATTTATTCATTTCTACTTGTACCCCTAAATCCACAATACTCTTAGAACGCTCTGATATTCATATGGAACTTTTACGAGACCTCATTTATAATTGTTGCGGGTTTTTATATATGTTATGTATAGTGGGTATTAGTGTACATGGTGTTACTCCACTTTTCCTTAAGGTGGGGTTCACCGGGTATCTTCACAGGGATTATCTGATGGGACTTCACTAGGCGGGACCACCAGGGAAATCGGGGGAGGGCAATAAATTCGAGATCACACTGTCGACTTAGTATCGAGCTGCAGGTTTCTAAATTCCTTGGGGTTGTACATTCTTTGTGCAACTCGTCGATGTTTGTATACCTTCCCCAACCTTATCCTTGAAATTGATTAGTTATTCTTCTGATGGCGCCCAGAGGTTGTGTATATAAACTACGAAGACGATTGAATAAGGTAACCATTAGTAACCAATATCCTTTGCCTCGGATTGATGACTGTTGGTCGGCCCGGGGTGCAAGTGTTCTTCAAGAGTGACTTGAGGTCAGGGTTCCATTAGTTAGGGATTAGGGAATCGGACATTCCCAAAGACGGCATTCAAGACGAGATATGGGCGTTATGAGTTTCTAGTGATGTCTTTCGGACTCACTAATGCCCAGCAGCTTTCATGGATTTAATGAGCAGAGTCTTCGAGTCCATACTTAGTCAGTTGTCATTGTCTTCATCGACTGATATCTTGGTGATGAAGCAGTTGGAACATGAGAGACATTTGGGTTTGGTGTTGCAGACTTTAAGGCAATACCAGTTGTATGCCAAGTTCAGCATATGAGAATTTTGGTTGGGCTGAGTGGGGTTTCTTGGACATGTAGTTTCTGCTGATGGCATTTAGGTGGATCCTCAGAAAGTAGAAGCAGTGGCAAATTGGGAGCAACCAACTCTGATTGACCAGGGTGCGGAGTTCCTAGGATTAGCGGGGTATTACCGTAGGTTCATAGAAGGGTTCTCAAAAATAACAGGACCACTTCATTGTTTGACTAGGAAAGAAGATTGAGCCAAAAAGGTAAAGGTTGTTGGTTTGATTCTTGTAAAATGGTTCTTTTTCTAGGGTTTGGTTGCGGGAAATTTCTCCTAACCCTAGATTTGAAGGATATGGGGAGGTAAAACCCTAATCCTTGGTTATTTGTGTAAGTTGAGGGATTTTGTATGAAATTTATGATTCATGGATTACTCTCTTTTGGAAGTTACAGGATTTCATCTAACCTTAGATTAGTTAGTGATGAGTTGGTAAAACCCTAGATTCTTGTTTAAGATGTGTTTTGGAAGATGTTAGGTTGAGCAGTGGCTTTGATGTGTGTTTGGTATTGGTTGATTTGGTTGGAAACTTATGGAAAAATTAGGAAAATCATAAATTCGCATTTTTGTGGGCTGGATTTTTACATTTATGGCCGGTCATTAGTATTTTGGCCCATAACTTGATCATTACACTTTCGAGTGGTGATTCCACCTTGAAGGAACTCTTAGCACTTTATCTTCAAATGAGTAATATGGAGATGGGAATACAAGAGAGGTGTTTGGCGTTGGGTGCGTTGTTTGTGCTTAACCCTAATGAGTGTTAAATGTTGCCCAGTCTAGTAAAGTGTAAGAGAGTGCACTTGGGGATCCAAGGTTTATGTTGGAAGGTATAAGAATATCATGGAGTCGAGTGGTGATAAGTAATAGACCATGAGGTAATTTTTACATGACACGGATTGTGAGGCTAGGAATCTTATGACTTGTTGACTGCGAGATCCTTGTTGGAGTAGTCTGGTTTTGACACCTTGGGAGCTTGCGAGTTTTTGAATCCAGGAAGGTAGGGGATCTTATAACCTTCTCCTGCGTGTGCGTAGTTTGATGTTATTAAATTTTGTACCATTAGTTAACTTTGGTAGTATTGATTTTCTAGTGATATATAATGCATATTTTTATATATATGAAAATCTTTGAATTAATTAATTTTTATGATGTTTTTAAATATCCACCATGTGGTTGAATGCTTGGTGAAATTGTTTTTTAAAGCATGACATGGGTATGAGAATGTGGTAGGATTGATGTAATGAACACGGGGCGGTGGCTAGTCCTTGAGGAACGTAATCGAGAAGGTCATAGATATATGGGATGTGGGCATATCGCGGGTGGTAAGTCCCGACAATTTGTCATTGTTGCAGGTGATTGGCTGAATCCGCAGTTGGCTTAGAAAGAATCGCGATGAGGGTTGAAAGCCCAGCGGCCCGTTGTAAGGGCCGCGCGGCATTTCAGACGAGGGTGGTCGCTCGCTGTTATCACTGGCTGCGGGGTTTAACACCTTTCCGTGGGAACCGGCAAGACGTGAGAGCAGAATGCCGATTCGGTAGTTCAGCTACCAGGCGGTAGTGGCTCGATTGGTAGTGAGGCTGTGGCTCTGGTCGAGGTCAGCAGGCTCAGCTTCCTGTGTAGGGTGTGTAGTCAGGACCACCCCTCGTCGGAGTGAGCAGAAAATGTTCCTAGCAGGCTATGATGAGATTGCTCCAAAAGAATGTGAGATTTGAGTGGAGTGAAAAGTGTCAAGCTAGTTTGAAAAGTTGAAAGTATTCTTAACCACGACACCGGTTCTTACTTAGCCTACCTACGGTAAAGAATATGAGATTTTTAGCGATGCTTCATTAAATGGACTTGGATATGTCCTTATGCAAGATGGTAAAGTGGTAGCTTATGCTTCAAGGCAGTTGAAGCCACATGAAAAGAATTACCCTACGCATGATTTGGAATTGGCCGCCATTGTGTTTGCATTGAAAATATGGAGACACTACCTTTACGGAGAAAAATGTTTAATTTACACCGATCACAAAGTCT
This sequence comes from Tetrastigma voinierianum, assembly GCA_016808115.1. Classification (NCBI taxonomy): domain Eukaryota; kingdom Viridiplantae; phylum Streptophyta; class Magnoliopsida; order Vitales; family Vitaceae; genus Tetrastigma; species Tetrastigma voinierianum. Next base: position 340,260 of record JAEQBH010006200.1, read on the forward strand.
TAAGTATTTGCCCTTGCAACGAGAGCTTAACTTGAGACAACGTAGATGGATGGAATTGATCAAGGATTATGATTGTGTCATTGGTTATCACCTCGGGAAAGCTAATGTAGTGGTAGACGCTCTGAGTAGAAAGATAGCACAAACACTTCGAGCGTTGAATGCTCATTTGTCATTATCAAACAACGGTGCAATAGGAGCGAAGCTGATAGCAAAACCAGATTTGTTGAATCGATTGCTAGAGGCACAAAAGAGTGATGAAAAAATTTCTACTATTGTAAGTCAGAATAAGAGGAAAAAATGAATTTTGGTGAATGAGGATGGATCTTTGTATTATAGAGATCGGGTTTGTGTACCCAATGATGATGAACTGAAGAAATCCATTCTTAAAGAGGTACACAGTGGATCCTTTTCTATGCATCTCAGTAGCACAAAAATGTATAAGGATTTAAAGACTTCACACTCGTGGTCTGGAATGAAAATAGATGTTTTAGAATTTTTGACCTAGTGTATGGAGTGTCAAAAAGTAAAGGCAGAACATCAAGTTCCTTCGAGATTGTTGCAGCTTATTAAAATACCTGAGTGGAAATGGGATCGAATCACAATGGATTTTGTGGTTGTGTTACCAGTGACAAGAAGAAAGCATGACTTAGTTTGGGTTATGGTGGCGATTAACTAAATTCGACTCAATTCCTGCAATGAACCGACTATACACATTTGATAAGTTTGCGAGGAAAACTGCATAAAGGAAATAATTCGGTTACATGGGATTCCGGTGTTTATCATTTAGGATAGAGTCCAGGAGTTTGCCTGAGATTTTGAGAGAAGGTGCGAGAGGCTTTAGGCACTTTCATTGAATTTCAGCACAACTTTCCTCCCGCAGACGGATGGACAATGAGAGAGTGATTCAAGTTTAGAAGATATGCTGAGAAGTTGTGTGATTGACTATGAGGGTAGTTGGGATAGACACATTCCTCTAATTGAAATTTGTGTATAATAATAGCTTCCAGTCGATTATTGGAATGGCTCCTTATGAGGCTCTCTACGGAAGAAAGTGTAGAACACCACTGTGCTAGACAGAATTTAGTAAGAAGAAAATAATTGGCCCCGATTTGATTCAAGAGACCGAAGAAAAGGTGAAAATGATTAGAGAAAGATTGAAAGTAGCCACGGGAAGAAGGGTAAGTTGAGCCCTAGGTTTATTGGGCCATATGAAGTGATAGATAAAGTGGGTCCAGTGGCATATCGATTAGCCTTACCTCCAGAGTTGGAAAAGATCCATAATGTCTTCCATGTGTCAATGCTAAGGAGGTATAGGTAGGGAACAAAATGTCGGAAATTTTGGCCGAAATATCGGCGAAATTTCAGTTTTCGGTGGAGATCGATAAAATATCTCCACCGAAATTTCGATTTTCCTATTTTTCCCGATATTTTCCGACATTTCCCTGTTTTTTCCTTTTGTTCTTTGCTCAAAATCTCAAAAGTGTACGAAGGGTTTTGAACCCACCCAAAATGTGAAGTAGCACCCTCTAGCCACGAAGCCATTCATTACTTATTATATAGTGCAAACTTTTATATTATCTTATTATTTATTTGTTCTGTTCCCACCACCATCTTATTATAATATTTTATTTTATTTTATTTTACATTATAACTTATAATATTTTTAAATCAAATATTAATTTTGAAAAAGGAAAAGAAGTAAAATAATATCATTTAAAAATTTAAAATTATAATATATAATATTTTGAATCTCCTCATTATCTACATAATATTTATAATAATAACAAAAACAAATAAATAATATCTCTTTAACATAATAATATCTGAATAATATATTAAATATAACATATTTAATTTAATAATTACTAATCCATTTAATTTTAATCTACCTTAATTAAGATATGAATAATTTCTTTTTATCTATATAATTAAAATATGAAAAATTTTAATCGAAGCCGTATTTTGTAAATATCACGATATTTCCGATATTTCAAGTAAATCAATTATCGATATATCCGTGTTTACCGATAATTTGATCCTTGGGTATAGGTTAGACCCATCGCATGTAGTCTATTTAGAGACAATTAAGCTTAGACCAGATTTGATGTATGAAGAAGAGCCTATAGAGATCTTGGCTTGAGAAGTGAGAGAATTGCGGAACAAGCGGATTCCATTGGTCAAAGTGCTGTGGAGAAACCACAAGACAAAGGAAGCCATGTGGGAAAGTGAAGAAGCTATGCGACAACAATACCCTCGACTATTCAACAAAGGTAATTTCGAGGAGGAAATTATTTCAAGGAGGGGAGAGTTGTAACGCCTTGAAAATACCCTAATAGTTTTATAACATGTTTAGGGTATAAAATAAATTAAATTGTATGTTTCTGATTTTTAAATTGCTAAAAAACAAAAAATGAAAAAAAAAAAATCCCAAAAATTTTACAGGAGTTATAGAATTTTGGTAAAAATGTCAAATGAAGACCCAAGGGTCATAAATGAAAAATAATAAATGCCAAAGTGAGAATATTGAGAAATGGAATGTCAAATAGGAAGAACAGGAGGTCTTTAATGCAAAAATGAGAAAAGATGATTAAAATGTGCTAGCTAAACATGACTTTACACATAAAATGGGATAAGACCAAAAATTGGTCTTAGAAGGAGCTCATTTTGGGCATTGACATTTGAAAGCTAGGGCTCTCACGTTTTTTTGAAGGGAGAAACCTTGTTGGGTTGATTGTCCCCCATTTGGTGTATGGTTTTGCAAGTAAAGTGAAGGAAAAGAAGAGAAGGAAGGAAGAAGAGGAGCTAGGGTTTCAAGTTGCAGGAGAATCAAAGTTAGAAACCCTTCCTAATTCCATATTTGTTTCTTTTGGGGTTGTATTGGGCTAGTTTTCAAGGTGTATTGTGATTTTGATTGGTGTTGAGGAATTTTTGTATAAAGGAAATTTTGGGTTTTTAGGGGAGATGCTGTCAAAAATTTCCAAAACCTATGTTTTTGTTTTGGCCATAACATGGTCATCACTAATTCAAATTGAGTGATTCAAATTTCTAGGTAAACTAGACTTATAGAAAAACAAATCTCCCTTTGAGTAAATTGTATCTAAATGCAGTTGATGGACTTAAAAAGTCGTCTAGTTGAGGCTCTATTTTAGGTCAGTGCAGTTTTGGATACGTCACGAGTTTAAGTGTTTGAGCAGTTTTATTTTTTTATTTTTTTTTATTTTTTTTTATGTAGGCCATAAGTTAAGTTTCATTCATCAAAATTGAGTGATTCAAATTTCTAGGTAAACTAGAATTCTAGGAGAACAAATCTCCCTGAAATAAGTGTATCCAAATTTGGACCCCATTGGACCCACAAAATTCGTCAAAGTGAGGCTCAATTTTTGAGTCAATTCTAGTGTAGTTCGGATCTGATTTTGGTGTTTCGAACTTGATTTGGATATTAGACCATAAGTTGAGTTTCACTCATCCAAATTTTTAGGTAAACTAGACTTCTAGGAGAATAAATTTTCGTGAAATAAGTGTATTCAAATTTGGACCCCATTAGACCCAAAAATTCGTCTAAAGGGAGCTCTATTTTTTGACAAATTCTGGCTGTGTGGAAAATTGAATAGTCCCGGATATTTAGGACATATTTGGCGTTTCGATGCTCCGAATTGGATGATTCCAATTTCTGAATAAAATATATTTATAGAGGAACAATGGATTTGAAGGAAGTTGAGTAAAATATGGCTCATTTGTTCCCGAAGAAAAAAGTTCTGATGAAGGTGTTTTGGGATGGCTTGGCCTAACTAGAAACCTAAATAAGCCAGCGACATTGTTCTCTGGTGAGATGGATTGAGGGGGTTGTCGACGAGGAAAACCCGAATTGAAGTCAAGATTTCGAGGATAGGAATCAAAGTGCGATGACCTTTTTGGTTCGTTCTCTATTCTTCTTTTCTTATTTCAAGTATGAAAATTGTTTGCGTAATTATTGAAATGATTTTCAATAAAACTGCATATTGATTTATTTTAATTGATTTGAGAAAATTGATTGTGAAATGATTGCCATGAGAAAAATTGCATAAGTATTGAAATGTGCTATTTGAGTATAAATGTATATACCCTATTGTAAATTTCTATGACTGATTTTTAATGCCCTTAATAGAATGTTATTCGTCATATTCGAGTTAAGGATAGATTGGTATACCAATAAGGGTCAAACTAAGCGATGCGTGAGCGAGCGTATGTAGTGTCCTCCGATTTGGCAATAGAGGATGGTATCAATAGTGCTCACAAAATGATTTTAATAACTGAGTGTTAGTCCAGCGGGACCGTACTATGTTATAAGCCTTCTATGTGGTCTATGACCTAAGCGGAGGCCAAAGTCTTAGGTGATTCCTTTATCTGTATAGAAACATTGGATAAACTCGTTTAAGAGAGCGAGAATGATAAGAATATTTGTGAAATGCATGATTTGAGTTTTGAATGAGTTATTGAATATGAAAGTGCATATTTGGAATGATCAACAAATTATAAATGAATTTATATGAATTGAATATATATATGTATTGTTTTTCATTGATCATTCAATAAGGTTTAAAAACATTGCTTTAGAAAAGTCGCATGATTTGTGTTAAAATAAAATGAATAGAGAACTGTATAGAACCATTAAGCATGAAAATGCTTAGCGTGTTGTTTTTATCATCGCGCAGGTACTGAGTGAACATGTTCAAAAGCAAAGACCGTGCAAGTGGCAAGTCATCTTCAAAAGCTGTATGGAGTAAAAGTAAAGCTCTGACCATGCATACATGAAACCCCATGATCGCTTTTTGATACTTTTTGTATTAAAACTATGTTGTGAAAGTGAACTCTACGGTAATATTTGTAAATGTTTTTTGATATTTTTAACGGCTTATAATCTTTGTAATGTATAAAGGTGGAGAATGGATCACAATAGGCATATAATGCCATATTGAATGAAGCGTACGTGAGAACAAAATGATGGGCCCCTTTTAAGTTAACGTGATATATACGTATATATTTTCATAAGGATAATTATCCTTTACAAATGATTATTTGAAATGTGTTTTATTGAGAAAAGGAATTGTATTATGATTCGTAAAAGAGGGGACCGCGTTTCGGATCCGGTTTGTACTCCGGGTCAGGTCAGGTACTGGGGCTCGAGCTCCTCACAAGAACGGAAGTATTTCGATGTTTTTGACCCAATTACCCTTAATGAATCCCAAAGGACACGAGATTTGGTATTTAAGTGACCATTAGGGTTCTAAATGGAGGTGGAGGGTTTGGAGATGACTTGGATTGATTGGGGACGATTCTTGAAGCCTCTTTGACTAGAGATCCGAGAGAGACGACTACAACTCTTCATCTTAAAACCCGATTTTTTATTCTCTTCTATATGTTTTCCTTTATGTTTTTGTTTTCCTCTCTTCTTTAGGATGTTCTAGATTATTTTAAAGGCTACAGTAGCCAAATCATGAATAATTAATGAGGATTCGGGTTATAATCTTTTGATACTTAATTTCATTGTGATAATGAATTTCATTCTACTATTAATGTTTGTGCATTATTGTCCATCATTCACTTGTTCTTAACATCCAATCTGAGATTGAGAGATGATAATTGGATCAGACTTTGTTTGGAATGCCATGTGATTACTTTAGAATAGAGGTATTCTTTAGAGTGCATGAGAATTAAAGATTACTTTTTCTTAATGAATTCTATTGATATAGGGTTGATGCTTGAGAAGCATGTTCTATTAGGATGGATTGTTGATGCTTGAGAAATATAAACAATTACCTTTGTGTAATCTATTGTTAACGCATGAAATCGATGTTGTTAGATTAAACCAAATCTCATATTTTATGCTTGATTTAGGTGAACTCGTAACCCTAGGTTTTTCTTTATCAATTCTTGAGTTTTCTTGATTGTTATTTTCTTTAAGTGTTTAGTTCTTATAATCCAAAATTAAATCGAGATTTTTGACATCCAAACAAAGTTAAAGTTAGATTAGATTAGTAATTGATAGACAGTCTTCGTGGGATTGACACTCTATTTACCACTTTATTACTTGTTCACGACGTGTGCACTTGCACGTCGTAATTCTCACAAAAGGTAGTATGTTAGATGTTGTAATAAGGGGAAGAAGGGGATTTGTTCTAAATTCCTTGGGGAGTGATTAGTGAAAAAAGGGCCTTGGGGGGTGGGGAGGGATCTCATACATATAAGTTAACATAGCCACATGGATGTGAAGTGATCAAGTGCGTAAACATTTTATTATTGTGATCTTCATGTGCTTATATTGCTAAATCTATCATAATTAGTCATCAAGTTTTACAATCAGGTTCGAATTGGATCACCACATTTGAACATAAGCATATATGAACTATGGAATTAGGTTATTATCACATTGCTATATCTATCAGTACTAAATATGTAGTTGTCAACTACAATTTTAGAGGGTGTTTGATTAAGTTGATTGGGAGAGCTAATAGTTTATTCGCCCTTAATCAACTCTAATAGGCTGCTTAGTAAAGACTCATAATCAGTTACTGATAGTTGATTAGGGCTAAACAACCCATGATTGGAAAAAGCTACATATCATAGCTTAATTGATTAGCCCTTATTAAATATCCAAATTCTCGTTTTTATCATTCTCTCCCTATTAAAATATCCAATTTATGTTCTTAAATTGAACTTTAGGAATCAATGATTATTTAAAGGCACATTTTCGAATAATTTTTTTCTCTGGGTAAATTTGTATTGAAGAGGGATCAAATGTTGATTTTCCAATAGTACTTGTAGGGGAAAGATAATAAATTGTTGTGGAAGGTTTTCATCCTTTCTAGGTAAAGTAGTTGATTAGAAGTAGCTAATTAAAGGTTAATTACTTATACATATATGATAGAGAAATATAAAAACAATGAATGTTTATTTATAAAAAAAATAGACTAAAAATAAAAAATAATATGAAATTATAAAACTTTATAACCATAAATAGTATCGTGGTGGAATAATGAGTCGTGGACGACAGTGTCAAAGGGCTCCACGATTTTCCAGCCAATGATACCTTGGTTATGGCCGTTTCCCTAATCTTTCGGCGACTTGTTGATGACTCGAGAGCACTATTGTTATGATGCCTGATGTGACTGAAATGGTAGTGTGCCCAACCTTCGTGAGGCACATGCCTGACGGGTCTCCGTTGAATTCAGGCCATCCACGTGGCAGTCATGTGAGGTACGACTTATCTCATTCCACTAGCCCCCCTAGCATCTTTGCAGACTATTAGGGTTAGAATGATGCTAAATTCTTTGGTCTTCATGTGCCGTAAGAGCCATCATTGCTAACATCTCCACGATCTTATCCTATACAAATGGGGGTTCTTGATAAGGCTTTGTGATGGTATGCTTCTCCATGGCCAGGGCATTTAATGTGATTTTGAATGTCAGCCACGGCACGATGTTTTAGGTTTAAATATCTCCCAAGTTCTCCATTGGGGGATTTCTCGTCTATGCTATCGAAGAAGTCTTCTGTTGAGGTGTTTTTTCGCTTTGTTTCTGTATTTTTTTGAGTCGCTCTTCTACATTGGTGCCTTTTGTCAAAATCTTTTCACTAGCCATTTTAAGGTAAGATGAACTACAATACAGAAATTTAGAGAGCCCTAAATTAATACAGGGATTTAACCATTTGGTGGTCTTTAGTGTTTTTTAAGATGTTATCTCTTAAATGGGATGAGTTACAACGGTAGGTTTCAGGCTTCGTGTTGGTGACGGACACTTTCGAAGAATGGACAAGGGAAGATAGTATTAGGCAGGAGTGGATGGGCTAGCCCCTTAACCTCTTTTGAGGATGTTCCTTCATGTGTTAACGCTATTAGAGTCATAACATGGCTGAGACCTATTGGGGAGTCTTGGAAAATGCATTTTGGAAGAAATTTTCCTTTCCTCCCAAAGTCCAAGTTTCTTTTTCTTCCTCGGGACCTCGTTTTGAGGCATGTTCGGAGGAAGACTGAGGGGGAATGAACTTCATATATTAGCCAAAGCTTCATATAAGTGAAGGGTTGAGGTTCTCCATTCCCTCCTCAGTGCACCACTTTTTCCACTTTACCCCCCTCCATCCTATCCTCACCAACGTGAACATTATATGCGTTCTGTTAGGGGTGTGTATACTAAATCATAAGTATGAGGTGCATTTAGGTTTAGAGGAGGTCTTTTATGCATACTCCTTAAAGCGGCATAAGCTTAGGAGGTGTTACCTCATTGCCGATGCTAAGTTGTTGCAATTAGTAGCTAACGTGCCCACCACTAGCAAGAACAAGCCACATGGCAATTTGTTGTTGTTTGACTCTTTGGGTTGTGTAAAGGATTCCATGATCTGAGAGTTTAGGGTGAATACGAATCCTAATTCAGGTCTAATGCAGGGACTTAAGCCTTATTCTACCCCTGCCTTGATGGTTTGGTTAAAGGGAAGGTACTTACCTTAAATTTGTTTGTTGTGGTTTGTGTGGGTAGGTAGCTTGGGTTGAAGCTTCGTTGTGATCTAAAGGTGACTCAGTTCGACTACGTAGTAAAGGTACTAAGCGCCCAGCTTATTTAAGAGGGACTTTAGATATCTTCTAACGCCACCAAATCTTTGGGATGTTTGACCATCCTTAAGAGTTTATACTCCCGAAGGTCCTGCAACTACACTTTGAGGGTTTGAGGGATGCTCGAGCTAAAGAGCGGGTTCAAAGTCATCTTCTTACTTAAATTAAAGAAGCATCCGAGGAGATGGCGGGAGGTGACCTTGGAGATGAGCGTGAGTAGTCGTTGGTAGGCTTCCTCCCCTCGAGAATCACTACCTGCTGGGTCAAAAGGCTAGGGAGGTTGGAGCGGATACCATGTTGGAGTTCTTTGCCAACGAATGCCCTGATATTTCTGGCACAAGTAGGAGGGGGGGAGGAGGATCTTTCATCCTTGACGAGGGATGGTGCTTGGGCTACCCCTGTACCTCTTGTGGATTGTCATCCTCCCTCTTGCCTCGGTGGGGATAGGAGTTCATTGGGTCGTGAGTTGTGCCCCCTTTTCCTAGGCGCTTATGTCGGACTCCTGGTTCGAGGCACTCCTAAGGACCGATTGAGGAAGTGATCTCGCGTTATGAAATTTATTGGCACGGAAAGGGGCTTTAAAGGGGTGCGGGGAGCTTTTGAAGGATGCAACCCCCTTTAAGGTGGCAGTCTCGATAAGCATTTTCTTCTATCTTTGCTTATTATTTTCTCCTTTTGTTCTCTTCCTGATATAGATATTGCTGCAAATGAGAATGTTTAAGCTCTATGTGAAATGTGTGTGACGTACGATAGCCTGCGCTAAGTCATCTTTCTCATTTGGAGAGGAATTGGGAGGCTTCGGCTAAAAAGTGGCTAGCAGCGGGGGTGTGCTATTTTCTTGCCAGGGTGAAGGTGTATCATTTGAGAGGCTATGTGGCTGAACTATAGAAGATCATCTCCGAGCTGTGCAACATTCACCCGAACCAAGGTGTTGAAGGCGGCGGGCATTGCACGAGGAATAGAACACAGATGCTTTTTTGTGGCGAGAAGGTCACGACGACTATCGGACTCACGGGCTTAAGTATAATCTGAGCGCACAGTGTCCCATTTGGAAGAGTTCGATTAGGGCTATTGGTTTAATAGCGAAGTTGAGGCGGATCGCTTTGTGGTGACCTCAGGCCGTCAGAGGATGTTGCTAAGCCCGCGCGCCAGTACAGCTCTATTGAACCCCGGCGGCGAAAAGGGAACCTTTGGGCTAGTAGGGACCAATCGGGGAGGGGACTTTCAAACCTGTGACAATGGCTTATGCGGACCTCGAGGTTATTATGGTGCAAAAATTCTCGGTTGACGTTGTTGGGCCATCGACGCATCCTTCCAAAAACTTAGCTGACGTCGCCAGGCCATTTGCTCATCTTAAAAATGTAATTTAATTAGCCGCGAAGGTTTGTTCTCAAATAATTTTTGATATTTGGAATGAAACTTTAGCTTGCCACTTGTGAATGGCTTTGGTCATTATCTAAGTTGTTCATTTGTTAAGACTTATGCTACTTGAGACCTAGGGCTATCGAGGGTGAGCCGCTAAAGGCAAAAGGGCATGTAGGGGCTTTTGCTACCAAAGGCTTAAGTTTATTGAGGGCGAGGCATGAGGGCCTGTAAGGACTTATGATGCCCGAGGCATAGGGCCATCGAGGGCGAGCCGCCAAAGGCATGAGGGCCTGTAAGGACTTATGCTCCCCGAGGCTTAGTGCCATTGAGGGTGAGCTGCCAAAGGCATAAGTGCCTGTAGGGACTTATGTTGCCCGAGGCTTAGTACCATCAAGGGCGAGCTGCCAAAGGCATGAGGGCCTATAAGGACTTATGCTGCCCAAGGCATAGGGTCATCGAGGGCTAGTAGCCAAAGGCATAGATGATTAATCATCTCCTAAAAATGGAGAAATAACAGAACTTTTATTCATTCACTAGAACAAGGATCTAATCATCTCATTATAATGGAGAATCACTAAAAATACTTCTTCAAATAAGCCTAGTTCTAAGGGGTGAGCCTCCATCTTTCCACATTGGGATTGTATTCTGTATGCACCTTTGGATCCATCATCAACAATTATGAAAGGACCCTCCCAATTTGGTTTTAGTTTTCCCTCCTCAAAAGTTCATCAAAGGACAGGATCACCCTTACTGAAAGCTCTAGGCTTGATGATTTTCTCCCTTAAGCGAAAGGCTTGGCGATGATATTCGGCCATTTTGATGGTTGCTCGATCTATCTTTTCTTTTAGCTCATCTAGGGCGTGAGAGAGTTCAGAAGTTTCGCTAGTGCTTAGGGTTTCTAGCTCTCACTCAATGGGATTCAATGCTTTGACTCCAAATGCAAGGGCGTGTATGGGGTTTCCCCAATAGGTTGTTTTCGAGTTATGCAATGAGCCTAGAGTGTAATAGGGAGCTCGTCTACCCACTTTCCTTTTTTCGATGTCAACAATTTTTCAAATAGCTGAGTAATGTTTTGTTCGTGACTTTGGCTTAGCCGTTGGACTAGGGCTATCGAGGTGTGGAGTAAACATCTTTTATTCCATATTCGGTACAGAATTGATGAAACAACTTACTAATGAACTGTTGGCCAATTGTCTGAAATGATAGAACGAGGGACCTTGAACAAACATATAATGTTTCTTTGTACAAATTGTGTCAGGTGGTTTACGTTAATCTGTGCGTATGCTTCGGCTTCTACCCATTTGGTGAAGTAATTGGTGGCCACCAGGATGAATTTCCTTTGACCAATGGCTTGAGGTAATGGACCCACAATATCAATCGACCTATTTTATAAGCATATGGAAGCTGACATTGAGTGGAACATTGTGGTAGAGGCATGAATAATATTGCGAACTTTTGGCGGTGTCATAATTTTTCATGAACAGTTTGTATTCTTACTTCATCGTAGGCCAATAGAAACCTTGCATCATAATATTGTGGCATAGTAACTGCCCGCCAATATGGGTTCCGCATATCCCTCCTTGGACTTGCTCAATGATATGTTTCTCCTTATCGACGGCAGTATCTTTGGTATGGTTAAATGGCCCCATCATCTGAATATCATTAATTAGGCGTACCTGTTGCTCCTGCTTTTTATTTTACGGTGTCGTTTTACGTCTGACGAGGTTATGTTTCTCAAATAGCTAGTAGTCGAGGTTATCCGGGAGCTATCTTTTTTTTTTAGATCTTTGGTTTTGGTGTCGGCATATAGATTTGAAGATTCATGGATGGGCCATTATGTTTAACTCCATATGACAAGGGTACAATGTGTTGTACGTTAAGTTAGCTAGGGTGTCGGGCATGTGGTTTTTTTTATCTTGGGACTTAAGCTACCACGAAATTTGTGAATCCAGTAATTAGGAACTATGCTAGCTTTAGATATTGCTCAATTCGATCTTTTTTAGCCTCATATTCTCCTCGTAATTAAGATGCTACTAATTGCGAATCACACCGGAGTTCCAAGTTCATAATAGAAAGTTCCCTAGCCAATCACAGCCCAAGCAACATAGCTTCGTATTTGGATTCATTATTGGAGGTAGAAAATGTGAACTTGACTGCTAGAGCGATGAGTAAGCCCTCTACGGAGATTCTGAAAACCATGCGGCCTCTGTAGTACTGCAGGATGAAGACCATCGGTTTCAAGGATCCATAATGTTTCGTTGGTGTCACGAGGTTGCACATCCGACATTTCAACCATAAAGTCAATGAGGATTTGACCTTTTATAGCGGATCTTGGGCGGTACTCAATATCAAACTCACTTAATTCAAAGGCCCATTTCAATAGCCGTCTCGAAGCATTCGGCTTGTGGAGTATGACTCTGATCGGATAGTTGGTGAGGACGATTATAGTGTGGGCTTGGAAGTATGGGCGTAGCTTCTTTACCGCCATCCTGAGGGCTACCTCAATACGCTTGAAGTCTGTTTACCTGGTTTTAGCATTTGTTAACATCTTACTCACAAAGTAAATTGGCTTCTGCTTGTCGTCTCGGTCCGACCTCATTAGAGTTGCGTTGGTTGTTGTAGCCAAGACTGCTAAATACAGATAGTGCCCCTCTCTATCAATAGGCTGAGATAACGATAGGAGGGAGGCGATATATTCCTTGATAGCAAGGAATGCCTTGTCACATTTTGGTCCCCACCCTTTCGAAGACGGTTAGAATATTTGGAGATGAACCTGTTCAATGCCGCTAATTTACCTATGAGAGCTTGTATTTGCTTTTTTGGTTACGGGGGGTTGCATTTGCCTGATGGCTTTGACTTGGCCGGGGGCCATTTTGATTCCTCTTCTGCTAATCAGGAATCAAAGGAAATTCCCAAATTCAACCCCAAATGCACACTTATCTAGATTCAACATAGACGATGTAACCTCATCAACTGAATTTTTTTTGTAACTGAGATAAATGTCCTTAGCGAGACTTTGACTTGACCAACATATCGTAGATATATGCTTCCATTTTTTTCTCAACAAAGGTTAAAAAATGCAAGACATCATGCGCTAGTACGTGGCTCCGACATTCTTAAGACCAAAGGGCATGACGTTATAACAATACATCCCCGTTTGTGTTATAAACACTATGTTGGTGTAGTCGAGGGGAAACATCGAAACTTGATTTTAGCCGGAGTATGCGTTGAGAAATGATAAAAGCTCATGTTATGTTGTTTCATCTACTATTTGATCAATACGTGGGAGGGGAAACGTATCTTTTGGGCAAGCATCATTTAGATTAGAGTAGTTGACACATGTGTGCCATTTTCCATTCTTCATGGGCGTACGACGTTGGCTAACCATTCGGATCTTGAATCTACGTAATGCGACCCCAGCATGAGGAGTTTTGTCGACTTCTTATTTTATGACTACCAGCCCATTTGGATGGGATTGTCTTAGTTTACTGCCGTGTCGATTTACATTTTTGAAAGATTCATATGGTGTTCTTAGCATGGGGAGAAATGTCATGCATATCGGCATGGGACCATGCAGATATCGGAAGAACTCTACAAAGTGACGAGAAAAGTGGAGTTCTTTACGAGATAAGATTCCTAGACTAACCTACTCGGGCCTGTCTATACCAAATATGGGATGCAGTTGTAGAGGCTCCACGATTTTGGAATCATCATGCTCGGTAAAGCGGGCCTCGAGTTGTCATTATTATTTGGTCGGCACATCATCTTTTTGTTGCTTGACCTCATAACAGGTTTTGACTACTTTCTAGTGTCCTCTTATGTCAATCTAGCCCAGTGGAGTCTGGAAACTTAGCATTTGGTGGTAAGAGGATGGAAATGCCTTCATTGCATGAATCCAAATGCGTCCTAAAACAGCGTTGAAGGATGAGGTCTCATCAATCACTTTGAGTGGAACCAAGGCAGTGACCCGTCTTGTCGAAACCGGTAGTACTGTCTTACCCAACAAGTGGGTCTATGATATGTTGAAACCGATTAACACCAACCTAAGTTGGATGTTTGGTTTGCATTAGGAAGGTTAATGCGGTAAGTAGGGGGTCATCGACCTTACACGGATTGACTAGTTTCATCAAGTGTTTCCCGACCTCTAAGGTTAGAACAAGTGCGTCATCATGGGGCATAGATAGTTGCCTTAGGGGAGATTCGGCAAGAATTATGACCCCGTTGATGGGGTCAGCAGCACTACCTGGATTGACTAGTTTCATCAAGTGTTTCTCGACCTCTAAGGTTAGAACGAGTGCGTCATCATGGGGCATAAATAATTGCCTTAGGGGAGATTCGGAGAAGGTTATGACCCCATTGATGGGTCGGATGATGGTAGGGGCAAAACTATAATTAACTTTAACCAATAGGATACCTAGTGCGGCTGACCTTAGATTTTTTGTGATGTCGGGCCAGCGAGTATCGTATCGATATGGTTGAGAACCATTTGAGACCTCCTCTTCAATGTATTCCCGTTGATGTCCCCTTTTGACCATGAACTCTATGATACTCATAATATTGAGATTTGTCTCTATCCTTTGGATCACCCCTTTGAGGCCTAGGCCACTCAAATCCCTGAAGAAATTGAATGATCGGGAGGAGCTAAGAAGGTGGCAATGTGAACCATTCCTGTTCTATGCTGCTTCCCCGCTTCAGATTCTCGATGACTCATTCCCCGACCCTTCCAAGTATGTTGTGATGATCAGCTCATCCATGATATCCATTCTTATGTTTTCTTCTTCTCTATTGACTGTCTCGACCCCTTTTCCCTTACTCTCGCCGTGGTGCTTGAAATCTGATGTTGAGACTACTGTTCATTTGGTACGGCTATCGTGTCATCCTCGAGCATAGCGTATTGGTTCCCCCTTTAGAATAACTCGTCAATTGTTGTGCGGGGATGCAACGATTGTGTATGAAAAAAAAAAAAAAAAGAGCTGAGTGTTTGGACGAATGAAACACTTTCTTTGCTTATAGGATGGTGTCGGGACGAATAGCCTGCTAAGCGTACATAAAGTCCACACAGTGGACTCGTATCTCCCCATCCGAAAATGGAAAAGACTAGTGATGCTTTGTTTCCTCTTGACTGAACACATGTATTGAGTTACAAATTTTCCAAATAGACATCGGAAGGAGGTTACCGTGTTTGGCAATAAGTGGTGAAACCGTGACAATGCTAAGCGGGCTAGGTTAGATGGGAAGACTTTACACAGGAGAGCGTCGTTTCTAGTCTACAACATCATGATCTAGTGGAAATGCATAAGATAATTCGAGGGGGTCCTTAAGACCATCATACATTTGGAATTTTGGTAGGACGAAATGCGGTAGAGTGTCCAGATGCAAGATGGTGGGAATAAAGGGGGATGACTACAGGTCGTCTAGCACACACAACATAGGGTCTAGTGACGGGTTGAAAGTGAGTATGTAAAAGTTGGTGAAAATGCAGACCCGTACTCATAAGTATATGCGTCGAGTTCACGTAGTGTAGTGGCTAGTCAAGTGTAGTTCCCACAAAGAGAAGCGTGTTGAGTACTGGCTTAGTAACCTAGACAATATTTGGATCCAGTCTTATGGTGAATTATGACTAAATTAACTGATTTAAGGAAAGCCTAATATAAAAAATTTGATTAGAGGTAATGATGAGAAAACTAGGGTTTTGCCCAGCCGCTTACCAGCGCTGATGGATTTTGCTTATCACAATAAGCGTATTTATTTAATATTTCATATGATTTATGTTAGCGGGTTGATTGTGCCTACAAGATATTCTCTCTCGAGATATAGTTGCCTATCTTGCCAGTGGGGTGTATTGCATCTCTGCTTTGACCCCTCGACTCCGAGATGCATAAATGTTCAACACTTAGAACGCGGGATATCTCTATTCCTTTATTGACCAAGTGTTGCTTTACCCATGTCCCTATGAGTCATCTTCTCTCGATATCAGACTCCTAGCATTAGCATGCCACAATTGGCCAAATAATAACATGTGATTAAATTTAGGAGTAAAGCAACCAAACAAATTCATACCAATATTAAATAAACCATAATTAATGTATTAATCCATAATGGTGCGGTTAGGGTTGACAAAACCCTAGAGAGAAAAGTTAGTTCATAGTGATTTTCATTAAAGATTGAAAGATTTTTAGCATCAAACGAATTAGGAAAAGAAATACAGAAAAAGTCGTCTTCGTGATCTCTTGGAATCCGTCTTCGCTAATCTTTCTACTTTATACATGCGTCCTTGTCTTGATGCGCCTCCCAGAAATCCCTTTCCTTTGCCCTTAAAATGCTTCCCTTTTATACCTTGGGATGCGGGTTCATCATTGGCCCAGAATTTTAGAGTTTTTTAACGCTCCTGACTAAAAAAGAAACCTCGCTATGCCGTGGCGTATCCGAGGCCACTGGAGTCCACCTTGCTGGTTCGCTGTAGAGAAGGGCCTCCACGTTGCGGCGAAGGGCTACACCACGGCGTGGAGTGCCTCGCTGCTGCGTACCCGAGGATCTTACATCACTTCTCGTTGTATTCTCTGCTTCGAGTCTTTTTCTCCTATTATTTAGCTTCCTTTTTGATTCTAATATCGTTGTGTCCTATAAAACATTATAATATGGGGGATTACTGTAATATTAGTGAATATGAATGTGAATCATGCAATTGAGTTATAAAAACACATAGAAATTTTATTGAAATGCATGCATAATTCACTCTGATCAACACCCCCAAACTTAGCTTCTTGCTTGTCCCCAATGAGGCAGACTCTAACTAGAACCTTGTATGAAATAAAAGCGTAACTAACGTGACGATATGAATTCTAGTACATGATACCCATTAAAAAGTCCTTATGAACGATTCATTAGATCCGAGGAGTTCTAGGATTTGTTCAACTTTGAGAATTTGCTTTAGGTCGATCTCGGGTTGACGGCGGTCGACCCTTTTATCTTAATAACTTTTCCCCGAGGTTTAAGTGCGTGGTCAAGTGTGATCTCAATGTATAGCTAGGCTTGATTGCCCCCGAACTTGAATTTAACTTGCCTATTTGGAATAGCTTAACACGAAGGATGAGAGCCTTGCAAATTTATTCACTTGACTAATCCCAAGGGTTAACTCTAAACAAAAGTGGAAGAACTTAGTGCTAAGAAGTTTTAGGTGAGGGTTCCTGTAGTGAGGATCCATTAATGACTCCCCACCAGTTGGTTAAGGGCATCGGGCATTGGTTCCTCGAACTTCACTGACACTTTCGGCCCCCAAACATAAAGGCCCTAGCTGTGGAAATCATCCGTCCTATGTCCCGTGTAGCGGAATGGTGAGTCGATGGCTCGACGGTGGCTCGAGGGCATTGGGCTTTTAAAAGCCCTCGGTTGTGCTAGGGATTAGGTTAGATGATCACGTATTTCAAACCATAAGCTTATTTTTGGCTTTTATTTTTTTTATTTTTATTTTTTATTTTTAAATATATTTGGAACCAGGCGATCCTCTTTTTCTAAGGTGTTTAAACTTTCCAAGGTTTGGCAGGGAACTCTTTGCATGGTGGTCGGGAGTCAAGGCATACCTCGAAGATCATGTGTGTGTGTGCGTGCGATAGCTTACTTCAGGAAATGATTTCTTGAGATCTAAATGGGGCGGCCAGACATGGTCATTCTCAACTTTATAAGTCTGATCGATCGTCCAAAACAACCTTGGAGTTCCACCTGTTTCATCGAAACACGGGCTTTGCGATTACTATGACTCCCCCATTTTGCAATCATAATGGTCAAAACTAAAAGAATTTGAGAATAATTAATACCAACTACGGAAACTACCATATCATAATATTTATAGCCTTAATTTATGCGGTACATAGTGAAAACTTGGTCTTTAAAGTCTTTAAAAAAAAAACAAAACAAAGTGAACTAAAATTGACGAAAATTAGACCTAAAACATGCCTAAAACGTGTAGAGAAAAGAAAAAATCAAACTAAGCCACCCTGTACACCCACACATACATACACCCCCAAACTTAAAACTGATAGTGTCCTCAATGACAGAAAGGAAATAAGGGCATAGAGATACGTCCCAGAGAATCACTGTGGTGGTGGTGGTGGTGGCGGTGGTGGAGTGTGAAAAAAGATGATTTAAGCTAACTATTGCGTGATTTGGTCCTGGTTGGAGCGAATGATGGCCATCTCGGCCTTGATGGCGTCCATGTCCAGACTCAAGGCAACCTGATGCTCACGAGACTCATCGATATCGAATCAAATCGTGTAGTGGCGCATGAATATGAAGTGGAAGGCCGGGGGCCCGGGAGTCCAGGCGGAGGGGAACAACAGAGTTGCCATCCTTGGGTCGCCCTCGCTTAGGTATTGGGCTGTGCAACATCATCGTCGACCTCCATACGAATCGTCGGGCTTCGAAATTTGCCTTGGGCAATGGTATGGGTAGGCGCTGCTGTACCTGCTCCTCGGAGTCCAACATCGGGACCTCGACCAATCGACATAACTGAGTAATTAGTTAGGAGTGGATCAGGGCCCTGGTACATCTCCCTTAGGTTGACTCAATCAACCCCCTCTCGATAGACGGACAGGTGTCAAGCCCAAAACCTTTGGGTCATGGTGTAGAGGAGGATCGTCTGGATCCTTAGTAGCGTGCTTTAGGTCACGAGTAGGCCCAGTTACACATAAAAATTTATACTAGACCTTAGACACTGGTGTGAGGGAGTGCATCTGAAAATTGGTAAAATCACCCATCGATGGTTGGCGTTTCCACACGCCCTGGCCCTGGGTGAGCTTTTGCATTAAGCGCTCATAATTTGTGTCTGCAAATAAAGCTTGATATTCCGCACTGTCCTCATCCAGCAAGTGGTAAATCCGATTGATGGCTTGGGCACCAAACTCGACCCACTTGCCTTGAACGAAAACAGTGGTGCCGACTTTGGAAGGCAGATTGGAGTGGAACTCCCACACAACTGGGGCTACTCCGGGGACAAGGGGTGCACAGAGTGTCTGCAAGCCACGGTTCTGGATAGTGAAGTTGAAGAACGCATTGGAGGTGGGGAAACCTCGTTCTGAGACAAATGAGCCGTTGAACAAGGACTTATGATAGATCCGCTCGGCCTCCCAGGAAATGAACTTGTGTGGATCTTCCGAAGGGGGTGTAGGTACCCGTGAGGTGGAGCTGGATTGCTGTCTTTTGGCTGAGATCGACTTTCGTGGAGCCATGGTGGTCGATCTAGGGTTAGGGATCTACCAATAAGAGAGAGGGAGTGGAAAGGCGACGAGTTTCGTGTGAGGGAAGAAGTAGCCATTCGGATATTTAAAGGACTAAAGTGCGCCCGCTGTCGCGTAAGGCTCTGTGTTGCTACATACACGAAAGTTTGATAAGAGACTCTGGTGGCGTAGAGCTATCTTCCTTCTTGTGCACGAAAGTTAAAGCAATTTTGTTTTCCTATGCGGCGTGAGATTTATGTCGGCGCCATAGAAGTATGGAACGAGTTTTTTCTTTTTAAAACACGAATTTGGCCCTCTCACCTTGTAATGAACATGTAAATGCCTTAGTGACAGTGCTTGCACCCTTCGGGAGCCTTGAAAAACTCACAAACACATTAAAACAAACAAAAGTAGAAAGTCCAAAAGCGAAAAATGTACCGAAGAGCAATTAAAAAGACCGAAAATAATGCAAGTTCAAAGGAGAAGGGGATCTCACAACACTTGGGTTGCCTCCTAAGAAGCGCTATGTTTCATGTCGTTAGCTCGACATTCCTGCAACTTATAACACTTAGACCGAAAAAATACTGAACTGCTGGTGACCTTCCACCCTTACTGTCCTGCAGTGTGCTTAGAATGGTGTCCTGTCTTCTTGTATGGAATTCTCCTCCAAAATACGGCTTTAATATTTGGGCATTGACTTTGAACTATCCCTTCGTTGGATGCATTATCTCAACTCCTCCATAAGGAAATACTCGAACCATTGTGAACGAACTTGACCATTTTGACTTCAACTTGCCGGGAAGGTTTCGGCTAGGAGTGAACAACAAGACTTGTTAGGCCAGGCTCGAAACTCTTTCCTTATAATATGTTTGTCATGCCAAGCTTTCGTCTTTTCCTTATAGATTCGAGCATTCTCATAAGCCTCATTACGGAATTAATCTAATTCACTAAGTTGTAGCATCCGCTTCTTTTCGACTACTTTACTATCCATGTTCAGCTTGACTAGTTACCCGGTATGCTCATGTTCCACGAAGTCAGCGGCAAATGGCATGCTTTCTTATAGACTAGTCGGAAAGGCGACATACCCAATGGGGTTTTAAATGCTGTTCTGTATGCCCAAAGTGCATCATCAATCTTCTTTGACCAGTATTTCCTTGAACTATCGACTGTTTTCTTTAGAATGGACTTTATCTCCCTATTTGACACCTCGACACAATACATTTGCTTTGGTGTGCGAGTGAAGTGCGATACCGCACCGTATTTTTGCGAGACCTTATCAATGCCCGGCTTGTTGTAAGAAATGAAAGTACCACCGTTTGTAATCAGTAACAGGTAGTGCGACACGTGTAAATATGTGGCCTGCGAAGAAACTTGGCTACCACTGCGGCATCGTACAGTGCGTGTCGATGTTGGCACCCATTTGGAGCGTGGTCCTTTGTAAGGAGAATATCTAAGTTACTGAATGAAGAGGGGAATGGACCCATAAAGTCCATCCCTACAAAATCAAAACAGCTTCGACCTCTAGAATTGTATGCGCATGGGTGGTTCATCTGTTTGGAAATGCCGCCCATTCTTTGGCATACTATCACGGGTAGATACAAGCTGGTGCACATCAGAACAAGATATGCTGATGAGCCTGGATTGAAGTACCTTTGTTGTTGTCCTCTGGCTTCCAAGTGTCCCCCACATGATAAGGTGTGGTAGTGATTTAGAATACTACCATTCATCTTAAGTACATATGTATCTTGATTCACACAATGCTTGTATAGGATAGGTTCTTCCTGATAATGCAGTGCTTAGAATGTGCGAAGAACCTCTTCTTCTGGCTTTGGTAGCTAAAATCGGGAGGACTAACCTTGGCCACTAAGTAATTCACATAGTCGGCAAACCATGGAACGGGCTTTGTGTCTTCAATTACTAAGAGCTGCTCATCTGGGAAATTATCATTAACCTATACCTCGTCTCTAGGCCCTTCCAACCGTGACAGATGGTCCGCGATTAGGTTCTTTGTTCCCTTCTTTTTCTTAATCTCTAGGTCAAATTCTTGCAATAGGAGCACCCATCATTTTAGTCTTGGTTTCGCATCCTTTTTAGTCATTAGGTACTTAATGGCTGAGTGGTCAGTGTGTCTTATTACCTTATTGCCAATCAAGTAGGGCCTAAATTTATCAAAGCGGCTCTGTGGCGATAGCTCTTTTTAGTGGTGGCGTAGTTTAGTTGGGCATCATTCAAAGTCCAGCTAGCATAGTGGATAACCTAAAATATCCTTTATCTTTTATGCCCCAGCACTGCTCCGATCACATAGCCACTGACGTCGCACATTAGCTCAAAAGGGTGGTCTCAATCCAGTGCTATAACTACGGGGGTCGATATCACTCTCGCTTTTAGGATTGAAAAAGCTTGCACACTGCTTTGCTCATCAATCGAATGGTGTCCCTTGAACAGCAAGCTATGAACACAGACAAGGGCTTTGCAATTCGAGAAAAATATTTTATGAATCGCCTATAGAACCCTGCATGTCTCAGAAAGCTTCTTATGCCCTTTACTGATGATGGTGGAGGTAGTTTTTCTATTGCCTCAATCTTTGCTCTATCGACCTCAATTCCTCTTGGAGAAATCCGGAGTCCAACTACTATGCCTTCTTGTACCATAAAGTGACACTTTTCCCAATTCAGCACAAGATTGGTTTCTTCACATCTAACTAGCACCGACCTCAAGTTTTCCAGACAATCATCAAAGGAGTTTCCCAATACTGATAAGTCATCTATGAACACCTCAATTGTCTTTTCAACCATATATGAGAATATGGCCATCATACTGTATTTGGAATGTGCACAGTGCATTGCATAGTGCGAAGGGCATTCTGATTCGTGCCACGATGGTGAGTGAATCAACAAAATTTATATACCTAAGTTCCTCCTCTTTGCTTGTGGTCGAAACTCTTGCCGGTGTAGTGGTCTAAGGGTCGAACTGTGATGGGTTTTCATCTGAATGATTTGCGTAAGTGTAAAAGGTAAGGCTTTTTTTGTTTGGACTTTTAGTTGTTTACAGCCGTGAGTAGTTTGGCGGAATAACTATAAAGGCGAAGTGATGTGTGAAAAAGGTAACTTTGAAGATTTGGAGTCCTTAACTTGATAATATAGAGATGACAAGTCCTCGGGTTTTTATCATAAGCATTTATGACAAAGAAAGCGACCTATAGTCGAGCCATACTTAGGATCTTTGTTTAACTAGCAAAACCTAACCTAGAATCACTCTATTTGAGTCAACCACCAATTAACATGCATCTCTGGCCCTTCGATTTAAAACCCTAACATTCAACATCGTTTCAGTGGCTCGTAAAGACCATCTAAAAAACCACAGTGCATCTAGCAATAAGTATGCACTGTATCCTAAAGCATGGTAAGTATTGGCCAAATTAATGACATTAAATGATGTTAAACCTAGTTTGAGAAGATGGGGGCCTCAATCACGATTACTGTAACATTCAACACATGAGACTAGCACAGCAATTGCCCCACAACCAAGCTAGCTACCTTCCTCTTCAAAGAAGCGGCAGCCAAGCATCTCTTAGAGTTGTCATCCTCGAGAGGGGTGTTTGGCAGCTAGAAAATAAGAAGAAAGAGGAGAGAGAAGAGAAAAGCAAAATAACCCTAACGAGGTACACGGAAGATATTTACATAAAAAATGAAAATGTCAAAAGATTTCTCTCCAATTTCTTGCTTAGGGTTACAAAAACTATGGGAGTTTATATGTACAGTACATGTGAAAACTACAATAAAGCCTAACATTTTGGCTAAAATTAGGGACAAGGAGTAATACACCAAAATGAAGTCGGTTTGCATTAATTACAAAAGTATGACAAGGCAGTGAATTTCGCTAGGCACAAAAATTTAGCTATGTAGCGAAAATTTCGCTAGTTAGCGAAAATTTCGCTAGGTAGCGAAATCACCAAGAATAGAAATCAGAAAAAAATTTCGCTAGCTATGAAATTCGCTAGCTTATGGTATTACAGGTGATAAGCGAAAGTTGGATTTTTCGCTAGGAACAATGTAGAGCGAAATCCTTGGGTCTAACGAAAATTGCAATTTGTTCGCTAGGATGCGAAATTTTCGCTATGATTGCGAGAATTTTCGCAATCCAGTAAACCTAACAATCTTAAGCGGTCAGGTGCGATCTTCCCTTTGCATTGCCCTCTTGCTCCTCTTGACGTGATTTCCATCACTTTGCCTTCATTCTATCTTTGATTTTTAGGTATGTTTGTTGATAATTAGTTCAATCTTCATGGTTCATCATATGTCTCGATGCTAGACTCCAATGTGAAACACATGAAACAACGAAAATAACCTCTGACGGCATAAGCGATACTAAGAACACTGAACACTTCAATTGGCATAATTGATATGATTAGTCTTGTAAAAAAGCACTCAAAACCTATACGATATAGGGCTCAAAATAGCACTTGAATTTTTAAATACACCCCAACCGAACGTTGCTGTAGTCCCTTAGCAATGCAAAAACAAAGTACATGCTAGTGATTCTCAAAGTTTTATGATTCAAAAAGTGTATATACAAATAAACAATACCCAGCTGGCGAAAAATTGACACAAGTTTGAAAACACGCCATGAAACGGTAAAACCATACAAGAACAATTTAGTCAATATTGGTTCCATACGATTCTCAAGCTGGAATTTCCACGAAGTCTAATGGTTCTTTGTAGTAACGGATCGGGCCCATAAATTGCTGAAATTGTCCCCTCTAACCCTAGCCTTGCATGGCCTTAAGGCATTGAACAACCTAGATAAGGATAGTTATATGTAACAACATTCAGCTACAATGTGGGTGCGATGCTTAAATCGGAGCTTCACAGTCCGTGTAGCGAGTCCTGATGACTCCCCAACGGTAGATTAAGGTTGGGGCATCGAGCCAAAAGGATCGGTGACCTGACTCTGAGCTTCTGGACTACGAATGATTTTGAAAATCAAGCACTACCGTCGTTAAACTCTACTGTATCCACCCATGTAGCAGACACTAAATCGATGACTCCCGACCAATTAAGGCTTAGGCACCGGGCTTCAAGGCTTTTCGCCATACACCCCACGGACGTCTTTCGGGTTTTCAGGCAAGGCTTCACGACTTTATTTTCTTTTCTCTTTTTCTTTTGCTTTTCTTTTCTTTTCCTTTGGAAGACCACATTGGTCTTCAAATGTGGAGTAACAAAAACCTATCTATGCTGTGACATGCCTAGGTCGCTATGCAAAGTGAAAAGAAGCAACTAATTTGGCGACTGTGAAACAATGCGGTGTGCGGTGTGTGAATTAGCTTAAGGGAGAAATGTTCAAGTTGAGCATCTTTGGAACTGTGACGAAATTATTTGAACATGGAATTTGTTCTAACATAAAGGTGACAAACAAGGTTTCAAGTTTTTTCCATTAAAGGCAATTCAATTATCAATTGAAGCAAATTCAATTGTTCAATTGAAGCAATTCAATTGTTCAATTGAAGACAAAAGCGATTACATATAGTGAAGACCTGAAACATGATATGCAAAATTATCTTTAAGGTTTGGGACAGATGCTTGAACCATAGAAAACAAATTTGAACATCAGGACATGTAGAGCATGAAAATTACAATAACCAGCTCCTCAAGTATGGTAGGGATTATAGGGCTCAGGGAGGATCCAACAGGAGAATTTCTCCTTTCTTTGGCACCTTTGCACCACATAAGTTTCACCCCTCTGTCCGGTGACTTTCGCTTGCCCACACTGTTATCATGCGAGTTGATTAGATCTTGAACCATTGGGATATGCGACCGGACAATGAATGGACTGTCCATCGTGACTTGAGCTTGCACGGAAATAGATGGAGTTTGATGTATAAAACTTGTCTCCACTCTTTGAAATTCTTCCCAGTTATTTGATCATGCCATCTTTTTTATTTTTCTTTTGCAATCTTTGAATTCAAGTAGGCATCATTCTGTATTTCTTCCAACTCATTGAGATCCAGGAACCTCTTGACTCCGGCCCTACTTAGGTCCATGTTAAGAACTATTGATTGCCACATGCCCTTTTCGATCTCCCTTGGAAGTGACATGCCTTACCATAGACCAATCGATAAGGGGACATTCCCAGGATTGTCTTGAAAGCTGTCTGTAGGCCCACAATGAATCAAGCAGTTTGATGGACCAATCTCTGTTGGTGCTTACCACCTTCATTAGAATGGTCTTGATCTCCCTGTTAGCAAGTTCTGCCAGCCACTTGTTTGAGATGGTGAGGTAAG
This sequence comes from Tetrastigma voinierianum, assembly GCA_016808115.1. Lineage (NCBI taxonomy): Eukaryota > Viridiplantae > Streptophyta > Magnoliopsida > Vitales > Vitaceae > Tetrastigma > Tetrastigma voinierianum. The sequence goes on from JAEQBH010006200.1 coordinate 365,698, forward strand.
CCACTTTGTGTTTCACACCATATTTATGTGGGGAGTTTTCAAATGGTTTGTTACAAAAATGAGAACCTCCATCACTATAATGGTTTTGATTTACCCCGAGCACGGAAAGATATTGGCTTTCAAGGAATTTAATTACCACCACTGTCATTGGTCTTGAGGGATTGCTTCAACCCATTTGGAGACATAGTCTACTCCACCAAAATGTATGTATGACCATATGACGGGGAAAAGGTCCCCATGGTCGATGCCCCACACATCGAATGAATTCGACTACTAAATTAGGTTCAAAGGCATCATGGCGAGACGGCTTCGAGCCTTTGGCATCTATCGCCACCACGGCACATTTGGTGGCCTTCCTTGAATAGGAAGGCCGGTAAGTACCAGTAACACCTTCATTCTTTGTTTTAAGGAAGCAAAATGACCACCCACAGGCACTCTCATAGCGAGTGGTTCAAGATTCTAAGCATTTTCTCGGGCACTCACTTCTACGTTATTTGATCACGCACAATACTTGAATAGAAGGGCTCTTCCCGATAATAGAATGGATCTCTTAGCAAAGAAGTACTTCTATCTGGCCTTTCCCTCATTTGGAGATTTCTCTGTGGAGAGAAAATTGGCAATGTGAGCATGCGGGGAGTTTTCATTTTGTCGAGTTCTCGGGAAGTCATCATTGATGGAGTGGACTATGAGTGTCATGAGCTATTGTTAACCTTGACGGATGATGCGCCACCACATTCTCTACTCACTTCTTGTCTTTAATTGCAGTCAAACTCTGATAGAAGAACCATCGTGTGGATGAACCTTGATTTTGCATTTGTTTGGTTAGGAGGTATTTCAAGCGAATGGTGCGTAAATAGTATATCGGACAATAGTATCTTTTCGAGAATTTGTCTAAAGCATGCACCTTCACTTGACAATTCCTTCTGTAGTGTGTTATATTCCTTTGTGCTTTATTGAGTTTTGCTTGCATAATAGACCCATATGAGGTTTCCCACCCATATTCTCTTTGGCAGTCTTGCTCTATCGCAAGATCACTTGCATCACACATCCTTTAAAGGTAGCGCCGGAGTTAGGTGCTCGTACTATCGGGCGAGTAATCAAATGGATTACGACTCTTCAAAGCTATCTGGCATTCTCTCTCCCAAACAAATTTGGCATCTCTGGGAGCTTGTCTGAGGTTCAGCAATCTTGAAGTCTTTAATGAATCGTCTATGAGAAGCTGCGCGGCCAAGGTGCACAATCATTTTACTTGTTGGGGCGGTTTGGAAATAAGTTCAATCTTTATCAACTTCTATTCCCTGTAGAAATAATGTGCCCCGTACAATTCCTTGGTTAACCATAAAATGGCATTTCTCCCAGTTAAGCACCAAGTTCTTTTCTATGCACCTCTGCAGTATAGCTTCCAGATTGGCCAGACATTCTTCAAAAAATTGCCTCCATATACAGTGATGTCATCCATGTATACCTCATTATCACGCTCCATATATCCACTTTGGGCATACTAAGCGTACACCTCACGAAAGTGGTGGGCGTTCACCAGACAAAAGGCATCCTCTATAAGCATACGTGCCAAATGGACAAGAAGTGAAAGTGGTCTTTCTGATTATTTGGACCAATCTCTCTATCGGAAATATACTGAATACCCATCCAAGAAAACGATGAGATGGATTGATCGAGACTCTTTAAAGGAGAGCTGATCAATAAAGGCAGCAGGGAAGTGGTCTTTTCGTGTTACCTCATTGAGCCTCCTATAGTCAATACACACTCTCCAACTGGTAGTTAGTCGGGTAGACAATTCTTCACCCTTTTCATTCTTCACAGTAGTCACTCCCGATTTCTTCAGAGGTACCACACGAGTCGGACTCGCAGTGCTGTGAAATGGGGTAAATATTCTGGCAGACAATTTTAAGACCTCAATGCGAACTACTTCTTGCGGTGGGGGTTCAACCTCAGTTCATTGCCTAATAACTGAACTCCTCTTCTAAATAGATGTGATGGAATGCAGTTGATGGATTTATGCCTTTCAAATCAGAAATTTTCCATCCTAATGATTGCTTGTTCCTTTTGAGAAGGTGTGGCGATTTTATCCTCTGTGCGTGGTCAATAGTGAGAAGTACAAGCGGAGCGCGCTCATTTTTCTTCAAAAATGCATACTTTAATTCAGGCCAGGAGTGGTTTGAGCTCTAGGCGGTAAGAGATCCCTTTGGTTCATCACAGGTTAATAAGTGGGGTATGTTTTCTCCATTGCCTGCACTAAACTCATGCTTTTGAGGTTCTTGTTGCATACGGACACTCGGACAATTCTTGAGTTAATAAATCTCTTGCTCTCTTTGCTCGTAGCTTGTTCTTCCCGGGATGCGCATCTATTACACGAGACTTCTTCACGGTCATCTTCCTTTGAGTGCATATACCTTTTACTTTCGAATGAAAAATATTGAGTTCTAAGGTCATATTCCCAAATGTGAGTTGCATAACCCCCGTTTCGAGTTTATTGTGGCATTTGGAAGTAGCCCGAAAATGGCCTCCCAAAATAATGGGCATGGTTGGAGTCCCCACGCAAGCCCCAGTTGTATCGAAACCTGTGAAGTCCACTTGGATAGTAAATCGGTCCACTTGTATTAGAACATCCTCAATGGTCCCTTTTGGTATTTAATAGATACATCGGCTAATGACGATTAATGTGATGGAAGTGGGTTCAATTCACCCCGAGCCAATTGCTTGTACATGGAATAAGGTAAAAGATTCACACTGGCTCCCAGAATCTAATGGGGCTTTCTCCCTCCTTAATGCCTCAGTATTCACGTGAAATATTGTAGGACATCTGGATCTTGTATTTCTTTGAAGATCTTGCATTCGATGATGGCACTCACTTGCTCAGTCAGAAAGGCCTTTTTGTTCACATTAAGACCCCTTTTTACTGTGCATAAGTCCTTCAAGAATTTTGCGTAAGTGGGGACTTGCTTGATCATGTCAAGGAGAGGAATATTAACTTTCACTGCTTGTAAAACTTCTAACATTTCTGTTGGTTACTTGAACTTTTCTTTCTCTTGAGCTTGTGGAAATGGAAGGGGTACCTTGATCTTCTTCTTTCCCTATTGAAGTCTTGTTCTTCTTGTGGATAATCAACCGAGTGTTGGATCATTTGGGTAGGCGGATGCCGGTGGCTTCAATTCTCTTCTACCACTTCTAAGAGTCACGGCCTTAACTTCATCGATTCGACATTTGGATCATTGGTCGGCTTATATTTCATTAAGCTCCTCTTTGATGTTTGTTGTATTGGAGGGAGCCTTCCTTTTCTACATCCTACTTGTTCTTTGGTGGATAGTTTGAAATTCGGAATGCATGTTGTCCGACTTACTATTAAGTGAACTCTCTGACCTTCAATTTTCCAATTAAGCTTGAACATTTAGCACCTTACGTTTCTTCTACAAATATGCCCTGTTTACTCAAATTAGGTTGCTTTGTTCGCGAGGAGATGAAAGTGGAAAAATTTGTTGTTGTATTGAAATGGAACAGCGCTCTTGTGCTCACGGAGGGGCATGTGCAAGGGTTGGATTTCCATGAAGCAGGAGCTTTGACAATTTCTCCGGTTAGGGTTGTGGTGTTACCATATGGAGCATCTATGGGTGGTTTATTTTGACTTATGGCATGGGCATGCTCTTGTGATGCTCCTCAGAAGGTAGTGTTGACTAAAAATTGATAAGAAAATTAGGATGAAGATAACTCATTCTTTTCATTTGCATTTCATCTTGATTTTTCATTCGGATCATCAATCTTTGATTAAAGCTGGTCAATTTAACACAAATACGTGTCTTCAGGAAATGCGTACTTGTCTCCCCTTTGGTGGTTCAATGGCCTTAATCTTTCGGCTTCCCTTGGATTCGGTTCATCCCATGCCTTTGAGGTTTCAGCCACATAGTTCAAGAAGTCCATGGCTAATAGGGTTTTTGCTCTTTAAAGTTACCTCACACATAGTCTCGATGGTTGCTTCATGGTTGGAGACATACCATCATAAGTGATTTACCCGACATCATGTATCAAACCCATGATGTGGACATGCAGCGATAGTCTCCATGAATCTATCCGGCCTTGGTAAAACCTTTCACCATCTTGAGCAAAGTGTAAATTTGTCTCTTCAAATTGTTGGTCTTATGAGCAGCGAGAAATTTTTTAAAAACTGCCGCCGCGGCTCGGCCCAATTTCCTAATGGTTCTAGGCCTCGAGTGAGTTTAACCAAATCTTGGCCTTGTCCTTTTGGGTCGTGGAATCACTTTGACTTAAGCAAATCCATGTCCATCATTCCTTATTAAAGGTAGTGCGCCCTTCCTCAAATCCCTAATATGAGTGTATGGATTTTCATTTTTCCATACATAGTATGTGGGGGAGTAGGGTACAGTAGAACACCAGCTACTACATCTTTAGCCGAAGTACGATGCGGGAGGGCACTAACCTAGGAGGATGGATGTGATCCCTCATGGTTCTATGGCGGTTAGTTCATTGGGGGGGACCTTTGCGACTCTGGCGTTCTTGAACAGGATCCATGGTATGCGTAGTGGCCTGTGACTTCCTTTACTTTGGATAGATTTGTGTGCGATTCTCTGCGATCTACTCAGGAAGTGTCTCTTTCCCAACCCCAGTGCGTAAACACTGTTACAAAGTGTAGAGACAACGAAGAGCACCGTGAAAACTTGGCAAAAAGATTAGGGTTAGCTAAAATAAAACTGACTGTATGAAAAACAAAAACAGTGAAGTTACTGCAAAGTGATGAAAACTTCTGATTCTTTCAATGGGTTACAAAAGAGTTAAAAGGTACCTTGCTTGTAATGAGGATTCTGAAGTACGCCCGACTTATCGGCGTGGTTTGGCACCATCCGGCGGCGGCGCCATTTGATTCGTGCCATAATAAATTTGGTGAATCAGCAAAATTTATATACCTAGAAGTTCCTCCCTACGCGTAGTCAAACTCTTTGTAGTATAGTGGTCTAAATTCGAACACGAGGGTTTTAAATCACAGGAATAGTTGCATAAGTGTAAAAGGTAAGGCTTTTGTTTGGACTTTTGGATTGTTTCAAAAGCAGTGAGTAGTTTGAAAGCGAATAAGCGTAAGGCGAAAGTGATGTGTGAAAGGTAACTTTGAAGATTTAGGTCACTAACTTGATAATATAGGGCAAGCAAGTGTCTCGGGGTTTTATCTCGCATTGCCAATGGCAGCACATAGTCGAGCCTTAGGATCTTTGTTTGGCAGAGCCTAACCTAGAATCACTCACACATTTGAGTCCTTGCAGGAGTAACATGCATCTGGCCCCTTCCGAGTTTAAAGCCTAACATTCGACATCATTTCGGTGGCTCGTAAAGACCATCTAAAAACCAGAGTGCATGCAGCAATAAGTACTGCTGTATCCTAAAGCATGGTAGCAGTGTGGCCCAAGAGTGTGACATTAAATGATATTGACCCTAGTTTGAGAAGATGAGAGCCATAAATACGTGCACAGTGGCATTCAACACATGAGGACAACACTGTAATTGCCCCTGCCAAGCTAATACCTTCCTCTTCAAAGAAAAGAGGCTTATGGCATCTCTTGATTGTCATCCTCAGAGGGGTGTTTGTGACTGAAAAATAGAAGAAAGGAGAGAAGAAAAAGCAAACCCCTAAAGCGGCTGCGGAAGATATTTGCATAAAAATGAAAATGTGCCCCAGATTTTCTCGATTTCTTGCTTAGGGTTACAAAAACTATGGGGGTTATATGGAAGCCACCATTTATGTGAAACTACAATAAAGCCTAACATTTTGGGCTAAAATTAGGGACAAGGGAAGCAGCCTTTAAAATGAAGTCGGTTTGCATTAATTACAAAAGGATGACAAGGCAGGAATTTCGCTAGGCAAAAAAATTTCGCTATGTAGCGAAAATTTAAGCTGGATTAAGCGAAAATTTCACTAGGTAGCGAAAATCACCAAGAGATGGCGAAAATGGAAAATTTAGCTAGCTAAGCGAATTTAAGCTAGCTTAGCGGCCCACAGGTGATAGCGGCGGGGTTTTTCGCTGGAGCAGGTGTAAAGCGAAATCGCCCAGATGCGAAAATTCACGTTCGCTAGGATTGCGAAATTTTAAGCTATGATTAGCGAAATTTTCGCAATCAGTAATTTTTCGCAATCTTAATTCCACTAGATGCGTCTTCAACGCATTGCTTTACGCTCCTCTTACGCATTGATTTCCATCGCTTGCCTTCATTCATATTTTGATTTTTGGTGTATTTGATGGTGACAATTGAGGTTCAATCTTCATGGTTCATCATATGTCTCGATATCGAACTCCCAAATGCGCCAAAAAACACACCCAAATAGCAAAAAATAACCTCACAATGGCATAAGCGATACTAAGAACACTGAACACTTCAATTAGCATAATTATTATGATTAGTGCCTGAAGCACTCAAAACCTATACGATGGGGCTCGAAAATAGCACTTTTTGGGTACTAATCACATTCACCTAAACGCAAATGTACCATAAGGGCAAGTGAATGTCGTCTTCTCTTGATTCTCTAGGGCTATAGCGATATGATTGTATCCGGAGTACCCATCCAAGAAACAGTAGTATTCATGCCCCGCCAGTCTATCTGACATCTGATCCAGAAATGGCAGTGGAAAGTGATCTTTTCGGGTAGCCTTATTCGATTTAGGAGTCATTAAATTCCTCCAGCTATGTGTTCTAGAAGGGAAGTGATATATTATTCTCTATCTTTATCAACTAATTATTCCCTCCTTTTTAAACATAACTGTCTGGACTCACCATTTACTTATCAAAAATCGATAATAGTAGACATCTAGCCACTTCAACCATGCTCTTGCGATTACTTATTTCATGGTTGGATTCGAGTCTCCTTTGTGCTTCCATTGAAGGCTTAGGCCATCTTCAGCTGAGAATATGATGCGTACACATAGGATGAATCCCGGCACTAAAATCGGCCCGAGAGACCGGCTGGCGCAAATCACTTGCTGATCCTTGAGTACTCTCAATAGCTTATCTTCTTACATTCTTTGTCGAGATCTTCGAAATAATCATTGGTAAAGTGGAGGTGTCCCCAAGATAAGCATACCTAAAATGGCTCGGTAGTGGCTTTTGCTCCATCTTGGGTGGTTGTTCGAAGGATGGCACTGATGTTTGAGTAATTTTGCCTAGGGGTTCGTAGTATTTCCTTCTATTAGGTTGGAAGGAGTCCATCCATTTCACATACTCTTTGACCTATTCTCTTAGTTCTTCTTATTCACTCTATACCAGGCTAGTCTCCAAAGGGTTAGTGAGAGCACTCCTTTGAACACTACTTAGCCTCCTAGGTCTCTGCCGTGAAACATCATCCTCTCTGTCGGATGTCTCATAGCCTCAAACACATTGAACTTGACCTCGTCATCCTGTACTCTCAATTTCAACTCTCCCCTCTACACATCAATCATTGCCCTACCAATTGCGAGAAATTGTCTTCCCAATATTATGGGTACTTCTTTATCTTCTTTCCATGTGAAACAGTAAATCTTAGGAAAGATAAACTTATGCACCTTCACAACGTCTTCTATCACCACTAGGATGTTTTGAAGTGACTGTCTACGCTAGCGGAGTGTATTGTAGTTAGCCAGGCCTTCACCTATCCCGGTCGTCACGAATATGGATAGCGACATGAGGTTAATACTAGCTCTAGGTCACCTGAGGCCCTTTGAATGGAGTTCGGATGGTACAAGGAATAGTAAAACTGCCTGGGTCTTTAAGCTTTTGTGGCAGTTTCCTTTGAATGATGGCACTACATTCCTCGGTGAGATTTACTGTCTCAAAGTCCGACAGTCTTATTTTCTTTGACAATATATCCTTCATGAATTGTAAGCGGGCATTTGTTATCGGCAAATGGAATATTTATATGTAGTTTCTTGAACACTTCCATAAACTTTGTGAATTGCTTGTCCAATTTATTCTTCTTCAGGCGTTGAGGGTATGAAATTGGGACAGTGGGTTCAGTCGTGGTTTGTCGATCTTTATCCACAGTTTCTTCTTCCACAGGACTTTTACGTAGCATACGAAAAATACCTAGAATTTTTATAATAATTTTATTGTATATTAGAATGAATTGAGAGGGACCAAAACTTTGGTTTTTAAGGAAAAGCGATAAATTGTTAAATTGTGAAAAGTGAAATGAAAATGTGATCACATGATTAAATAATTATATGCTAAGTGAGATATTGATTGAACACAGGAAATAAACCCAGAGTGAAAAAGGAAAATTTGGAAATTTATAAAAATGAGGACTGGGGTCAAATGATAAGCTTAAGTGCTAATGTGAAATAAATGATAAATGAAAGTGAGATGAAAACCAATAAGTGAGAAAAATACCAAAAATGAGAAATGGGATTATTGTGTAAGCCAAACAAGGTTTTAAGGGAAAAAGGAGAAAGAAGACCACATTTGGTCTTAGAAGAGCTCATTTGAGCAAAACGTTTTGAGAGAGAGCTTGAGAGGAGAAAAGGGAGAAAAGCTAGGGCAAGGTGATTTCTTCCCATTTCTTGCTTCTAAAGTGATCAAGCATATTGGGTGAAGGAGATTCAAGGGGTTTCAAAGTCGGCTGGAAACTCCCAGAAATTCTTTAATGATGTTTGGGTTAGAAAAAATTTCATTCATCCATGAGTTTGCTCTGGTTGGTTTAGAGATGGTATTTGGATGTCATTGGGAGTGATTCCTTGTTTAGTTTGGGTTTGAGGATTTTTTGGAAGAAATCGCCACGATTACCAAAAACAAGAAAAGATTGAGGCGAAAAACGCGGAACCACAGCTCTGGCGTGTGTGATGTTGTAACGAAGGGTTGCCTCGCGGCGAGCCGAAGAACGAAGGCTCTCGAGGTTCGCGAGGTGTGGCCCCCACTATGTCGCCCCGATAAAGTCACTATTCAGGGAGGTAAAATTTTCGGATTTTTGTTTGAGAAGTCTTGTATATTTGTAGATGGTTTAAGGACCTAATAAATGATTAATGGGGTTCAAATAAGAATGGAACCCCAAGTGAGAAAAGCGTGCAGTACCTCGTGAAAAACCGTTTAGTGCGATTAATTGTTCAACCACTAAGGATGGAAGACGTATTTGACTGGAATTGCGGGTGGGCAGACAACGCTGACCTGGGAGTGGTATCGAGAAAGAGACCGAGGACCGATAAATTGGTTTGTTCACGGGTGACTAAATTCCCATTTCAAGTTCTATATATGTTGATTTGAATTATTAGTATTAGAATGTTTGTCGAATATCTACATGTACACATGTATTTGAACTATAGTGATGAATTTATTGCATGGCGAAAGACATCGATTTGAAATGTATTTGAATGACCCGACATGGCGGAGATTCACCGTGGTCGTCATGAAGATGTCGTATTTATCAAATGTGAAATCACATGTCTACTGAATGACAAACAGGATAGGATTCACTAATTGAATTTGTCGTGAATGTGGACTTCTATAGGCACATGTGAGATTGTAATATTGAATGTGAAATCAAGTACTCTTGTGAATGACAAACGAGGACAAATTATAATGAATTTGTGATGAATATCTGAGCTTCTAGTCATTTGTGGTGTAATATTGGATGTAGTACATTGCCCTCTTGAATGAAAGAAAAAACGGACGGGATTCTGGCTATATTAGGAATTGAAAATCGAAAGCGAAAAATATTCTTGCAAAAGTGTATTGTATAACAGTATCTTTTACCTTACACATAGACATTATTATTAAAACATTATCTGATAATGCATGTGATTAAATGACCCAAATATGAATTATAGCGTATAAACAACTAGCTTTGAAAATGGCAGTGTATTTTCATCGATGCAGTGCCCAGGTGATAGATGACAATTCGGCGGGATAAAAGTGGGAGTTGAGTCCGGAAGAAAGTTCATGAGTGCTCAACAAGTCACATGCATCCTCACCATGTTTTTAACATGATATTTTTTTGTAAACAAAGGAATCATTCAGAAATTGTTTTGTACCTATCTCAGAATACGATTTTTTGGATGTTATGTTATGTGACATAAATGCCATTTAATTAAATGCATATTTGTAAAGGAGTGCATTAATTTATAAATGTTTATATGAGCACCCAGAACAAGTAACCATGGTTGAAGTAATGCTTGCATTAATAGGTATTTGATAATGGTTGGAGGTCTTATTTTAGTAAATCCCGGTTGAGTTGGTCCATGTGGGGTCGGGTGAGATTTCAAATTATACACATTTTCTCTTGGGCGATTCCCTTTCTATCTTGTCATTATGGTAAGTGGATTAACTAAATTCTACCTCCTCACATCATTGGTAAGTGCGCCTTGATCTCTTGCCCCAATTCTCTCTGCCTCGCGATGTGTGACTTTTACATGTTCTTGCAATAGTCTGGGGTTCACCTGGGTTTTGGTAGTGATGCGTCGCTGCCTCTCGGTTCATGTGGCCATTTGGCTTGTTACCTTTAGTTTAAGTTGATCTCTGTGATTCTGTAGTTGGTGGATTGGTTTGTGGCACTCTTGAAACGTTATGGAATGTATTCATCTCATTCCATAAATGTGGTATGAAGTCATCATGAGTTAAGGCTCTTCCAAAATCCACTTTCTTCTCGGTGGTGTGAAGCTTTCGCTTGAAGGTATTTGGCATATCTGACCACGATTTGTTCTCGGCGTAGTTGATTACTTTGGATTCCTCTCGACTACGGCATGATTCGATTGATTAAATTTTGTTCGTCGTATTACCTCGCTCGCCCTGTTGTTTGTAGATTTCTTGTGAATTACTCTCTTGTCATACGCTAGTACGACACAATCCCATGAAAATCTTGTGTTTGTCTCCTGAGACTCACAGATCTCCAGAATTATTTTGAATAACATTCGCATACCACCTTACTCTACTTCTATAGTTGTTTGATTAGCTGGCGACATGGTTAACAGTTGATGAGAACCGTATGTCCTCATATTTATGAACTACAAAATCGTGATCTATCTAGGCCTGACAGTTAGTGATGATGAATGTGTCTTCAATATCTCATAAGCTTGATGTAGTGTCTTGACAGGCACCTCTGGTGAGGCATCTGTGGTGTCTAGTTAGATAAACCAAAATGGTTGTGAAGCGTTTTTGCATCCACCTAGTTAACACAATGATGTGGGCATCCTCGACAGCTCATAAATCTCTCTGAGCTGACATGAGTACTCCCATGAATTGTGCGGATGATATTGTTCAATCTCTTTTACAGTTGTGCCATTTTTACGGGTGGGAAAAATATGGTTAAATTCGCACTAAGTCATTCCGCTGAGTAATGAAATCGGGTGATTTAAATAGTCGACATTCTTAACAGAACATTTAAGTATGGTAGAATAGGCATGACATTAAGCAGTTGAACGGTTAAAACATGTTTGACTAGTTTGAGGACAGCTTCGACGAGCGAGATAGAAGGACCACCACTCAGTCGCGACACATTTTCTAGGTCACGACCAGAAAAAGAAGTTGAATTAAGTAGAAATTGTTGTGACTAAAAAAAAAAAGAGGTTGCGACAAGATTGGAGAAAGAATGGTCACGACATGATTTTGAAGTCGGCGGGAGTCTGATGAAAAGCAGCCTTGTCGCGACCTAATTTCCATGTCGCGTAATCTGCTGGTCGCAATTGAATTCGCCAGCATGATGAAAACGAGAAATGATGTGCATGAAAGGGAGAGTTGTGACGAGGATCAAATTGACTTCATGAGAAATGGTGTGACACATGAAGAAAATTTATCGACATAGAGTTGGCTAAAGGAAAACGGGTGGGGATGCGACATGAAGTGTGGTTGCGACACAAACGCACGAGACCAAAAAAAAGTTGTCATGACGAGAATCAAAGGTTAGCAGCGAAGCGGCGTGCGACAAAGAAACGATGTGACACATAATTGACAAGGAAGAAAAAGCCCGGTCGCTAAGCATGGAATTGTGGTGCAGCGACACAAATACTGGAAATGAAAATGTGGTTGCAACACGAGTCATCACTGCGGCAACTAAACATAGGGTCGCGGCGACAATTCAAGTAGCGGCTGCAACACTCTGATACGATTCTCGGGAAAATGCTTTAAGTAAGCAAACAAGCGAGAATTTCCAAGTCAGCGACCACGCGCTGACAAAACAAAGAGGTCAAAGGGGTAGTCACGACAAGTAATTCATGTCGCGACATCCAACTGAAGAAAATTGCAAAGAACAATGTTTTGATAGAGGACATCAGGTTGCGACTCAATATTGTAAAAATAAGGCGAAGAATGTTGGCGACCGTTTCTAGGGACCTGACCAGGACCTAACAAAGTCCGCGACAGGGCTTTTGAGGTCGCTGACTTGAGCAATGGTGGAGCCATTAAATCGGAAATCCACGGGCGGAATGAGCCTAATTGTTTGGAAATGTATAAATTTGCGTTTTTTCGTCGATGAGGGATAGCTCTTCAGGCCCGGATCTTTGGGGGATTGAGAGAAGACCGGTGTATAATTTTGGAGTAGATTTTTCTTTTCTTTTCAGGATCTGAACTAGTAACCTGTTTAGAATGTTGAAGCTAGATTTAATCTTTCATTTTCTTCTCTAATTACTGCCTGAAATTAATGGAATCCGAGACCCCGATTAAGGTCGTTTCTTATCGAGATAATTGCAACTCTTTGTGGTGTATTTAGATCAATGCCATTGTCGTTGTGATGGAGTTTTTGATGGCCATGACTTCCACTAACCCAGTTTGTCATTTAGTTATAGTCTTTATATATTAGAAGCCACACGAAATTGGGGATTTATTTGATTGATGTTGTTCTTAAAGTGATTGTTTCCACGATAGTAGTATCGAGTATCCTTTGGGAGCTGTTTAATGCTCTGATTTCGAGAATTTTTATGGTGACACGAGAGATAGTAAATTACGGAGGCTTTTCGACATTCAATTTGTGGGTATGCTTCAAACTAACATTGAAGAACTCTTGAATACGAGGAGTTCACTTTGATAAATTTCCAATTCACTCATAGTTGTAGTTGAAGGGGATTATTTATCAATTTAAATAATAAGATATTTCACCTTAATTTGATGGCAGAGATCTTGATCTGTGTTAAATTTGAGATTTAATCATGGAAAAGAAAAATTCATCGGAGTTCTAAAGGAAGAGTCGTAACCATTTTGTAGAGAGGTTTTACGTGGCTCGGACTTGGGATCTGAAGAAATCTATAGTCTTAAGAGAAAATGGGGTATGAGGATTGAAAGAAAATACCCGAGATCATAAAGAGTGTTATGAATCTGGGTAACTAATTAGTCCGTGTCTTTGAAAGAACGGGGACCTCCCCAATTGAGTGAATCGTGGAGAAATCCAAGCTGCATTATTAGGCATCTTTGAAAAATCGAGATCAAAATCGGGATTGAGAAAATTAATAGTTACCAATGAAATTGGCATTTCTGGCGATTTCATATTAGTGTCAATTTCTAGCAGAAGCGATTACGATCCGATTTATTTTGTTTAATTCAAAATTTTCTTTTTAATTAGATAAATATAATATAAGTATGATCTTATCTTTAATTCTAGTTTTAAACATTTATAAGGAGGTGCAAATAGTGTGGATCTTAAGTAGTTAGGGTAGTTGATTTTAAAATTCTTGTCAATCTCTGAGGGAATGATATCTGGACTTACATCCAAATTTTTACTACTTGTATGACCTGTGCACTTGCAGTGTCTTAAACTAAACCAATTTTATAATTTCAAGAACATAAAACCACTTTCTACTTTTCCAACAATTAACTCCAATTTTGGTCCACCATAGGGGAATTGTAAGACTCTAGTAGAGGCATTAAAATTGAGTGGTCCGCCTACATGAAATATAGAAACTGAGGACACTACGCCACGGCGTGGAGTGCCTACATTCTTTGTAGTAGAGGCTCTGCTTGTACTTTTAGTTTGTATTCTCGCCCAGGGTCTTTTCTTCTATTATTTAGCTTTCTTTTTGATTCCAATATTGCTGTGTCCTATAAAACATTATAGTATGGGGGATGAGTGCAATGTTAATGAATATGAATGTGAATCATGCAATTGAGTTATAAAAACACATAGAAATTTTACTGAAATGTATGCATAATTCCTCGATCATCCTAGGCTCCTCGGTGGGAGATATAATCCTCTGGGGCTTGTTGTGAGGTTAGTGACGGGGGGACCGGGCGGGGTACGGGGGGCCTGCCGCTTGAGTTGTGAAGGCGTGGAGTGGTGGCTGATTCATTTAGACTAAGTAGGTGTTCGGAATCAACAAAATTTATATCCTAGGATTCCTACTACTGATGTAGCAAAGCTACTGCAGTATAGTGGCTCTAGGGTCGAACACAGGGATGAGTTTTCTTCATGAGAGAAGAGTTACAGTGCATTGAAAATGGTGTTTTCTCATTGGACTTCTAGGGTTTGTGAAAAACAGTGTGTGTGAATGGTTGAAAACTGAAATAACTGAAGTAAAAAGTTAAGAAGAATTCATGAATTCTAGGAGCCCACAGGCTTAGGGGTTCTAAGTTAACCAACATGTCCTCGGGACTTTTTCCTTGCGTTGGAGATCATGACATATAATGTTTGCCATTTGGATCTTGTTTAACTTTAAAACCTAAACCCTTAAAGTTTTCTTTTTGAAAGATAGCATTTGACTGGGCATAAATGTGCCTAACGGTGAGAACATATCTAAAAAACCTACCCTACAACAAATGGGCCAACTAATGGGCATCGGTGGATCTGGTGAAAGTATCCATGAACCAAAAAAGCTTGCCGATACATGGTAAGGGAGGCATGCCTAAGGATGTGACCTAAAGTGAAGCGGGAGCATAAATACCCTTAAATGCATGCGCATGAAGAACATGAGAGCAGAAATGCGGATAAACCCAAACCAACACCTAGTGGCCTTCCCGGCACAAAGGAATACGGGGTTTTGGCAGAGCATCCCTTGATTTGTCATGTACGGGGTGTTTGGCTAGTGAGAAAATGCGAAAATGAAGGAGAGGGAGAAAATCACGAGGAGCCCCCGGCGAGGAGGGAAGCTTCGTGCCAACTTTGTTGATTGATGGAGTAGATATTGATTTGATTACAAGGGCGAGCTTATATAGATGCTCGGTATAAAAATACAGTGTCTTTAAAGAACCAAAATTACATGAGGAGCAAACTTGTATAAAACCCGCAGGTGGGTAAAAGCGGTCGATAGGTGCGCGGGAGGCAGTGTTGAGAATTTGTAACCTGCGAAAGTCCTTGAGGTTGCGGTGCCACATAAGTCCTCACGACACTCTCCTTCTCTTTAGTGTTTTTTGCTCCAAATTTCCCTCTGGTTTCTAGCATGCACCTCTGGTCGGCTCGGGTTCATCGTGTTTGAATCAGATTGAATATTAAGTGTTGACCTGTAGGCCCCACTAAAAATAGCTACAAAATGTGATCAGTAGCAAAGCTCGGGACCCCAATGTATCAATTGAGTTATTGAAGTCGATTAGTACACAAAAAGTGCCTAAAACTGCTATAAACAAGGCTCGAAAGTGCACTATTTGGGTACTAATCACTCCCCCCAACCAACACCTTGCTAGTTCCTTAGCAATGATAAAAGAAGATCATCTGCAGAGATATGTTTGCGAAAATGAGTAAATACGTTCAAAAAAGTGTGTGTAATAATGCTGACCTTCGATGTAATGAGTGGGACTACGTATAAAGACCGACTTGGAGAACAAATTCCATCTGAGAGCAGGAAGTTTAAGAAGCGGAGTGTTCATTCCCGAGGAATCTGACCTTAAATTCCACAAAATCTAAGTGTTTCGGGTGATCGGTTGTGTACCAATAAGGCTGCTAAGCTACTCCTCTGACGAAGCTATTGCGAGCCTTATACTGACCCGCCTAAATAGATTCGATTCCACTCTTATTTCACACTTCTATTGTATTATTGTAGGGTGCGTCACTGGCTTCGACTTCATAAGTCAGGTAGCGGATTCTGATGACTCAGCCGATCTAAGGTTTAGGGCATCAAGTCAAAAGGATATTTCGACCCTGAAACTACGGGTTTACGGGACTTGAATGATTTCTAGAATCCGGCTCCTGGCTTCATTAAGCTTTCACCCATCCACCCGTATAGCGAGCAGCACTAAGTCGGTGGCTCCTAACCCGGGTTGGCTTAGAGACGAGGCTTCAAGGCTTTCGCCGTAAGACCCCTCGGTGTGCTCGGGTTTCAAAGGCCCAGCATTGTGACTTCTGGCTTGCTTTTCTTTTCCTTTTGCTTTTGCTTTTCTTTCTTTTGGAAGACTCATTGGCCTTCTTTTTGGGAACTCTAACCTATTATGGGGCATCACTTGAAGCTAAGGTTGGCCTTGCAAAGTAAAAGGGAGTATCTGCGTGCGTCTCGGCATAATGATGGCCCGATGTGCACTATGTGTGTGGCCAGAGAATGGTGGAAGACGGGGTTAATTACGGGGTCTTCAAGCCGACCATTTCTTTCAATCAAGCATGGAACCATTCTAGCATTTGATGGTAGCATCTGATTAATGATTTTTCAATTCTACGGAAAGGCAAAGCCACAGCAAATAGGGACAAAATGAGATGAAAAAGTGTAGAAAAATAGGTGCTGTTATATATATCAAAGCAATTCTAAAGGAAATTTTCGAAAGCTTTTTCAAAAAAATGTAGCAAGCCTTTAACTATACAAAGATGGGCTTTTTCTTGGGCATGGTGCAAGCAAAACTAAAGTCAAAGAAATATGAACATCACTTCTAGCACTAAGCGTCACCGACAGCGGAGCGAGAGGGTTAGTGGAGGAAGTGTGCGTCTCGATCGGTGGTGGAGATGGACATCCTCGGCACGGGCGAAGCGGTGCTGGCGGGTGGAGTGGGCGTCTTGTTGTAGGCACACTTGACACATAGAAAAACAAGTCACCAACTGATCACAATAATATTGTTAACAAACGGTTTTAAAGCGAGGTAAGCAATTAAATTGGTGGCCACAGATCTTGCGAAGCCACTTCCAAACTCATAGCACGGGGGGTCTCATGGAGGATCGGGAGGAGAATCTCCTCACCCCTTCTGCGGTTGTTGTACAACATGGGGGCTTCACTCGTCCATTGACCTTGAACACCTTCTATTATCATTTAGGATTACAGGTGGGTCTCATGGGAACCATTAGGGTATGCTTGTTGAACGATGGATGGTCGATCCATCTGATTTGAGCTTGCCCGGAAAAAGGTGGAGTTTGGAGTCATAGAAGTAGGACTTAGTCCCCTAGTTGAGGATTCTTCGGGTTGTGGGTGATCATGCATCACTTCTTTAATTTGTCGCCCATGAATTTGAATTGAAGTAGGCGTCATTCTGACTCCTCCCAACTCATTGAGATTAAGGAGTCTTTTAAGGCTAGCCCTTCCCATGTCCAGATTCAATTTTTTAATTGCCCACCACGCCTTATATTCAATTTCCATTGGCAGGTGACATGCCTTGCCATAAGCTAGGCGATAGGGGGACATTCCAAGGATGGTCTTGCATCTTTGATACACGTATGCCCGTAAAAGAGTCAAAGCGAAAGATCAATCAGCTTCTTGTTTGAGTTCACCACTTTCATCAATATAATTCTTGATTTCCTGTTGGCTAGCTCTGCTTAGCCCTTTAGTGCGAGGATGGTAAGGGGTGGCCACCTTGTGTGACACCATACTTGGATAGGAGGTTCTCAAAGGTTTACATTCAGAAATGTGAACCTCCATCATTGATTATGGATTTGGGGACTAGAGATATGGAGAGAAAATGTTCTCCTTTAAGAATTTTATCTGAGTCTTGTGATCTGGCTGCTCTGCGGCCTTTGTCTCCACCACTTTGACACATAATTAGGCTCACAGCGAGGATGTAAGTATGTCAGAAGGAAGTGGAAATGGTCACGTGGAAATTCGATGCCCCAGTGTGTGAACAACTACGACAACCGAGAATAGGGTTTAGTGGCATCATATGACGACGAGAGATTTTTCCTAACCTTTGGCATTTTTGCATTGTTTGCACATGGTATAGGCATCTTAAACAAAGATGAAGCGGTAGGCTTTATGCGGCACCTTCATTCTTGTTTTTAAAAGGAAGCGAAATTACCTCCACAGGCACTATCATGGCAGTGGCTAAGTATCCCTGGTTGTTCTCCTTCCCGCACACACTTTCGGATTATTTAATCAGCACAATATTTGAACAAATAGGGTTCTTCCCAATAGTAAGAGTGGACTTTCGCATGGAAGAACTTCTTGTCCTGTGCTTTCCATTATGTTGGCAACTCCTTTTTGTTACGAGAAGTTGGCAATGTGGGCAGCTTGAGAACCTTGTTCACGGTGGTAGAGACTCCTGCAGAATTCATCATAAATTGGAGGGTTGTGGGTGTTGTGTGATATGGTTAGTCTGGAAAGGTGGTCAACAACAACATTTTCCACACCCTTCTTATCCAGGAATGCAAGTTGAACTCACGTGGAAGAGGACCCATCGATAAGCTAGCCTTGGCATTTTTTCTTAGTGGGTATTAGATAATATTTCAAAGCGGGAATGATCGGTGATAATTTATTTCAGCCCCTATCAAATATGCATGGAACTTGTCCAGGGCATAGACTACTACCAGCAATTCTTTCTCGGTGGTAGTGTAATTCCTCTGAGCTTCATTCAATGTTTTGCTAGCATAGTAAACCACTTATGGCTTTCCCTCTATTCTTTGTCCGAGAACTGCTCCAACAGCGAGGTCACTTGCATCGCACATAACCTCGAAAGGCAACTGCCAGTCAGGGGCCCTCACTATTGGTGTAGTGGTTAAATAAGCTTTGAGCTCTTCAAACCCTTGTTGGCATTCTGCATCCCACTCAAACTTGGCATCTTTTTCTAAAAGCTTATAAAGTGGTTTGGCAATTTTGGAGAAGTCCTGTATAAACCTCTTGTAGAAGCCTGCATGCCCCAAAAATTGTCTTACAGTCTTGACATTAGTGGGTGAGGCGGGTTTGGAAATCGGAAATCAATTTTGGCTTTATCGGCTTCAATTCCTTTCTACGAAATGAGATGCCCCAATCTGATGCCCTTCTCTTTGGCCGTAAAATGACATTTCTCGAGTTCGGCGCTGGTTTGCCTCTGTGCACGTGAAGGATAGTTTCCAGGTTGATTAGGCACTCCTCAAAACTCCCTCCATAGACTGTAATATCGTCCATGTAAACCTCCATAATGCGCTCTACCAAATCGCTAAAAATGCTGAGCATACATCTTTGAAATGTGGCAGGGGCATTACAAAGGCCAAAGGGCATCCTCCTGTATGCATACGTGCCAAATGGGCATGTGAAGGTTGTCTTTTCTTGGTCCTCTGCAGCAATCTCAATTTGGAAATATCCTGAATAGCCATCCAGGAAACAATAAAAGGGGTAGCCAGAAATCCTCTCAAGCAGTTGATCCATGAATGGAAGAGGGAAGTGATCTTTTCTAGTGTTACTTCGATTAGCCTTCGATAATCAATGCATACCCTCCATCCTAGTGGTAAATGGTGACGCTCTCTCTCCTTTTCATTGTGCCTGTGGTTGCCCACGATTTCTTAGGCACTACCTGGGTTGGACTCACCCAAGTGCTGTCTGATATGGGGTATATGATGCCCGGCACACGCGACTTTAAGACTTATACTCTAACCACTTCTTGCATGTGTGGCTTCATTGTGCTTTGTGGTTGCCTCTTGACATATCTGGGGATGTGGTGGGTGCATGCTGCTGGTAATGCCCTTGAATCGGCAATTTTTCCACCGAGGGCTTGCTTATTACGTTTGAGAGGACTGCGACGGGCTACCTTCGTGCCGTCTTGGCCAATTTGAAATGACCCTTTGGACATTGCTCATGGTCTTCAAATAAGCATGCCCAGCTCCACGAGGCGAGAGGCTTGAGCTCTATTTTCTAGGGCTCACTGATTTCCTCTCGGATCACTAACGGCAAAATTTCATGTCTTCTTCTCCAATGTCCCTGCATGGATTTCATGTCAACTTCCTGATGCTCTTCTGCATATTCAGTCAACTCTTCATTTAGTATATCTAGCATACCTTGCTGATCAGCTTGTTCCTCCAGGATGGTGTCAATGATGCACACTTCATCTGGGACATCTTCCATTGATTGCATGTGCTTTTTACTTAGGTGGAAGATGTTGAGTTCTAGGGTCATGTTACCGAAGGTGAGTTACATGACACCATTTCTGCAATTGATAATTGCATTAGGAGTGTGAGAATGGTCTCCCCAAGATGATAGGTATATTGGCCTAGCTGGCATTGGTTACGTGTGCGAGTACAAACGAAAGTCGGATAGTAGAACTTGTCCCTTTGTATCAGAACATCTTCTTAATCGCCGGTATTTTTGATTGATGTCGGCGAGAGCGGTGTGATGGAGGTGGGCTTTAGCTCCCGAGCGGCTGCTTATATCGAATAGGGAGGAGATTCGCACTTGCTCCCCGAATCCGGCCCGATGCTTTTTCCGCGCCAAGTGCCTCATAATGGCGAGATGGTCGAACGGCCGGATCTTTATATTTCACTAGAGTCTTACATTGGATAATGGCACTGACTTGTTCAGTCAGGAAAGCTTTCTTGTCTACATTTAACCCTCTTTTTATTGTGCACAAGTCCTTTAAAAATTTTGCATAGGTAGGGACTTGCTTGATCATGTCAAGTAGAGGGATGTTGACCTTTACTTGCCCTCAAACACTTCTAAAATTTGGCTGATTAATAGCCTTTTTTTTAGTTTTTAGGGCATGAGGAAGGGTGGTGATGGCTTATTTTTCTCAACAGTCTGCTTGATCACTACCTCCTCTAGTTCAGCCTCCATAGCTTCCTGCCTTGGGTGATGGCTTTATAAGCTCTTTGCCACTCCTCAGTGTGATGATTGCCTTGACCTCATTAAATTTGGAATTCGGGTCACTGGAGGAGCTCACTTCCTGTAATCGCCTGGGGTTTGGTTGTGTCTACGAGGGAAATTTTCCCTTTTCTTGCTCCTAGCTATTTGCGAGTGATTCGATGCCACGATAGGGTTCTTTGAAATCAACAAAATTTATACCTAGTTGCTCTAACTGCTTGAAGTAGCGTAACTGCTGCGATATAGCGACTCTAGGATCGGAACAAAGGATGAGTTTAGATCTTCTGAGTGACTTGTATAATGATTTGAAAATGGTGAGGCTTTCATTTGGATTTTTCGGTTGAATAAAAAGTGTGGTTGTTGTTGTCACGCTAAGCTAGCTGAAAGCCGAGTTTAAAATAAGTTGTAAAAAGACCTTGAAGTTTTGGGTCACTAGTTTGGTATGATGGGGTTGTAGAGGTGTCCTCGGGTTATTTCCTCTCATTAGGGCAAATGACATATAGTCATTTTCAAAACCGGATCTTTGTTTAACTTTTAAAAACCAACCCTTAGTAACATTCCTATTTGAACCATAGCATTTACTAAGCATTTAATGTTCTATGATTGAAAATAAAGCATTTAACCTACTTAGTGGCTGTAAATGACATGTGGATAATAGTGTATCGACAATAAAAGTCTGCTTGAACCTAAAGCATGTCAAGTGACCAAGAAAATACATTAAATAACATTTAAACTAGTTTTGAAAGTTTGAAACACAAATGCAGCGATTACTGCTTCATGAAAGCAGGAATTACTGCGAAACCTACATGTCGGCTTGACCTAGCGACCCTCTTCCAGGTTTGAGCTTAATGTGAACATCCTTTTGAGTTGTCATCCTCGAGGGTGTGTTTGAGCGACCTAGAAAAATGAGGAAAGAGGAGAGAAAGAGAGAAAATGGGAACAACGAGGGCCGTAAAATGGCTAGCGTTAAAATGGATTAGGTTACAAAATGTTCATAAAGTGGCTTATATAGCCTTACAAACATGTGAAATACCAAATTAACCAAACTAGAAATATTACAGTGAGGGTAGAAAGGAGAAAAACCAAAACGGAGTCGTTTGAACACCAAAAACACGAAGCAGGCATTTCGCTATGGTGGTGAATTTAGCTATATAGTGAAATTTAACAGCATGTGAGGTATTTTGATATTATTTGTTAAGTCTCACGTTTGCATCAGCTGATTCCTATTGCTCCCTTCTTCTTCATTCAAGCTGATTCATGCTATTTTGCTTTCTTTTCCTTTTTCGATATTCTTTTCTTCGATTTTGATGCGTAATCTTGGGGATTCGACCAGGGAATTGTCATGATTGGAATATTTCGACAAACTTGGCAGTACAAAAAGCTTGCAAAAACTATAAAATTAGCCAAAAATATGATCGATGTCCTGATAGGGACACAGAACATGTCAATTGGGTTAATTATAACAATTAGTACACAAAACGCTCAAAACCTATAAAAATAGGGATCAAATAGCACTTTTTTGGGCACTAATTATGAGATATCAATCTGGTAGAATGTCTGAGTCATCTATTTTTTGTTGAAATTGCCTTCGACATCTCGATTTTACGTGATGCGAGCATTCACCGTCTTCTGTTCTTCCACGAAGTGACCCACTACCCTGCTCAAATTTACTATGGCTTGTTCTACAGGGGATGATGGTGAGGGTTGTTGCTGCTATGAAGCTGTAGGAGTATAAACTGGGGATTTTAGCTTCCATGATAAATTAGGATGGTTCCTCCAATTTGGATTGTAGGTGTTCCCATATGGAGCATTTATTGGATGCCTACTTTGATCCACTATGTTTGCCTGTTCTTGTATCAAATCCGCTGCGAGGAGTGGTGAGCAGTGATATCCTTGGTGACCTAGTGGATGGGCGATTAAAGCGAGTTGGAGAGGTATGAAGTTTCGATTCTTGCACGTACCTCATCAGCGATTTCGCATTTCTAGTTCTTCAAATCTTCTAGTCAAAGAAGATAGCTTAGCTTTCATTTCCACATCCTCTGTCAATGAATAAATGCCTCACCTCGGGTGTACTGTGTGCTTCATTCTCTCACTCAGCAGGTTCGGCTCATCCCATCGGCGGAGGTTTCGGCCACTATAGTTGAGGAAGTCCATAGCTTCATCTGGATATTCTTGAAGTCCCCTCCACACATGGTCTCAAGAGTTGTTTTCATGTCGGGGGACATTCCATCATTAAGTGGTTTACTAGCATCATGTCAATGATGAGGCATATGGATGTTCAGGATGTATCAGATTCAATAGGATCTCTCATTATTCATGATCTATGAAAGTATAAAATTTATATCTTAGAAGATGTTAGAATGATGACTTCTTCAAAGAATTCGCGACTCTTATTTTGATTTGATGGTCTCGCGTAGTAGATTAAGCAGTACGGCTTTATCTTTGAGATTGAAGGGTTTGACTTTAGCAAGTCCATATCAAATGCTCCTGCCTTGAAAGTTGTGAAAACTTCCTCAATCCCGGATGTGTGTGTGTATGGATTTTCTCCATACCATGGTTAGGCAGGGGACGAGCCAGGTCTCCTTGCCACATCATCTAGGGGGTATAATGCATGAGGTGCACTCACTAGGTGGGTGATGTGATCCGTCATCGGTTGTAGACGTGGGTTCGATGAACCCCCTGGTGGCTTTCTTTGTTCTTCGGTGGGGTCTCCATCGATTTGGTGTGCGGTAACTTCATATGTGCTGATGATTGGAGTGCCAACGCTTTCGGATCCCTCTGAGTGTTTGTTGTTTTGTTGCTATGAACACGGCGGCGAAACCAGCAAAAACAGACTACCAAAAAGGTTGATAGCTAAAATCAATAAAGGGAAGCGATGCGCACGGTGAAATTTTCGACTCCACGTAGTGAATTTTCAACTCCACTTGCAGTGAAGCGCAGTGGGGAAAAATGGTAAAATAAAAATGAGATTTCACAACACTTGTGATATGAATCACGAGTTCCACCCAACCTATCTTTCTCACTAAGGCACCATCCCCTTAGCAGCGCCATTTGATTCGTTTAGGCGAAGTAGGTGTTCGAATCGACAAATTTAGGATTCCTACTTCGACATAGAAAAGCTCTTTGTGATATGGTGGCTCTGGGTCGAACAGGGATGGGTTTTCTTCGTGAGAGAAGAGTTACAGTGCCTTGAAAATGGTGTTTTCTCGTTGGACTTTTAGGGTTTGTGAAAAACAGTGTGTGTGAATGGTTGAAAACTGAAATAACTAAAGTAAAAAGTTAAGAAGAATTCCTTGAAGTCTCGGACCACATGAGCAAGGTTCTAGGATTATGATGTCTCGGGTCTTTTTCCTCTCGTGGAGATCATGACATATAGTCATTTTCGAATCGGATCTTCATTTGAACTTTAAAACCTAAACCTTAAGTTTTCCTTTTGAAAGATAACGTTGTGAGGAAGCGTCAAATGTGTATAGTGAGAACATGGTCTCCCAAAACCTACCCTCCGGTAACTATGAGACAACTGGCGGGGCACTTCAGTGGATCTAGTGAAAGTATCACTTGAACGAAAACTTGCGAAATACAGTTAAGGAGAGCAAACACAAGAGATGTAACTAAAGTGAGAAGCCGGGAATAAATACCCTTAGAAATGCATACATGGAAGAACATGAGAACATGCGACTAAACCCAAAACCAGCACCGGTGGCCTTCCCCTTCAGGGGATCGGGGTTTTAATGAAGCATCCTTAGTTTGTCATCATCGAGGGTGTTTGGCCTCGACAGTGCGAAAATGAAGGAGAGGAGAGAAAATCTAAACCGGCTGAGAGGGAGGAAGCTTAGGTACTTAACTTGATTGATTGATGGAGTGAATGTTGATTTGATTACAAGGGCGAGGCTTATATAGATGCTTTCGGTATAAGGAAATTACAAAGTATTAACAAAGAACCAAAATTAAATGAGGGCAAACTTGTAGCAAAACCCTGGAGTGGAGTGCAGTCAACAGGTGCAGTAGGAGCAGTGTTGCGAAATTTCGCAATCTGCGAAATTTGCAGGTTGTGAATTTTCACAACTCTTCAAAATTCCTCTCGAGCTCTCCTTCTCTTTAGTGTTTTTGCTCCAAATTTCCTTTGGTTATAGCATGCACCTTCGAATTTGGCTCGGGTTCCTCGTGTTTGAATAGAATTGAAGATAATGAGGTATTTGACTTGCAAAACTACTAAAAATAGCTACAAAATGTGATCAATAGCAAAGCCGGGACCCCAATGTATCAATTGAGTTATTGAAGTCGATTAGTACTCAAAAAGTGCCTAAAACCTGCTATAAACAAGGCTCGAAAGTGCACTATTTGGAGTGTAATCGATAACAAATGTTCGCGCAAGGCATCATTTTCTTCATGCAAGGTTGTGTTGGTTGCTAAGAAATAGGCTAACTATTGCTGATGGAATTCTTGTTGGTCTTTTAGCATTTGTTCCAGTGATAGTAGTCGTTGTTCCAATGTGGGCTCAGAACTAGAAAGGGGGATTTCACCCATCGAATTTAGGGTCATCTCTTCAGCAATATAGAGAAATGTGGGATAGGGCTTTTTCCCATAGACGGTGCCATTGGAAATGATGAAAACCTTCCACAACAATTTATTATCCTTCCCTTACAAGTACCATTGGAAAATCAACATTCTATCCCCTTGCCATACAAATTTACCCATTATATTGTAATTGCGAGAGATACATTGTTGACAACTATGAGTGGTCCACAATTCTACGGCATAAGTACTTCTCGTGGTGGAGCCTCTAATGCCTATTGTGGTGGAATAATGAGTCACGGAAGACAATGTCAAAAGGCTCCACGATTATTCTTGTGTTTGGCTAGTTATGTTTGAGATCATATTGGAAGAATAAACATTTGATCTTTATATAACTTACAGTTTGCAGATATATGATGTGGAGTGCGTGGGACAGCTATGACGATGATTCGCGAAACGTTCTGATGGGCGGATTCAATGCTGTAACAGTGGTTGGATCGTACGGTCGGATGACAACGTCGAGGAGCTCACGATTGTCCACGTGATACCTTTCGGTTATATTTGCTTCCTAACGCTGGCGACTTGTTCAATAAGCTCGAGCACTATTGCTATATATGATGCTCCAAGGTGGCCCGAAATGGTATCAAGCTTTCGACCTTTGTGAGTCATGCAGAAGCCTGAGTCCCAGATTAGACCGGGCTGTCACGTGGTAAAGTCGTGGTGCGGGGCGCTTATCCCCATTCCATTGCTGCTTGATAATTTATAATCACTTACCAGCTATCAGATGAATCAAACATGCACTTAGTTTAAAAATGAAGTCGTAGTTTCCAAATACGGTTTCTAACTTAGATTAAAAAAATTGAGTATCATTCTTAGGTGACATCAAAAGAGCTAAATTTAGTATATTAGTTTGGAATGAGTAAAATCAATATTTTTTTAAAAAGAAAGGAGGACGCAGTGATTCAAGCATCCTAAATGTTTTCTTACGCCTTCCTTTAAAGTACTTGATTGTCGTCTTTTTCTGATTTCCATGGTCGGAAGTGGGGATGACAACACCGACCCTTGCTCCCATGGCGACTCACTCACTCTCCCTCTTTATAAATCTTCATTTCACCTCCACAGTACTGCCTCTTTTTCATGCACCTATACTCATACCCTCTCCTTTTCTCTTATTTATTCATTCTTCTATACCTATAAGTGATACCTTTTTTTCTTTTTCATTGCACATGATGGCACCATCACCGGTCTTGTTACCACCATCCAGTTTTTAATCCTAAAAGTTTGATGTGTGGATGATGAGGAGGTATCAAAATCTTGTACAAAATTAACGAAGGATGTCCATGACATCCACTCAAATCAAATTCTACAAAGGAAAAACATAAGAACGTAGCCATGCCCAACAATATGAATGCCACTTCAGACTTGCATCTACTTTCTTCAACATATTCATTCTAATCTCTTTTGCTGGACATGGGTTCACTCGACAAATGAAGAATTTATGTGAAATTTAATAATAATAAATAAATAAATAGGAACACGATGCTTTAAACAAAGGGAAAAGTAGGTTTGGTATATCCATATAAAAATATTTGTACATTAATAATTGTTGGATTATGGGTATGGGTTGCCCAGTGATCTTGTTTGACGTGACAAAACACATCCGAGTTCTCATATTATACTAAATGATCTCGGATTCCTATAAATACGGGGAACCTGAGACATCTTGTGGAACAGTGAAAAAAAAAAAGAAGTTAAGATAATCTATCATTTCTCTCTGGGATTTATACATTGGTAAACCGAGTTGATGAAAACATCGGAGATATTGAAAGGGTGATCGTCTTTGTGAAAAGGCTCATAACATATTCAGGTAAGTGATCTGAGCAGTTCCATCAGTGATTTTATTCTGCAACAAAGCGTACTTGGAGACAAACGAGAGTTACGTAAGCCAGACCAAAGTAAGTCTATAGTTTATTTTTTCTTTGCCAAAAACCGGTGTTTTCCTTACATTGGTGATGGACCTGGTGCTCTTTGTGCGTCAGTTTGTTTCTTTTGAAAAAAGCAGAGAGAAAACAAACATAATTTTTTTTTTTCATTTTTTTGTGTGTTTTTTATGCAAATTTGGTATGGATTGAAAGATCTTGTTGAGACGTTTCCAACACTTTTTTTTTTTTTTGTAATTTTTGGAGTTACGGTTGAGTTATAGTGTTTTTTCAAAAATTTATGGAAAATTTCCTACATTTTCCCATAATCGGCGTCGACAACGGCGCCAGCGATTATGTGGCAGCGACGGCTATTGACCGGCAGGATGACATGGCAATTGATCGCCGATGATGTGGCTACTGACATGGTGGTTGATTGGACAATGACATTGGGCATATGGAGGGACCACATGGCAGCATCTGATTGCGCCACTTGGTAGGCTCTGATGGAGTCACATGTCAGGATATGATTGGTCCACATGGCAGAGGAGTTTATTTGCGTTGATTGGGTTGATGTGGCGGTGGTATCGTTGACCATTTGATTAATGGCTTTGGTATTGATGGCCGAACTTGGTAGCGTTTGACCTTATCGGTCGTTTTTGACGAGATTTTTTTTAAAAAATTTTGTTTTTAAATTTCCTATTGAATGAGCACCCTTTCAAAACGTTTTGAGTTCATTTGATATTTTATAAAATTATGAATATATATTAGTGTGACTTAGTGCATGTTGATTGAACCTTGACTTAGATGAATTGTTGAATAATTTATTTCTTCTAATTATTCAATACATGTATGAAGCAGTAGTTGTAGAGAGAAACAAATAAAGCCAGAGATACTAAATTTTTTCCTCCACTCTTTATATATATTTATATTGGGAGAACAAATGATGATCGCTTTGGAGCGATTATGTGAATATAAGAAAGACCTAAATCATTCTATGGAAGAACACATTGGTGTCATGTATGACATGCTCTAGAACTTTCAGGTGATCTTTAGCGAGTACTATGAGTTGTCAATGGAACAACAAATGGAGATAGTGCTCAATTCCTTGCTCGATTCATGGGAATATGAAAGAAAGGCGTTAGTAGAAGAGGCAAGCGACTTAAAATATAATGAGATTATACCTAAATTAAAGGAACAACTGGAGGAAAATCTATGAATGCATTCCTGTGGGTGAAGAAAATGTCTAGGACATTGACTGAAAAGGAATTTGCTAGAAAAGAATATGAAGGCCGTCGAAGAAATAGATAATATATATATATATATATATATATATATATATATATATATATATATATATATATATATATATATATATATATATATATATACTTCTTCATATATATATATATATATATATATATATAGGAATGTTTAGTTTTCATACGAATGACTTCTTGTTATATGATATAATACGAATGTGCATTCCACATACGATGATATACATTTTATTATTAATTTATTTATCTTAGAATAAGAGCATAATGTGTTTTTTGTGTGTGGGATATTAGGATGAGAATTGAATGTATCTCTCCTAAATCATTGGCGCAAGTTTAAATCTAACCATACCAAATAGGTTTTGTTAGGAGAAATTGATTGGTCTCAGTTTGATAACCTTTTGTTTCTTCGTAAGACTAAGTTTTTTATTGTTTCATTTAAAACTTTGTGACATGTTATGGGTAACTAGATTGTGATTTGTGCTAAGTCAGTTTTTTTTTCTTTGTTTAGTTGAAATGGTTGCTAATAGAAGCATAGTTGTTGATTTAAACCAAGGGGACAAACTGAATGTCAAAAACTATGATGTGTGGCATCGTAAGATTCAGTACCTCTTGGAAGAGCAAGACATACTAGAAACAATCACGCAGTTGATGGTTAAGCACAGTGGAGCGGCGCCCGGCGGGTGAGATATGGAAATATCGGCCTATAAAGGCGCAAGAGATAGGTTAACTGCATTTTGATGTTGAGCATCATGAAATGATATGTGATCTTTGCACTTTGAAAATAATCGCTCGACCATGATGGAATGCAGGATCTTGAATCAGATCTGATTTGGTGGTACTTCAACTATTAGGTTGCGTCAAGTAACTCTAAAATTTGACGCTTACAAGAAGCAGTCGAATCATAACATGAGGCAACACCTCACTGTCATGTCAAACATGATAAGTGAGTTGAAGAATCTTTGGCCATGAGTTAGCCCGATGAGCAATGAGTCAGTTGTAATCCGCTCTCTTCCACATGCTTAGGAGCATCTCAGGATAAACTTTACCCATAACGACAATATCAAAACTTTTGATGATGTCGCACGACATGTAGAGTTAGAGGGGATCGTCTTCTTGTTGATAAGTCTAGTGGACAGACTTATATGATTGAATCCAACAAGGTTGGATCTTCCGACACAGGACGGAAGAAATGGAAAGGGAAAGGTTTCAAGCCTAGGAAGGGAGGAAACAAGACTAATCTAAGTGGAAATAAGCGCGAAGCACGAGAAAGTCTTGCAGGGAACATGGTGCTTCAATTGTGGGGCTTTGGTCACCTTGCTCGTGGCGCCTTAAGCCAAGGTAATATATGACCAGATTCATTTCCACAGTGATGCATTTGTTGAAAGTAGTTTCTTAATGTTGATTGAGGCGTTCCTTATTGGAGGGTATAGACTCGCGGCTATTGACCACATATAGCGTGGATCATGATGCATATGTGGATTTTTGTGTCGGTCAGAAGGAAGTAGGGCATTTACATGGGGAATCAACACATCGTGATTTGTGCTTAGAATTGGCACCTGCAAATTGTTGATGCGAAAGTTCCGCACTCTTTATCTCTATGTTGTGTTGTTTGTGCCAGAAGTTCGTCGAAATCTTGTTTCTATTATAGTTTTTTACTTAAGCTTGGTTTTAAAATTGTATTTGAACAAGATTATGTTAAAGTATTACTGGGCAACATAGTTTATGGGTATGGATTTTTGTCAGACGGGTTTGTTGTATTAGATACTATTCCAATCAATACAACCACATTTGTTTTGTCATTAGAAATTCAAGTAATAGTTCTTTTGGGAATAATGTTAAATGGCATGCTAGGTTGGGACACATAGGGTAGGAACGTCTAAAGAGATTAGCTAAAGTTGGTCTTTTGGGATCTATAGATAAGATAGATTTGTCGGTATGTGAGCAATGCCTAATAGGAAAGGTAACGAGATTGATTTTTGGTAAAGCTAAGAGAGCATGTTTTCCTTTAGAGCTTTTTCACTCTGACATTTATGGCCCAATGAATGTGAGGGCAAGACATGGAGCTCAATACTTCATCACTTTTATAGATGATTTCACTCGATTCAGTCACGTTTATTTGATCTCCCATAGATCTGAAGCATTAGATTACTTTAAAAGATATAGTACATTGGTTGACAATCAATTAAACAAAAAAAATAAAATCTTTACGGACCAATAGAGGATGTGAATATCTATCTGACCTATTTAAAGCATATTGTGATGGAAAAGGGTATAGCTAGACAACTGACCATTCCTTACACGCAGCAACAAAGTGGTGTGGTTGAGAGAAGGAATAGGACCCTTTTGGATATGGTAAGGTCAATGATGGCACAAGCAAAGTTTCCAATCTCCTTTTGGGGGAATGCACTAATGATTGTAGCCTACATTCTAAATAGAGTTCCATCTAAGTCTATTTGTAACACCCCGAAATATACCCTAGTCGTTTTCAACGTGTTTAGGGTATTTTATAGGTATAATTTGAATTTTTCGTAATTATTATTTGCTAAGTGAGAAAATATGAGAAACCCGGAATTAGCAAGAGTAAAAGTGGAATTTGTTAAAACAGGATATAAAAGTCATAAGATAATAAGATTGTATGCCAAAGTAGGATTTTGATAAGTTAAATAGAGAATAATAGCAAGATGAAGGACCTAAATGCAAAAATGGGAAAAAAAATCCAAAAATGAGTTAAGCCAAACATGGCCTTAACTCCAAAATGAGGATAAGACCAAATTGGTCTCTCATTTTGGGGGGAGAAGGGCTCCTATGTGAAGAAGAGAAGAAGAGAGAAAGGAAGAGAAGAAGAAGAAAGGTATGGAGGCCCAAGTTTTGTATGGATCACTATGTATTTGTATGGATTGCTATGTTTCTAAGGAGTCTTGGGTTCTTACTCTAGTTCCTTGAGCTAGGGTTTGAGGTGTTAAAGAGTGTGAATACTTGTTGGGAGTATGAAAACTATTTGTGTATGGATAAATATGGATGGTTATGAATTTGTAGGGATTTGTGTGGGTTTGGTATGGACTTTTGTATGGATTCTTGGTTTATCATGTGTGTACAAGTACTTGTTCTCGTGTTAGGAAGCTGCCAACCCGAACTCACACTGAGTTCAAGCAGCCCCGGTGAAAACTCTATCTAATCTCTATGTTTAGCTTTTGTAGTTCAGAACCCATATCGTCATTTTTGTTTTTTCTGATGCTTATGGATTAGTTGAGGGTTTTTGGTTGGATTTCAGGAAAAAGGGAAGAATAAGCAAAATATGGGTAGTTTCGGGTCTTACGACGTTAGCGTAGGAACTCACGCTGTAGCAAAGGTCCTGTCCACGCGCGGCCAGGGCATGTCCACGCCGCAGCGGGCCTAATGGGGAGGTCGTCGCCCGCACGCTACGCCGCAAAGAAAGGCTTACACGCGCCGCAAAGGCACTCAGTGCTACGCCGCGCAGCTACTGCTCTCACACACATGGATTCTTTTGTGTTTTTTGCTTTTGTTTTTTTTCATTTCCTCGTTGTTCCAAGGACTTGTCTATCGACTAATGAGACCCTATAAGTGTAAGGAAAGGGTGGGTCCATTCATGTTTGTAATGTAAATGAAAATTATACCGTACCTTTGCCTCCTGGCGTTCTTTTTTCTTTTCTTTTAGTTCGATGTTAGCAAACGAAATGCCCCTATGATAAGATAGTAAGTTCCTAAACACATAGCACTGTAGGATCGCTAAGACCGGGAGACATTGAATGACACCGCACGTGCGGTAGAAAACTTCTCTTGATCTGGCTTTTGCAAGACTCAAGCAGGTTGCTACGACACACCCTCCTCGTTACAGGCGTGCACATCTGATCATATTTCGCAGATCTTCACTGGGCGGTTGGCGCCAACACAAGGCGCGCCACGCCGACACTTCTTGTTAATGCGCGTGCACGCCTCAACACCGCGCTCCCGCATTAATTTTGCTTTGAGCCGACACCTCGCATCAGATTGCACCTTCTCGCCGGTGTCACTTAATGTGGCGTGGCTGTCCTACCACCCATTTCTTATTACACATCGTTTGTATTTCCACATAACGCTTATATGAGATAAGAGTCCTAGTAGCTTAATAAGGTTAAAGTATAGGCATGTTTTCCATATAGCACCTCCATGGGTACCTCTCCGCACAAGCATATTGCATGTTCTTCCTTGTAGAGTACCACCCGTACCTCCGTATAAGCATATAAGCTTCCTCAGAATCTCAAGCAATTTGAGATCTCGCTGTCAGGCCATGGATAAGTATAAGTTCGCAGGTACAAGTATGTATTAGTTTCATATATGAAGTCGTAAATTTAAGACATTCGCCACGATATCTGTTACTATTATGGCGCGCTTTCATATCGTAAAAGAGTATTGTCATAACACGTGCATGTGTGTACATGGCGTTGCGTGTTTCCCACTAAGCTGCTAAGTTTAGCACCCGGTTTTAAATCCAGTAGTACAGAGAAGATCGCCCAAATTTTGCCCATCCTCAGATTACTCATAGCACACTATTAGTGCGTGAAGGGTTCATCACTGTGCAGTGTAGGTTTCTGCCGCCTCCGATTATGTGTGTAAAATGTACTGCATTCATATAATATATGTAAATGGGAATTCAGGGATCAGACATGTATTGATTGACTCAGAAACACCTTCACCTTCCTTCCACGGTGGTAGTTTTATTTTAAAATTTTCATACATGCGATATTTTGATTCGCTTATAAGACTGGGCCCACTAAGCTTCGCCAATAAAAAGGAAGCAAAAGAGTCCCGCATACCAAGGCTCCCTCTTCTGGTCCTCACACACGCTGGTTATGCTACGGTCGGGGGCATGACACGCTCCTTCCACACCCATTTTAAAATATGGAAAGCGTGTGACGCCCGACTGAATCGTTATGCAACCCATAAAAGGCCATGTTCACAATGTTTCTTTGCTATGAATATGGGAAGATTGGTCCTAAGGGAAGAAATGTATCCTTCAAGCAAGATACTCAAAAAGCCCTTCTAAAGGATATATATCTTTCAGGGAAGATATAAATGGAAGTGTAATAGAAATTGAGTCACGAGATGTCATATTCTTTGTGTTAAGAGGACTTTCGACGTAGGTGCTGGTATTAGATAGTGGGATACTCATTTCTATGAAATGGAAGATCCCGAGGTTACCGAGGTGGTGTAAGAATCATTTATTCGCCAACACTTACTGACTAGACAACATAGTATGCTCCAACCTTTTCACCTCAAGTAAGGAGTGAATATTTACTAGATCATGTTTCTATGGAGCAAGATCATAAACAATCTCAACCTCGACGTAGTAATCGGAGAGTAAACTCCGTCGTCGCCATGAGATTATGTGCTGTCTCATGATTGCCCATGACAAGCAGCTATCCCAAAACAATGCAACAAGCTCTTTCATTCTAACTCTAAAGAGAGAGTGGCTTGAAGTTATGAAAGAGGAAATGAATTCAATGCAATCAAACCGAGTCCGGATTCACATTTCACCGCTGCCTGTAGCGCACCATCGGAATCACGGGTTCTGGGGCCATTTTCAAACACAAGGCGATGAGACAATTGACAGACATAAGACTCAACAAAGGGTACAAGGGCCATTACACACAACGCGAGTGGAATCGACCATGAAGAGACTCTTTTTCCTCGGCCTGTTCTCTCAGACGATTTCACTCGCTCATTCTGCCTATCAGGGTAAATAATAGATTCTAGAATTACAATAAATGGACGTTGGCATTGCTTTCCAATGGGAGAGCGCGTAATAAGAAATTCATATGGATCAACCTCAGCTTCGAGCTCAGCGACGTGTTTAAAGTTCAAGCTCAAAAGATCCATCTATAGTCTTAAACAAGCCACAAGACAATGGAACCTCAAATTTCATCAAGCCATGTTGAAAGATGGTTTTACAATGATGGAAGAGGATCATTGTGTCTATATTAAACATTCAAATAACCACCTCATAATTTATCCTTCTTATATGTCAAGCCATGACATATTATCGAAATGATACAATTTGATGATGTGACTGAAGAAGTGGTTATCATCACCTCCTCAAATGAAAGACATGGGAGGCTAGCTATGTACTTAGTGTTAAGATCCTAAGGGTCGCTTAAAACGCTCCCGGTTTATCCCCAAGAGACATATATAAAGAAATGTTGCGCTGCTACTTCATATGCATGATTGCAAGCCTATACACCCTTGTTGAGAGAAATTGAGCCTTAGTCTCTTATTATAGTCCCCAAGTCCGATGTATGCAATGATGTGCACGCCCAAACATATGCGCTATGTTGTTGGTTACTGCTATACTCAAATCTAATCCAGGCATAAAACATTGGATGGCAGTGAAGAGAATTTTGAGACATCTAAAAGGAACAATAGATTATATGTTGTGTTACCAAGGGAGATTTGCGAACATCGTTATACGATGCCGGACGTGGGAGGCGATCCTAATCAACGCAAATTAACGTCTAGATATGCGTTCTTGCTGAATGATTGTGCAATATCATAGGGGTAGCAAGAGACAGTCTTGTATAGCCTTGTCAAAGATGGAAGTAGAATATGTAGCTTGCTCCTCGACAATACTGGAAGCAATTTGGTTGAGAAGATTTTTACAAGACATAGGGGTTGTTAAAACAACTTTTGAGCCAATGACTCTTTACTGTAATAACATGGTTGCATTAGCTTATGCTAAGGATCCAAAATATCATGGGAAGACCAAACATATCCAAATTAGATATCATTTCGTCAGAGATATGATCACGCAAAATGAAGTGGTTCTGAACCACATTCCTACCAATGAGATGGTAGTAGACCCATTTACTAAACCAATAGCCAGGGATGCATTTGCGAAGCATGTGAGATCCCTAGGCTTATGTAGGATGTGATTGAATGGAACAAGACACTTGTGATCTTCTTTCAATAAGATAAAGAACATTTCGCATGGTTTGTTTTGTGAATATGTTGAAAATGCCACTTAGCACAATTCAAATAATGTATGTCGATAGACTTGATTGACTCCTCACATGAGTAATCGCCTCTAGCGCTGTGGGAGCGAGTAGAGATGAGACCTTAATTTAGAGAACTGAGGCGCAGTAGGAGCGATTTTGGTTATATTATCACTTACTAGGTCACCTTGATGAGAATCAAGATGAGATTCTTTGTTTGAATCGACATGAATGCCTTACCCCACCATTCGTGTGTCTATTTAGAGGAAGCTGAGTGTGGAAATTGTTGTTTAACATCATGGAATGTGGAAATAAAAGTTTCAAAGCTCGCTTTGAGCGATTAAGACTAAAACTCATATGGTGCTGAGTAAGGTACCATATGAGGTAAATAAGTTTGTATCGAGTGTAAATACTGGGGTAAATAAGCACCGCCTACCCTTATGAGGCGTTGATGTCTCCTATATGGCCTGGAATAGGCTTCTGAAATGGAGCTCCCACCACTAATGTGCTTCCGTGTCGTATTTCATTCGCTTATCTAAAATGATTTATTCTCCTGCTTGAATTATTAGGAAGATGTTTGTGATGAGTCAAGCCCAATACGGTGTGCGAGCAGATGTCGGATTACGGGTATGGGCTTTTCGCCAAGTAGTTTTAAAGGACTCGACTGCAACCCGAGAAACAAATCCATGGAATGTGTCTTTCTGGGGGTGATCTCGTGTTCCTACAACACAGAACCCGAGACACACCTTATGGGGTTGGTGAAAAAAAAGAAAAAGGAAGTTGGAATAATCTATCCTTTCTCTCATATGAAAGATATCTCACATTGGTAAACCATTTTAAGTGAAAAACATCAGAGATATTGAAAGGGTATTTGTACTATGAAAAACTCATAACAGATTTCATCAAAGTGATCTGAACAGATTCCATCAAAGTGATTTGATTCTCGCCTGAAGTATTGAAGACACCGAGTTCTACACTTCAACAAGTAAGTATAGTTTATTTCCATTGCAAAAACCATTGTTTTTCCTTACAATAATCAAGGAAACAAAATAGAAGATCATTACATACTCTCCAAAAATAATTGTAATTTGGTTTAAAAGTCAAAAATACCCAAAAAAATATTCAAATTGCCCATCTAGTAGATGTAACAATTATGATACTAGTAAATAGTAGATGGAACAGTTACGATACTAGTTATAATATGTTATGGTAATGGATAAACTATTACCATAAATATTATACCTTACTACTCATAATATAATGCAACTATTACGATACGACCATACCGATGGATCTCAGCTTTTAGGTCAAATTATTGGATAAATATCCCATTCTATTTCTATAAATTAAACTGTTTGTTGAAATTTGTCAAACATTCCGCCTCCTACTCTAGCGTAGAGAAAACGGTTTCAATCCATATATACTTTCAATCCAGAATCGTAATTTTGTATGATTTATTTGACGAGATCATAGGGGAATAACAGTAAATTGATATGATTTCTAAGTAGCTCGAATAAGTAGTTTAGTCATTACTACCGCCCACTTTGTCATTTCAAGCAGACTTGCATCATGGGATGGTTTTTTCAGTCCCACCCACCCCTAACAGTAGCGGTTCGATACCAGTTCCAAAGTAAGCTAGTTTGAATTTCAAACTCGACCGGTCATGCAAGAGTCGGGTTCTCAGAGGTAAAGACCCGCCATTCTGATAAGTATTTTACAAAATTACCCCCTTAATCTATTTGTTAATACAAAAACTCGGGTATATAAACTTCATTAAGTAGCAAACCCCGATCAACGCCTCCACTTTCGCTTTCTCTTCTCGCCTCTTCTATCTCTTCCACTTTCTTCTTCTGTCCTTCTTTCGTGAGTCTCTCTTCTTCCTCATTCAAGCAATATTGATGCATATTACCAGAGGGATGATTGGCTTAGACTCCACTTCATTTCTTGCCTCTTCTTCTTCTTTCTTCTTTTACAAGAATGATGGTCGTGAACAAGATCCATCACTTAGTAGGTCGATTTTTATTTGATTTATTCTCATCTCTCGACTCGATTATGGATGTTTTTTATCCGGTCAGTGTTATTTTAGATTAGATTTGAGCCTATGTTGCATAATGCCTGGTTCAGGTTTAAGCCTTTAGACTTGTTCATTTTTTTCCGAATATCTATATTTGATTGTATAATCATTGGTTTCGATTTTAGTGGTATATGTTTTCGATTCAATTTGGTGTTGTTTTGGTTATATTTGAGAGCAAATTTTTTATTTTTTATTTTTTTATGAACATGGAGAAATTGTGTTAAAGATAGATCTAAAATGGTTTTAACATAAGTGGTGCTTATGATCAATCGCTTTTATGTTTTTTTCCATTCTATATTGAATCTGGTAATTCAAGATGGTAATTGTTGATTGAATTATAAATTTAAATGTTATTTTGTGATTTGATTGGATCTATTTGGTTGTTGAGAAAATGAGGAATGCAGATTGTTTGGTTGCTAAGAAAACGACAATTGGTAGTTTGATTGGTAGTTTTTTGATATTTTATCGAGTTGATGTTGAGATATTGAGAGATTTAAAACAAAATTATGTGAAAACCATCACACAAACAAGAACATTCATATTAAATCATCAAGAATCAAAATACAGGATTTGTGGAAGCGTACCTGAATCCATAACAAAATATTGAGATATATTAATCTGAGTCTGAAACTTTATGATATTCCAAATCTAAATCTGAGTCTGAGGCTTTATGATCTTTCAGATCTAAATTTGAATATGAGGCTTTATGATCTTCCAGATCTACACTAGTTTTCTGTCTAATATTTCTCTTCGATAATGGGAATCAAAAGAAAGAAAAACCTTGTGTGATCTGGGGACCATGACCTCTATTTATAACCAATTGTGTCTGTATATGAACAATCACAATTGTTCGTAATTTCTATTTTAACCCATCATAAAATGACATTACATTGTCTCTACACACATTGATGCTCACATCTTTATAATAATATACACTAAGGCCCCAAAACTTAAATTAATCACTTTAATTAGCCTAAACTTTATTTGATAGCCTATAATTCACATCATTTAATATATCACCCATATATTTACTCTTACCCCAACAATCTCCCCAAATGGCTATATATATGTAACTTTATAAACTGAATTATACTTTTTTATGAGCTCATGAGTTTCAAGGCTACCAAAACTTTAGTATATACATTAACAATCTTGTCCATTAACCACACCAATATAGAACTAAAGTTTATCGGTCGTTACATATTTTGTAACTGCACTCCATCAATGATCACATATATCAACAAAACTTCACGACAAAGATCAAGTGTGATGTAGTATGGAAATTTCATGGTAATGTGATTCAACATGCCTATTTAACCGGGTCCTCTTAAAACTCAGTAGATCAAACCATACAAAATCAAAGTGATAAAATTGAATACTTTACTCAGAGTAAATAACCTAAAATCCATAATATCCGGCTAACAAAAGTATTCAGTGTTGACTAAAATACAAACTCCCACTAAAACGACACATCCCGGAAGAGAAACTGCCACCATAAGAGCAAGCAGCTCATGAAAGACCTCGTGGTAATCCCTTGAAGTCGTTGGATTTGCAATCATGGAGTTTGTCCCAATGTGCCTCTATAGATATAAGTCCACTCGAACCTTTCTTTGACAACTAGGAATTTGATGTCTATAACTTTTTGACTTCGTGAACTCCCCGCTGCCGTTTGGAATATAGTACGCCGATTTATCATCACAAATAACTTATGGTCTTTCAATGCCATCCATAATACGCATCAAGTGGATAAATTTCGTAACCATATTCCACATGATCGATGCCTCATAACAAGCTACAAACTTGGGATGCTATGACAAAGAAGCTACAATAGATTGTTTAACACTCTTCCAAGATATATAAAGACCTGGAAGAAGTAAGTAGATATAAATAAGTAGATTTCATGCTATCTCGATTATCCAAAGAAAATCCAGTCAAAATATCCAATGATCTCTAACTGATCGAACTTTCGATAAGCTTAGCATGTAATCTGTTTCTCGTGGCATCTCATGACACGCTTGGCTACTATCCAATGATCCTTCCAGACGCTTCAAATATCCCGCCCAACACGCCAACAACAACAACGAGATGCAATATCCCGACGCTGCATACTGCATACATCGATCTACCAGATGCATAAGGAATCCGCTTGCATCTCCCGAATCTCAAAATTATTCTCGGGGCATCGGATCGAGACTAAATTGTCTCCTTAGCCACGTAGGTGGTGTCAATTGCTCACAGACCATGCATGCCAAACCTTTTAAGCAATTTTTCTCTCAACATAACTTTCAGGATAAACCATATTCTCAGACTGATCCCAGCAGATAAAACCAAGTATCTTTTCATCTCAAATTTTCGATAGAAACTGTTTCATGCAACATGCCTATATCGTTGGTGGCAAGGCAATATGTGTCATCAACATATAAAACTAAGTAATAAGGTGCTTTACTCCCACTTAACTTTATGAGACATACAAATATCAACCATATTTCATCTCAAAACCGCATCGAATGATAATTTTTGATGAAAACTCTGTAATACCATTGACGAGAAGCTTCGCTTAAGCCCATAGATGTGATTTCCTTTAACTTGTAAAACTATCCTCTTTGTATCTCCCGACACAAAATTTTTTGGTTGCACCATATAGATTGTGTCATCGATGTCACCATTGAGAAATGCAGTCTTAACATCCATCTGATGAAGCTCAAGGTCAAAGTGCGCCACAAGTGCCACTATTGTCCTAAAAGAGTCTTTCGATTAAATCGGAGAGAATGTCTCTTTATAATCGATGCCTTCCTTTTATGTATAAACTTTAGCGACAAGACGAAAGCTGAGACTTCACGTCACCTTTCGAATCCTTCACAAATATCCATTTGCAACCAATCGATTTGGATCTCTTCATAATTTTGATCTCTTCATTAATGGCATCAATCCACTCGGTATTTAACTTTCTAGGTCATGGTTGATCGATCATCTTCCACCACACCAATGTCAAACTCATGTCTCACAGCATAATGTAATCATCCGCAATGCACTTCTCCTTTCTCTAATGGGATCTCCTTAATGGCGTAGGTTCTAGATGAGGTAGAGTTTGTTCTTCCGAACGGAGGTTTCGATATTAGTTTTTCGATTTTGACCGCTGAACAATGTCGCGTATAGAGCCTCGATCAATGTCAATGACACTGTGGAATAACATATTCTCTTCAAAAGAAAATCCCTATCCTTATCTCCCATATCAAAGTCAACATCCTCAAAGAACCGAAAGTACGCCTTTAAAAATTGGATTTAGTAGTGTGGATCATAGAATTTGTAACCCTCGGATCTTCTAGTATCCAATAAAATAGAAATCCAACCGCTCTTGAATCCAATTTCTTTTCATGTGGCCCCAGGCGCCCTCGCTTCACTGACATCCCCAAATGTAAGTGCTTTTTGCACCAGGCTTCTCGCTACCCAAAGTTCATGTGCGGGTTTTAGCGCTGTTTTAGTTGGTACTCAAGCATGATATATGTCACAGTTTTTAATGCTTCACCTTGCAGTGATATTGGCAAGTTAGAATTACTAATCATACTTTTTACCATGTCTGAAATGCTCTGCTTCTCCTTTCAAAGAACACCATTCATGCTCGAGAACCCGACATGGTGTACTGTGGGACGACACCACTCCTCTAGAATTTAGCAATGGTCTCTGACGTTGTTCACCCGAACCCGTCATGTTTTCCATAGTATTCACCTCACTCACTCAATAGATTCGACATTTTTAATCCTTTTATTGAATCGATTTTCAACTTCAACTTTGAACGATTCAACACTTCCAAGTGATCGGGACTTTCACTTAATGAGATAAAGGTAGCTATAACGCGGAAAAATCGTTTATAAACGTGGATAAAATATTGTTGGCCATTCCATGAAACCGTAGAAATGGCCCACAACATATCCAGTATGTATCGACAGAAGATGACCAGAGCCTCGTGGCACTAAATCTCCTCGTGTCTATTTGTTTTCCTTTATGCAATTCTAGCAAATTTCAAAATCAGATAATCAAGGGGAATCTGTAATCCATCTCGACACAAGCCTTCAATTCTCCTTTCGAGATGTGACCTAATTCGTATGCCATAATGATGAGGAATTCTCATCTGCTAATTTTTCTTTTAACACCCGAGTGCTTAATCAAGGTTTCATGATATAGCTAAATCAGACAAGCATATAAAGGTTATCTACATAAGATAAAGAACCGCACTAACCAAATTTGAATTCGAAAAGACTAAATTTATTATTTCCAAAAGAACAAGTATAACCAAATTTGTCCAATGTAGAAAATAGAAACCAAATTAAAGTCGAAAGATTTGTACAACATATGTCTCATTCAAATCGAATAAATTGCGATTTTAATAATAACCTAAATGTCCCGATTGCCTCGACCGACCTTCTTGCCCACTTGCATAAAGATGTATCTTTCACCATCATTTGGCTTTATTAACTCGACGACCCACGGACCTGATGTGAGTGGTTGCTGAATCTATCCACAAGTGTGTTTAGGTGAAGTGAAATTAACCTGAGAACAAACTAAATTAAGAAGTGTACCTTTCTTTGCATGCTAAACATGATAGTTGGTACATTGTATGCCTTATGTCCCCATAGCTCATGGAAGAAACAGTAATACTTTTTAACTGTATTTGTTAACGATATGGAAACACTTCTTGAAATTCTTTTATCTTTATTTAACTTTCTTCCACTTTGTCCTTGGAGTACCGGTCGTGAATGAGCCTTTCTCTATCTTTTCTTGCTTGACCTTTCCCTCTTCTTGCACCTGATGTGAGATGAGCTCATTAAAGACGAGTCACCTTTTGGCGGTTGTAGCTCGCCTTAAATTAGTTGAATTGTGTTGGAAGAGATATCAAAACCAAATGCACAAGCAAATCCTCGGAGAGATCAAGTTTATGTGCTCTTAACTTTGAAGCAGATGAGACATTTCCATAATGTACTCTAATGTTCCCATTACCTTTATATCTCGGTGAGATGAGATTTGCTAAAAAGTGTACTTGTTTCGGACTTTTCATTAGCAGTGAATACGTGCTTAATTTCTTCTAGGAACTCTTTGGCTATCTTGCTCGTTTCGGATGTTGTGCCCATAATGATCGTCGACATGCGGTGACTTCTCCCACTACCTTTTCAACCTCTTTCATCGGAGGAACTTTCAACAATAAGAGGTGCGGGAGAAGAAACCCATGCAGTGGAGTCGGATCCATGACACCAGAGCCCATTGGAGGTTCTCATACCATGTCTTAAGAAAGTTTGTGCCATTTAGCATAGAATAGAATTAATCTTGCATTAATGTTAGACGAGAACTAGTAAACTGAATCGAGAGAACAATAATCAATCAAAACAAACTCACATAAGATGAAAAACCGAAAAATAAATTAAAATAAAGGAAAACCCCATCTCAAGATATCGGACACTCTATTAATATTTTATCTTTGGATAAAAATATTAACTGTAAGTGATATCTTGGTGTGAAATATCGAATGCGATAATAGAACATATGGAATGATAAATCTTCCTTTGAGCGATTTATTATTCATATGTAAAACCAAATAATCATCAACGCGTTTATTACCACGGTGTACGTACAATTATGTTAAATATTAAAATTTTCCTTTAGACGATTAATATTCATAAATCTGAACATGTCTTGTATATTTTGAAATAAAATTAATTTTGTAAAAATGGTCACTTTTGTGACATATCGTTAATTAACTTATCTCAATATATATATATATATATATATATATATATATACATATATATATATATATATATATATATATATATATATATATATATATATATATATAAACACCTATATTTAGATATGTAAATTTTAGTAAATATAACGTAACGATAACATATTTATATTTAAATCACCAACTAAAACAAGTGAGATTGACATGACTATTATTGTGTGTATTATTATTTTTATCATGTACCTCTTGAGGTACCAATGCTCATTGTGTTCTCCTCTTACGGGAGTAACATCTTTTGAACTAATAGGTCTTCTGTAAGCTGGCGTATTTCATGTAACACCCGGGGTACTAATGCTCATTGTGTTCTCTCTTAGGGAGGAACATCCATTGAACCAATAGGTCTCACGTTTGAGCGTGGATTTAGACTTGTTCTTAATTGTCCTTTGGACACTGAATCCATACTCTAATTGTCCAGCCCGGGGACAAAGTCCAGGAGTGACATTTGACTAAGGATGAGAAAAATAATAAATAAATATTTTATTTGAAAATAAAAAATCATTTTCTAACATATTCTCAACAATTCAGCGGCTTAGCTCGGAGTACACGAGAGATTCAAAACAAAATTATGTAAAAACCATCATACAAACAGGAATCTTCATATTAAATCATCAAGAATAAAAATACAGGATTTGCGGAAGCGTACTTGAATCCATAACAAAATATTGAGATATTTGAATCTGAGTCTGAAACTTTATGATCTTTCAGATCTGAATCTGAGTATGAGGCTTTATGATATTTCAAATCTAAATTTGAATATGAGGCTTTATGATCTTCCAGATGTACACTAGTTTTATGTTTAATATTTATCTCTGACAATGAGAATCAGAAGAAAGAAAAACATTGTGTGATCTGAGGGACCATGACCCCTATTTATAACCAATTGTGTCTATATATGAACAGTCACGATTGTTCGTAATTTACATTTTAGTCGTAAAAATAGAGAATTACGTTTGTCTCTACATTGATGCCCCTGCTA
Organism: Tetrastigma voinierianum; assembly: GCA_016808115.1. NCBI lineage: Eukaryota > Viridiplantae > Streptophyta > Magnoliopsida > Vitales > Vitaceae > Tetrastigma > Tetrastigma voinierianum. The sequence goes on from JAEQBH010006200.1 coordinate 410,091, forward strand.
TAATATATTAATTAAAAATGCAACTTAAATTAATCACTTTAATTAGCCTAACTGTTCAATTAGCTTATAATTCACATTTGCCAATATATCGACCCATATATTCGATTTTACCCCAACAGATATTAGGTAGGATTTTTAAACGGGAATGGGAAGAAACTATCCCGCCCTATCTCGGGTTCGAGACAGTTATGGAAAATATTTATATATTTTGGGACGGAAATGGGATAGGGGTGCCTCATCCCAAACCCATTCCGTTGTCATTCCTAATTTGAAAAAGGCAAGAAATAGGGAAAATCGCTTTGCTTCGATTTCTGGAATGGCCTGCTCCATGCCCCATAAACACTGGAAATATTTCTGGTCGGTCGTGGGAGTTACAAATTTCGTGAGCATTTATTATTTCTGCAGAAATAATATAAAAAACTAAATCATTAATATTTTTAACTTCATATAAAAAAACATTTGAATCAATTCTTTTTTCTTTCTTAAATATTCAAATTTAATTTTTAAATAAATTTATTATATTATTTTTATTTTACATTTATTAAAAACACAAGTTGTTTAAACCTAAACATAATTATTTTAAGTGCCAACATTACACATACCTGCTATATATTTAAAATGTAAAAGCTAGCCGGAGATAGGCTTGCTACATATTTTAAAATGTGAAAGTCAACAAGACACGACCTTGGTATATTTAGAGACTGAAAGATAAAATTCTATATATGATTTTCTCAAGGGCATAAACTCAATAGATAAGTAAAATCAGGGAAGGTTAATGAGAAGTCACAGCTTAGAACTGAATAATATCGGGTGAAAAATTGGATGGAATTCTGGTGGTATCGGACCTGTCTTTTGTTAATGTTTCGATGGAGATATTGGGTCACTATGGGGATGAATTATAGTATCCCATATTGTAGGGTAAAGTAAAAGCTCATATCTTGAAGACTTAAACTCAACGTAAGAGACATTTTCTTGAACATAAATATAAATGAGAAGCAAAATTGATAAGGCGGGTGAAAAATCATGACCTCGAATTGAACAATATCAAGTGAAGAATTAGGTAGTTACATAACTGAACCAAACAAGCCTAATAAAGATTAGAGGCCTTATGCTGGAAAATTCTCTAGCGAATCGGTCATACGAGAAGTAGAAGTTTTATTATCTGCCTTATGGCTGAAACAAGGCCTAAGAAATCACATTCGTGAATTTAGTTGCTTTTTTATTTTTATTTTTTATTTTTATATAGAAATAAGTTTGAAAAACACTTCTAATAACTTTTATAAATAGTAATGATTGATACATTAAGTAGGTTTTCCACTTGGTGGTTTAGCAAGTTGCATTATGATGAGAATTTGAGTGCAAATGTTATTGATTTTTAACAAATAAAAAATAGGAATGCAAATTTAATATTTTTTAATGCTACTGGTGTGCAATTATTATTATTTTAATTAAAATTGTGGAGAGTCGATCGGAACACCGGTTACGAAGTGATTCTTTAATACTCTCGAATGCTTCAACATCAAACCTCCCGGTGTGATCTTGAATTTTGGTTAAGGAATGTAATAATCTGGGCATCTTCATCGACTTTTTCAATTTTTTACAAAACTAAAACCCTGGAATTTTCTTATATATTGTTTTTCTATTGATTATTATTTTTTAAATCTCGCATGTTAAAGCATGCAAGTCAACGTATAAGGGGCATGCTTATTAATCTATTTAACGTAATGAATTAATCCTTGTATAATAAATAAAACCTTCCGCATATGAAACAAAATATGCCTTTGGATGATGGACATGAGTTTACTTTGTTAATTAAATTGCCTCATCTTATCAAATGAAATTATATATTGATGGTGCTTTTTCTATTGATTTTGGGTTGGATCTTCCCGGGGTCGCTGGGCCGATCTGCTGAGCCGAATCGTTGAATAACTTTACCAGTATAGCCTGCATTGAAAAGATGGTTCGGCCAGTGCGCTTAGGCTCTCCAATGCCTAAGTGGTTTCTTTGGAAGAAAAGAATTCAGCGTCAGATGGCGTTATGATTGCATACTTTTTGTGGTAGAATGGGTCGGTGTTATAAGAGAAATTATGGTTATCGCTTGTTGAAGCGGTGTAGTGCGGTATCTCTCCCATTGGGTGAGAAGTTTCATTTTCCTTATCATGGACCGATTGTTAAGGGATAATGGAGGAGCTGTGATCATGCAAGATCTTTCTTTCCTAATCCGTGGGTCGCGGATCATGGAGAATGGGTGTTTTTCCCTTTTGCATGAGTTTTTGGCCGCCTATATTGCTTGATTTCCTAGCAGGGCGGTTTCAACTCTGGGCTTGGGCTGGTATACTTTAGCATGGGTAGGATCTCGGCTATGGTAGAGCTTCACGGTTGGTATGTGCTGACTCCTTCACAAGGTGGAGGTGAACTGCGCTGCAGGCTGTGCATGTATTGTTTTCTACCACTGTCGGTGGCCTCGACCCTTGGGTGTGAAGCAAGCAGAGCGGGATGGCTTGTTTCTTGGATCGGTGGCGACTTCCACGTGGCTATCCGGGGATGGTTTGATCTGGGCTTTGTCGCTGTCAAACGTCTTGTGATAATGATGGCCTTCGTTCGGTTTCACCTTAGTTTCGACAGGTTGCTTCTCATACCTTTAGAAACATTAGTGTCGCGCCCTTTTCCACTTCTTAGCGGGTTTTGGGCGTCTACGATCAATGCCGGCTCTTGGTGGTGCTTTCTGTCACCTCGTCTCCCTAGGGGCCGTTTTTCCCGCTTTCCATCTTAGTTCGATGCTCCTTTCTTCTTCTTCGCTTGTTTTTCTTTCCTTGTTTTGAATTTAGGGTGTGTGGGGTTGGTGTCCCACTTCTCTCGTCGTTTTGTTTGCTCTTCCCCTCCGTCGCTTAATCATGCGTGCTTCTTCTAGGTCTTCTCGTTCTGTAGGCTTGTGCATAGAGGGAAGGCCGGTTGAGGATTCTGAGTCGGCGCGACCTGGCGGTGGGCCCGGTAGTCCTGCTGGTTTGGTTGTCGGGGTCCTCCTAGTGGGTTATCTTCCTGCAGACCCGAGGGCAAGAGAGAAGATTAAGCGAATTAGGTATCCTGACCTCCGAATATCGAGAATTTGCTATGAGGTACAACGATGTAGTGGGCCTAAGTAGGGTTAGTGATCGTTGTTAAAACTTCATTGCAGTTATGGACCTCTGCGGGTCAGAATTTGAATGTCTGATCTTCACCCATCTTATGTTGTTCTTGTTCCTAAAATGGTCTACTTCTTTGAGGCGGCCTTTGAGAATGGCCTCCGCTTTCCCTTACACCCTTTCATCAAAAACGTTCTACAACATTTCAATGTATGCGAGTCCAAAACTCTCCCCTAATTTTTGGGGCGTCTGGTCGATATAGTTTTTGGGATAAGGGCCTCGGGGTCCCTTGTATAGCTTTGCTGCTGGATTTCTTCTGTGTGAAAGAAGCTTCGGAAGGCTTCTTGTATATTTTGAAGCGGACCACTGCCCTACCTATCATTTTCGACCTCCCCTCTTCCCATAGACGCATTAGAAAAGAAGCGATGGTTCTTGTCGGGGGTTGACATTAGAATCTGATACCGATCAAGATGTGCGTTGGGGATTCCAACGGTATGGGTGCCCCAGAACACAACGTGAGTTTGTCTATGCTAGTAGAATTCGACTTTTTAAGAGCCATTCCATGTTCTTGACTTTGCTTTGGTTGTGTTGCTCTCGGTATCGAGTCGACCTTACCTAGGATAGGGAAGTAAAGGCGTCAGGTTAGGCGAAGTGTAAGCCCTCGAGTATTCGATCGATCAGGTTGAACATTCCCGGCTCTTTAGGTGTGAGCCCTTCTTGTTCCCCTTGCTCGACATCTCCTCCACCTCCCGCTATGGAAACTTCTCCTGGGGGGCCTCTTGTTGTGAAGCTAACTCGTGGAGAACTTTGTGCCCGTGTCGAGCTGCTGGCGAAGAAGAGGAGGAGCATAAAGCGCAAGGCTCAGGATTCTCTGAGAGCGACTTCCGGGTCGGGGTGGAGTCTTGGTGGGAGTATTTGATCCGCTCGCTCTCAGGATTCGGGTGAAGGAGGAACTGTTGTCTTCTTCGGCGGGGGTGTCAGGGTAGCGGTGCGCGGCGTTGCTAAGTCACTCTACGAAGTCAAGGGTTCTTCGAGGCTGGCGAGCCTCCTCACGAAAGTCCTTCCCTATCTACGTGCGGAGCCACTTGTAAAAACTCCTTGCCTCCCTTAGGCACGGGGAGATGTGGGGGATGATCGCTTTGAAGTTGAGAGGGAGTGAGGACTGTTGCTCGCCCGTCTTGAGCTCAGGTCGGGCGTTTAGTACATCCTTGAGACTCGATCTCGAAAGTGGGAGCTGTTCGATTGAAGAGGCTGGCCTGTCCTCGGGAGGCCAGGATTTCAGTATGCGGCGTCTTCTTTTACTCGTCTTATTGTTGTGTTAATGTTATCTGCTAACTCTATCTTATTCCTTGGCAGACGACTACTTACATAAAGGACCTGGCGAGGAGGGCTAGCCTGGTTGAGAGCTCTGCTAAGGCGGCGAGAATATACAAGGCTAAGGTCGCCTCCTTACGACTTAAGAGAGTAGGGGCTATGACTCAATTATCAGCTTATTGATGATGTTTTGGGGTACAAATCCGATCTGAAGCATACCTTGACCACAAGAGGTGAGGCGAAGACAAAGGCGTAGAGAGGGCTGGGTTGTCGGATGGTACACTTGGTGGTTGGGAAAGTTCGAGCTGTAGGGAAGAAGTATGCCCAAGCAACGGCGTTGGATCGGGGCCGTCTAGAGGCCACGGTTGTGAGCTCGTGGAGCGCTTGTTTGAGTGCGGCGCTTTCTGAGGGGACCTCGGCGGTATGATCCCAACCAAAGGGATGGAGTAATAGTAGAGCTAAGGGACAAAGCCTGCACCTTATGGGCCTTTGGATGGCTCGCTTTCCGTTGTAGAGCCTCCAAGGCTTTCCGGGTTTGGACTTCAATCTTCAAGTTCCTGATGAAGAGGAGGCGGATGAATCCGTTTCTGATAATGAGGTAGATCTCAAGGCATTCTCTGATACCTTTATCTCAGTTCCTCTCCTTGGCGAAGCTGAGACTCCTGCCGAGGTTGGCTCTTCCCCCTCGCTTGCTGGGGCTTTACCTTCTGACACGCACGGCTTGGAGGCTCGCACTACTGAAGTTGCTCGTAACTCTACCCCCAACATTTAGGCCCTTTTGTATAATCTTTGCTTATTATGGCCAACTGCGAGTTCTAAACCTAGAACATTTGTAATGTTGACATCAGTTTTGTTGTTCTATGGGTACCCGTCTTTCTTCCTTCTTGGTTTTTCGTTTTTGTTTTTGTTTTTGTTTTTTTTGTGACACAGGTTGAGAGGTTTCCTGGTCATCAATCTTTGAATGGCGGGTTATTGTTGGTATACGTATGATTAGTTGAACTACATGCTTTCCTATTAGGCAAGGCTTCTTGGCTCCTTGGGCTGCCCAGGCTTACGAAATTTGTCGGAGTTCTTTAGAGGCCCAGGCTATATGGCCCTTTTGAGATTGAGCTGTGTGGCTCCTTCGAGATTGAGCTACAAGGCTCTTTTTGAAACTGAGCTACATGGCTCTTTTGAAACTGAGCTACATGGCTCCTTGGCTGTGACCTTCCCGGCGGCGCATGGCTCCTTGGCTCTGGGCCCGGGCACCGTGTTCTTGGGAGTGGCGCATGGCCTTTGACGATCTGTGTTTTGGGGGATTGAGCTACATATGGCTCCTTGGCTACCTAGGCCATGCAGATTTATCGAGGGCTCTTGGGGCCAGAAGTGCATGGCCCCCTTTGAGGCTTGAGCTGCGTGGCTCTGACTCTGAGGCTCCTTTGGCCCATTCCTGAGGCTTTTTTTTTTTTTTTTTTGAAATTGAGCCACATGGCTCTTTTGGAAACTGAGTTGCATGGCTTCTTAGCTACTAGGCCTTATGGGTTGCTAGGTTCTTAAGCCAGTGCATGGCCTTGACCTTGGTTACATGGCCCATTTGGCCAGTGCATTGCCTTGTGCGATCTATGTGGCCCTTTTGAAGCGGCGAGGCTACGTGGCTCCTTGGCTCACCCAGGCCTTACGGGGCTGCCGGGTTCTTTAGGACCAAAGCTTGCATTGCCTTTGAAGGCGGCTACATGGCTCTTAAGCTAGAAGGTTCCTTTGAAACTAAGCTACATGGCTCCTTGGCTACTTGGCCCCTTCGAGGCGGAGCTCTGAGGCTCTTTTGACGAGCTCTGAGGCTCTTTGAAGGCGGAGCTGCGTGGCTGCACTAAGCTACAAGGCTCCTTTGAAACTAAGCTATGTGGCTCCTGAGTTACAAGGCTCCTTTGAAACTAAGCTACATGACTCTTTTTGAAACTGAGCTGCATGTCTCCTTGGCTATTGGGCCTTCTGGGTTGCTAGGTTCTTAGGCGAGTACGTGGCCCCTTGTGACTTGATCTACGTGACCGCACCCAGGCCCGAGCTACATGGCTCCTTGACCACTTGGGCCTTAAGGGTGTCAGGTTCTTTGGGGCCTGACATGGCGCTGAAGCTTGAGCTACGTGGCTCGTGAGCTACAAGGCTCCTTTGAAATTAAGTTACATGGCTCCTTGGCTACTTGGCCCCTTTAAAACTGAGCTACAAGGCTCTTTTTGAAACTGAGCTACGTGACTCCTAAGTTACAAGGCTCCTTTAAAATTGAGCTACATGGCTCTTTGGCTACTTGGCCCTTTCGAAATTGGCTATAAAGTATTTTAGAAGCCCCGAGCTACCGTGGCTCTTGAACTCTGAGGCTCCCTTTGAAATCGAAGCTACACTGGCTCCTTGGCTACTTGGCCTTGACATTATTTCCTGAGCTCTTTTGAAGCTTGGCTACGTGGCTCTGAGCTCTGAGGCTCCTTTGAGCCCGGACTACAGTGGCTCTGAGCCTCTTAGGCCTTCTTGGTTGCCCTGGGTTCTAGAGCGGGTTGCATGACCGGCTGACAGCGATCCTACGTGGCCCTTTTGAAGCCCGGCCCACATGGCTGCAGGCGTAGACCTTACAGGGTTTGTCGGAGTTCTTTAGGAGCCAGAGGTTGTGGCCTTGGGCCCAGTCGTGGCTCTTGAGCTACAAGGCTCTTTGAGCGAGCTACATGGCTCGTGGATCATGGCCTTCGAGCGAGCTATAAGGCTTTTTGGGGCTTCGGCTCGTGGCTCTTGAGCTACAGAGCCCCTTTGGCCCAGTACATGGCTCTTTGGCTGCCAGCCTTGGCGAAACCCTGAGGCTGCGTGAGGCTACGTGGCTCTGATGAGCTCCTTTGGCTTGGTGCTAAAGGAGGACGCAAACATAGTGCCTTCTACCGATTTTGGGTTGGATCTTCTCGGGGTCGTTGGGTCGATCTGCTTGGCCGAATCATCGGATAACACGCAGCAGCTTGCAACACACTGCTTGAAAAAAACCAATTAAACGAGGTCTTTGTCGGCTCTCTCAAACTACCTAAGTCGATTTCTTCGAGAAAAATTCAGCGTGGATGGCGTTTTGATTGCGTACCTTTTTGTGGTAGAATGAGTCGGTATTTATAAAGAGAAATTGGTTTCTTTCCTTGTTGGAAACGTTAGTGCGATGTCTCTCCCAAATTGGGTGAGGAGTTTCCTTTTCCTTATCATGGGCCATTTGTAGGGATAATGGAGAAGCGTCATGCAGATTCTTCTTTCATCAGGTAGTGATCATGGGGTAGGTGTTTCCCTTTTGAGATGAGTTTTGGGTACGCTATATTGCTTGATTACGTCAGGTGGTTCAGCTCTGCGCTGGGCAGGTATGCTTTGGTATGTGTAGGATCTCCTTTGTGGGCGAGCTTCTTGGTTGGAGTGCATTAACACAACCGCTATGAGGTGGAGGTTTAGAACTGCCTTTGGGCCTGCTCACAGGCCTATGTACATAATATTTCTACCCTATCATATATATTTGCAATGTAAAATTTGTCAAACTATATACTCTTCCACAAGTATATTGTCATCCTTATGTTACAAAATATAACTTCAATGTACTATGTTTTTTTTTTCTTTTCAAATTATAATGTTTAACATAATTTCTTCTCCACAACGCATGCATCTCATGCAATTTTTTATAAAAAAAATAAACATAAAAATAAAAACAAATTAAAAATTTAAAAAAAAAAAAATTTGAGAGTTGTCAAACCCATTGGATTAAGAATTGAGAGTTGAGAGGATATAGAAAAAAAAGACAAGGTTAGAATCTCGTGAACAAAGGAAATACTATAAGGTGAATAGATGAAAAAAAAATGAAATTATATATATATATATATATATATATATATATATATATATATTATATACCTGCCAACTCACAGCCCATACCATACCATATGTATAGACGGGCCACAGAACTACAATCCACAAAAATCGCATCAATGCTAAGCTTCCCAGTACATGTTGGGAGACCGGAGCTAGTCCGGCCGGACACAACAACCCCACGAGAATTCAAGTACTTATCCAACATTGATGATCAAATGGGCGTTAGAAATCATCTTCCTTTTGTCCATTTTTATCCTCCAAATAAATCCTCACCCGCCCAAGATCCTGTTGTGATGATAAAGGAGGCCTTGGCTAAGGTTTTGGTTTACTACTACCCTGTTGCAGGTAGGCTTCGAAATTCCGATAACGGCAAGCTTGTTGTGGACTGCTGTGGAGAGGGAGTAGTTTTTCGTGAAGCCGATGCCGATATTTCAACTGCACAACTCCGAATGATGGATGGCGGATTCAAACCACCATTTCCGATGTGGGATCGGTTGCTTGTTGATGATATTTGGGGCAGCTGTTCGATTACAGATTCACCGTTGCTGCATATTCAGGTTAGTTACAATGACTAAATTATATAATTTTAAAGAAGTAAAGGAAAATGTATGAGTTTAGAATTATCCTTCAGGTGACAAGACTTGCTTGTGGAGGCTTCGTCTTGGCATATATATTCAACCATTGCATCTGTGATGCCTATGGTGCCTATATGTTCATTACCGCTTTATCTGAATTCTGCCTCAATCCCGACCGGAAAGCCCCTTCCACGCTACCCTCATGGGGAAGAGAAATATTAAAGCCGAGAACTCCTCCAATTCCCTCTTATCCTCACCCAGAATACGATGTTCCCAATCGTCCTAGCAAGACTTGCACTTCAACAGATTTCAAGTGTCTAGCTCAAACTTCTATCTTCTTCTCCACCTCTAATATATCAGCTCTTAAAAACCAACTCATAGCCCCAGCTTCCAAACTTTAATGCAGTGGCTGCATGCCTATGGAGGGCAAGAACTCGAACTTCAATGAAACTCAATTCTGTTACAAGATTTCTTATACCACTTGACACCCGGTTGCGAACTAAGCCTTTTTTACCGAAAGGTTACTACGGAAATGCTTTAGTGTTTCCCTGTGTGATTGCAAAGGCAGAAGAGGTCGTGGGAAAACCGCTTTCCTATGCTGCGAGTTTGATATCAGAAGCGAAAAGAGGGGTCATGGGAGACGAGCACCGGGCTTCAGTTTTGGACTTCATTGAGGCAAATGAGCGTAGAGGAATCTGCCCGGACGGAGCATTTGCGGTGACAGATATGTGCCTTTTGAGGTTTGAAAATATCGATTTCGGGTGGGGGCCTGCCTTGTTCGGCGGGGTAGCAAGAGCTGGGATCGGGCCTCATCCTGGGATGTTAACACCACTTGTCGGGTACAAGATCGAGGAGGAGGGCCTTGAGGGAATATTAGCTTTGGTTTCCTTGCCAATGGAATTAGTTGATAGGTTCCATATGGAAGTGAGGAAGGAGATTGATTCTTCAGCCTTGCTAAAACCCATTTCTGCACTCTAAGGGAGCGAGCTACCTGATATAGGAGCATCTTCACCAACCATTGCGAATTTGGGCTTGATTATGGAAAATTTGAATTCAAGAGGTTGTGAAGCCTTAGAGACATGATTTGGAGTCCTGTTAATATTTTGATTTTGAGTTGTTTTTTCATATAAAGATTTGTTCTTAAGTCCAAGTAGTAGTTTTTTAATTTAATATTATAAAGTTTGTTTTCCTTAGTCAAAATAAGAGTTGTTATTTCATTTTAGAAAAATTTGTTTTTATGAGTTGCTTTATTTAAATTAGAAAATCTTATTTTCCAAGTCAAGTTTTATGAGTTGCTTTAGAATATTTTATTTGCTTTTATTTGTTTTATTTCACCCCAATGTAGTCTTTTGATAATTAGTTCAAGTTTAATAATATTTTCAAATTTATATTTTAATAATTATCTCTTGTTCTCTTATCTGTAGGTGAATTCAACGAGTGGGAAGTATATTTCTTGTTCTCTTTATTTTTGGGTGGATTCTCTCTTGGGGGATGGGTTCATGACTTATCGCATGTGGGTTGGCCAGGTAATGAAGTATCGATCACCATCTGGCCTTAGCTCGTAAATCGCGTTTTTGTTTAACTTTCCATAACCCATTTTTCAACTTCAATCCAAAACTTTCCAAATCTAATTCTATACTTCTAAGACCTTTCCAAATACTTTGTTTCACTCTATGAACAATAAAAACTATCATCCCTAACCTTAAAGAAACCCCAAATTCATGCATAGCTCAAACCTACCTTAGAAAAACCTGAAAACAACAAATTAGCCCAAAACAAGGTTGTTTTGCATTAAACCAAAACCAAACATTTCCAAACCTAAAATCCTTCATTCTAAGCCTTAATTTCATCATATATAAACCTTAAACTAGCCTTATAACCTTTGAGACTAGACCTATCCCTTACCCATCAAAGTTTTACCACATAACTCTAAGTTACCTAAACCATTAGATCATTCATCACAGTCTCATCCTTGCATCAAAGTGGTATTAGAGCTAATGGTTTGATGGCTGATCATAAACTAAAGGTGTGCTTGATGCTAAAAACAAGAGTTCTAGTCATGGTTCAAATCATTCACTAGCCATGGAGGAAAAACATATTACTGATCTTGAGATCCTTGCTCAACACCTATAAAAACGTTTGAGGCTTTATGAACATTGTGTGTCTTTGGAGAACTTAATCAAAGGTATAGGCGAAAACAAGATGAAGGAGGAAAAACATGATGATGAAGAAAGAAGAGCTGGCGATCCCTAGTCAACTTCTAGAATTTCTTGGAGCACGAAGGCTAAAACAGACATGTAGAGACTATGATTATCAAGGAAGGTTTGATGGTTGCTAACACGATGATGATTACTATGAGAGGCACAGTAGCTATGATGATGGGTTCAAATTTAATCTAAAACTTGACATTCCAGAATTTGATGGAAGAATGAATTTTGTTGAATTTTTGGATTGGCTTAATATGGTGGAGCATGTCTCTGGGTATTATGACCCCCTTGAGCACAAAAAAGTGAAGTTGATAGCTATTAAGATGCAAGAGAATGCTTCTATTTGGTGGGAAAACTTGAAGAGACAACATGAAAGAGATGGTAAAAAGAAGATTCAAAGTTGGGAAAAGATGAAGAAAGAACTAAAAAGGAAGTACATTCCCTTTAACTATCGCCAAGACAACTACCTCAAAATTTAGAATTTTAATCAAGAAGATTTGAGTGTGAAGGAGTATTCGGCTAAGTTTGTAAACTTGATTATCAAGGTGGACTTGCAAGAGGCCATGGAAATATGCATAGCTCACTACATTCTTTGGTTTGAGATGCGAGTATTTATGAGTTGTTTTTGCAACCATATTATAGTCTTCAAGATGTAATGAAACTTTCTTTGAAGGTTGGGGCTCAAAAAGTGTATGGAAATTCTATTACGAGTGTGACTAAAGAAGGGTTTTCCAAGGATTCGACTTCTAAGAATCCAAGTGATTCTAAATATATCCCCAAACCTCAAGTAAAGGTAGAGTGCATAAACCATCAAGAATCAACTCAAGAGGTGTTATAAGTGCGAAGGGTTTGGGCATATTGCTTCTGAATGTCCTATCAGAAAAAGGGTTGCCTTAATCGAGGAAGGTGGAGCTAAAGAAGAAGATGTTGATGGAAGTAGTCGAATCTAATCATGTCCAGAGATGAGGAAAAGAGTTCCTGTGTCCAAATCGAGGAGTTAGATGTTGAAGTAGTCGAATCTAACCATGTCTAAGAAGAAGATGAGGAGAAGATTTCACTACTATCAAATTTTGATTTGGAAATCAAAGATGTTTAAGATGTGATGGATTTGGTTGTTAAAGAAACCAAAAGTGAAATGGAAATCCCACATGAAGTGAAACCAATTCTAAAGGAATTTGTGGATCTTGTGCTCGAGGAAATACCTCTTGTGTTGCCATCTACGAGGGATATTCAACATAAAATATATCTTATACTTGGTTTGGTTTCCTAATACATGAATTAGCCTACATAATAAACCTAAGGAGCCTAAAGAGCTTAAAACACAAGTTGATGATTTGCTTGAAAAAGGGCTTGTTCAAGAGAGTAAAAGTTCTTATGTGGTTCCCATTATGTTGGTACATGAAAAAGATGGATCTTGGAGAATGTGTTTTGATTGTCAAGCTTTCAACAACTTTTTGATTCATGAGAAAGTAAGATTCAACATAGGGCAAAGAGTGGAGCAATATGAAAAACAAGCAAATGAAGGTTATCAAAGGTTGATATTTGACCTAGGAGGATGGGTTCGATTACACATGATAAAAGAGACTTTTTTGATAAAGAGGTGTTCCAAGCTAAGCACAAAAATAGATGATCCTTCCAAGATTATTAATTATGGAGAGAGTGCTTACAAGTTGAAGTTGCCCGATGACTATGATATGTCACCTACATTCAGTGTTAAGGATTTGAAGCCTTATCATGGTGAAGACTTGAGGGCAAATCGTTTTTCCCCAGCTATGAGATATATGAGCATCTTCACCAACCATTGGGAATTTGGGCTTGATTATGGAAACTTCAAATTCGGAAGGTTGTGAAGCCTTAGAGACATGATTTGGAATCTTGTTACTATTTTGATTTGGAGTTGTTTTATTATATAAAGATTTGTTCTCCAAGTCCAAGTAGTATTTTCTTTATTTAATATTAGAAAGTTTGTTTTCCTAGTCAAAGTAAGAGTTGCTATTTCTTTTTAGAAAGATTTTCTTTTAGGAGTTGCTTTATTTAAATTAGAAAGTCTTATTTTCCAAGTCAAAGTAGGAGTTTCTTTATTTGTTTTAGAAAGTATGGGGCCTATATATACACCACCACCACCTCTAATGTAGTCTTTTGATAATCAGTTCAAGTTTAATAATATTTTCAGATTTTTTTTTTTAAGAATTCTCTCTTGTTCTCTTATCTCTTGGATGAGTTCCTTTGAGTGGTGAGTTCATTGCTTCTTATTCTTTGGTGGATTCCTTGGGTGGGAAGTATATCTTTTGTTATATTATCTCTTGGGTGGATTCCCTTGGATGGCGAGTTCGTAACCATCCTGGGTGGATTGTGGTGGCCAGTAAGTATCCATCCTCCTCTGACCTCCTTCATCCAGTCATGTTTTTTTGTTTAACTTTACTGTGTAAGATTTCGCCTCAATTCAAAACTTTCCAAATCAATAAAACCTTTCCAAATACTTTGTTTCACTCTAGGAACAATAAAAACCATTATCCCTAACCTTAGAAAAACCCAAAATTCGTGTATATCTACAGCCTACTTTAGAAAAACCCAAAAACCGTAAATTACCTCAAAACAAGGTTGTTTTGCATCAAACCAAACCCTAACATTTCCAAACCTAAAATATTTCATTCTAAACCGCAATTCAATCATATATAAACCCTAAACTAGCTCTATAACCTTTGAGATCAGACTTATCCCTTACCCATCAAAGTTCTATCTCAAAACTCTAACTTATTTAAACCGTTAGATCATCCATCACGGTCTTATCCTCACATCACTACCGCATTGGGATGGGAGAGAGGTGTGCATTAATAAAAGTAGCTTTTAAATTTCCTATTTTATAAGATTGAACAACTGCTATCAACATTGAAAGTCTTTCTTCACTCTTCTACTGAGAATAGATCATTTAGCTTGGAAGGTCTGTTTAAGCTACAAGGTGCATCTGTCCGATGTAGTGTCATGTGTTGAGTTTCCTTAGATGCCTTCCTAGTGTCCGTCTTTCACCGTTTTCGTCTTTCCATTCTCTTGTGGTTATAAAATTAACTTCTTATACTATCCAAAACATGAAAATTGACCATTTCACGTGTAATTTTAAATTTTTATTTCAAAATTTATTTTCTCAAAATTTAAGAAAAATTATTACTAAGATTAAGAAAGAGAAAATCAAAATTAAATAGGTAAAAGAAAGGTAAGAATAATTAGTTCAAGCTCAATGATAAGTTTTTTTTGTATATTGCTTAAGCAAAAGAAAATTATGAAAAAAAAAATAAAGCAATAATGATAAGTTTAAGTTTAATGGTAACTTTCTATCACATCTCTCATTCTATCCTTTTTATGTAGAGAAATTATGAACAATCTAAACTTACAATTTGTTGGATTTTTCATTATAAAATGAATGTGAGTTTTATATTTTCTCAATAAATTTGTCCTAAATATTTTTCATAAATCAAACCAATCTTTTTTAATTTTATTTTGAAAGAAATGTCAAACCAATTTAAAATTTATGAATGCACCAAATATAATTTAACTCAAAAAACTGATATTTACTCATAAAATTTGACATTTTTGGGTATAATATTTACATTAAAAACCATTATCATTTCCATTATTCCATATGCACTTCATAACCCAATGAAGCCTTTCTTTCGTAGTAGTTAGTTTTTACATGAAGATATCTCTTCAAATATAGGAAGCCTTTTTGTTCTAAGTGAAGCAATTTCATTCAATAGCTTATCATCAATTATTGGGCTCAATTTGGGCTTCGCAACTTCAGAGCCTGGAAGTTTACCTTCAATACTTCATTAGAACTAAATGGGCCTTTGTTTTCGGGCTTGCTTAATAAGGCAACGGGCTAAGTTGCAATACTTCAAGCTCCATTTTCAGTGCTTCTCTTCTCTTCTCCTCTCTCTATTGCTTTTGCAGAATCAACAATGAAGTTAGCTATGATTCTCTTCTTGTGTTCCTTTATTGGTCTTATTCTTTCTTCCACTGCCACCTTTGCTCTCAACATTGGTGTTTAAGCCACATATATATGCCTCCATTACTTTGGTATCTTTATATCTCTTCCTCTTCTTAATTTGTCCAACTTTTTCTTCTAAATAATAATTTATTCCACTTTCTTAATTTACACCTCCAGAGTAAAGAATGCGGTAGAAAATGTGAATATGAATTCAGGTACCCCTTTTCTTTTTTTTCTTTTTATTGTTTTTCCTTTCCCCTGTTTAATGGGCTCTCATCAGTTTTTTTTTTTTCAAATTATTTTTTTCCTGTGAATGGTAGTGCCTCCACTTTTGATATATGGCAACTATTGTGGACTACTATATAGTGGGTGCTCTGGGGAGAAACCATGTGGTGATTAATCTTCACATATATAATTGTGATTCCATTTATATGGTCAATGATATTGAATTTTAGCTACCTTGTCTTCATGTGTTTCTTTCACAAATATAATTAAATGAACATACTTTTAGAGGTCTATCATTATTATCAAATATGCATGATGATCACAATGAACTAAGTTTGGACGAATAGTAAAACCTTGTTCTTGCCTAAATTTGAAGGCAGCTAATAAGTTAAGTTTGAATGAAGAAAAAAAATGAAAATTTTGTGTTATCTTTTAAGATGTCCAAGGATATGTTGCTATACATGTTGTTTCACTGATTAAGCTTCCCTACCTCACGTCAAGTCATGAATGGAATTATAAAGAGATCATTCCTTTCTCATAGCAAAAAAACTTAACCCTTTTGTTCTCATAAATAAAATAAAATTTAAGAGTAAAGGATTTTAGTTTCTTTATGAGACAGTGAAAGAGGAAGAGAGAGAAAATCATTTTCTTTTAGACGTTTTTAATGGTAGTTTTTAGGTGTCCTTGAGGCCTGACTTAAATGGGGTATAAAAGGTTCGAGGCTCGAATCACTTGTAAGAGCATGTCTTGAATGTGATATGCAAAGTGAATAGATATATGAAAAAAGAAAAGAAAAGAGGTAGTTTTGAGACTCTCACAAGCTACTTCCTTTATTGCTCTCATGTATTGGATCTAGTTGGTCTAACTCAATTCCAACTAGGGGCGTAAACGAGTCAAGCTACTCGTAAGCTACTCGACTCATAAAATACTTGAATTCGACTAGGAGTTAATCGAGCTTCAGCAACTAAATGTGTTGTGAGTTGAGTTTAGAAATATCATGATCTCGACCCAAGCGCTTATGAGCTTAATCAGTCAAGCTAGATGAACTCAAGTCGGAGTTCAAAGTATAGTGTCGAGTTTTGTCAAGTCGAGTTCAAGTAGCTCGACTATTTTTCGAGTTGAGTTTCAAACATCTAAAAACATGATCCATGAGTTTAAGTCGAGTTTTGAGTTTTTTAATCGAGTTGAGTTTGAGCTTGGCTCTGTATCAACTTCGACAGTATGTTTACCCTAATTCCAAGCATTAGAGTTGTGAGATGATCCATTATTAAAGGAAGGAACTCATGATTAATGACTTAGACTTGTTCATTTGAGACAATCAAAAGTTCTTTTTAAACTAAAATTTACGAATCCAAAACCATTTATAAAATATATAGAATAACATTTTATTTGAAAATATAAAAGTACTCTTAACAAATTTTCTATGTTTTCAAAATTATTTTTCATGCAACGTTTTAGTTTTAGTCATTTTTAATGGTTTTATAATGATTTTTTTTTTTAAAAACAACTCATGATTCTTTTTTATTTTTAAAATTAGAAAATTATTTTCCATTTAGTAACATGGTTTCTTTGTTTTTATTTTTTTATAAAAAATATAACATTTAAAAAAAAAAATTATCAAGCAGACCTCTATGTTTATCCAACTGCCAAAAAAATATTTTTTCTCTTTATTAAAAATTATAGGTGTCTTAAATAAATTAAAAGCATTTTTTAAATTGTATAGGGTAATCCCAAAACTCCATATGGGTTTGTAATCGTCTCACAACAAAAGGTGAAAATAATGGAGGAATTATATTAAGATGTTATGAAACACCAAAAAGAATAAAAATAGAAGTAAAGTCCCTCAAAACATTAAAATATGTGATTTTTTCAACAAAATAATAAAAACATGTAGTTCGATAGTAAACCCCTTATTAAGACAAAAATGTCACTTCGTGTTGAGAGCTTTGTACACAATAGTAATGTAACATATTCACTATATTAATGTAACATATATTTGTCTAATATAATAGACTCTTTGCTCATTGTAACATATTTTTGCTTGATGCAAGGGTCAAAATTTATTTTAAAATTTTTTAATTTCAAAATAAGGATCTTGAAGCGACAACTAGATATGTTTTCTTTTTCAATTATTGCTCCAGGATTTGGCATGTTTTCTTTTTCTTTTTGTTGATATCTTTTTTTTTTCTTGTATTTCTTAGAAAAATGATATCACTACAAGAACTGAGACTTTAGGTCATTATAACAATCTGTCACTAAATCTTATCTTGTCGTGACAAAAAATAATAGTCACAGTTGAATGAGACCATGACTAGGTGTCACAATAATAGGCGTGGGAAAAACGTATTGGTCACGGTTTCGTAAGTACTTGTGATCAAATAATCCCTTTATGGTGAAGGTCATAATTATTCCATGACACAAAGTGATGTGTGCATTTTTCTTTTTCAAATGATTTAGTGACGGTCAATTAATTTAGCGTGACTATTTATCGACTTATAATTACACTCGATGTGACACCTCAAAACCACGAGAGTATAAGTTGGTAAATTTATCAACTGCAGATTTCTACATGGGTCATTCTTGCGCCTAGTCATAGTACCCGATTGGTACACCAATAACTTCCGTGGATCTGGGGATTGCTCGTCACCACCTCGACCGTCCCTTCAAGAGACCCATTCATTCATATTTAAGTTAAAAAAATGAGAATAATACACTTCATCTGATCAGTAAAGTTTGATCATGACTCTCTCTTACCATTGTACATACGACTGCTCGAGGCGCATCTTGACCTTAACTGCAATCCACGACTTCATGCGGCGTAGTCCTGGTGTAGACTACACTACAGAAAGGGTTGTCCCATAAAGGGTGAGTCCATGCAGCAAGAATACTTCTATAGAGTACTTAGCTAAGTGCACGTACGATGTCAGCTCATCATTTCAAATCAAATTCCGTAACGTGCAGTTACATATGGAGATCCCTACATGCTATGCTATGAAATGAGATGCGACTCATCATGTACCATGCGCTTGAGTCCTCACTGACTCCCTCACACAATGCCTAAGCTCATGTGTGAAAAACCGTCATTCTAGATGACATCCAATGATCATTTTTAAAACAAATTTCATTTGTTTATAAACCCAACTTTTTGGATAATCATCCACAATGATAATTTTATATTCAAAGTGTGCACCTTTTTGTAGTAGGGGATTTTGGTGTCTCCTTTGCGGGCTCCTTAAACCGAAACTACTTTTCGGCATTTCATCGTTGGGGACTATGTCAGGCCGTAGTGACGAGCTTTTCGCGGGGAGGATCACATTCCTTAACTGGCGATACCGACACATATTTTCTTTACAATTTTAATCAATCATGCGACTCTGTTGGACGTTGTCCCATTTACCGAGTCCACCAAATCAAACACCAAACGCAATGTCAATTTACTAATCATGCACTCACATCCATTTAATGCGATGTCCCCGTGCATATGCAATGCAATATGCCATTGCATGTTATATCATGTCACATGCATAATGAATGCTATATGAGACATTTACATACCATATTTTATACTCAGTATCATGGATAACTATATCAATCGCATATAATTTACATTCATCCATGTCAATATACCTAAACACATATATAAACATAAATCAACACATAATCCTGCATGTTAGCACAAAAAACAATCCATACGGGTTGTAAGCGGGCCACAAACTGACCCATGACCATTACAGACGCGGAAGGCTGTCACAAGCAATGGGCTACACGGACCATGGAGGCAGGCCACAAAATAGTAGAAATTATCGTCTGACTCTTTGAAAGAGTGAAATGCCCAACTCTTGTTTCAGTACAATTAATGGAATATGGTTAGATTATAGACTCGGAAAGCTCATAAGTAAAAACGCCTGAGCTCGAAGAGTTTGGACGAAAGTTATGTGGAGTCAAAGTTGAAGTTACCGATTTCACATGGAGTGAAATTGTCCGAGCTTGAGTCCTTGTATAAATAGGTACTATATGGAACAAATGCCTAATCATACTTCATGCCAAGTATCATGGATAATTGTATCTACTGCATATAATCCACAACCATCACAAAACTCATGTCAATATATCATAATATGCATAAATCAACATGATTAAAAAACACAATCCAGCATGTCACTCAAACCAGCAACAACACACAAATAGGGTCTTCAAGTTCAGACCCTAATTATCAAGACACACAACTTGTTCCAGAACTGTAGTCCTGGAGGCATAACTGACACTAAAATCAGTCATGGAGTCATCGAAGCTATCTGGAAACTATCTAAACTTAACCCCATATTTAGGACTTAACTATATGGCCATTGATGACCCTTAAGTGAAAAGGAACCAGTGTAGGAGAAACCCTTACCTCTTGGAGAGTGAACAAAGCTTGCTCCTTGGTCCGCCGAACACCAGAAAAAGATGGAGGAAGAAGTTGGTCCTCCCCCCTTTCTTCTTCTCTTTCCTTTCTTTCTTTCTTCTCATTTCTTTCTTTCTTCATTTCTTTTCCTTTTCTTCCTTTTCTTTCCGTTCTACACTTCTCCCTCCAAACTGATCTGCATCTCCCACTTCCTACTTGGTTCTTATGGCTTGAAGAAGCCATTTGTCTTCCACTACTGCTTAATGGCTTGACACATGGCTTTTACTATGCCATGTGCCATGCTTATGCATGGCACACATTGCCTTACTAAGCTATGTGTCCTCTACCTCGTCACCCCTTTTCCTAGTGGGACACTTGGCACTCATAATGCCAAGTGTCACTCCGGTATGGCCTGTGTCATCATGCCACATGTCGTTCGACCCATGTTGCATCGAAAAACATGAAATTTATTTGTCACGGAATTGATGAGGAATTTGTCAGTAACTAGTTTCATGAATGAATTGATAGTGAGGTTCGTTTCATCATCCGAGATCTAGAAAGATTTCTAGGTTTGCAACCTGTACCATAACGGTAATTGATCATTTTGCAAAAGATTTCAAAATTTACCTAAGTTTTCACATTGATTAGTGCTCAAAAAGTGTTATTTTGAACCCTATTTATTATAGGTTTTGAGTGCTTTTTGTATACTAATCATCTAATTAACAGTGGCATGTTAGGTCCTTATTATACTGCGGTAGCGTGCAATGGCTATTTTTGTAGTTTTTTTCAAGCTATTTATGCCAAAATTGTTGAGTCAATCTATCACACCTCGAAATATACCCTAGTCGTTTTCGACATGTTTAGGGTATATTATAAGCTAAGTGGAATTTTTTCGGAAATAAAACGATAGACCTTGAAATTAATATGAGAGCAAAGGGGTAAATATGTAATTTACCACTTGAGGACCTAGTGGTCATAAAAGGGAAAGACTAGGGGTTAATGTATAAAATGCTTGAAAATGAAATGCAAATAGAAGAAGTTATGTGCTTAAAGGAAATTAGAGAGACTTAAAACCAAAAAATGGGTTTATTTGTCTTGCGAACATGGCCTTAACTTCAGGCTCATATGGATAAGAGCAATTGGTCTCTCATTTTGAGAGACCAAAGCGTAGAAGAAGAGAAGAGAGAAGAGAAGGAAAAGAAGAAGGAAGAGGAAGAGAAGAAGAAGAAGAAAGGAAAAGCGAAAAGGTATGGAACTATAGTATTAGTATGAAATCTAACATTAGTATGGAATTGTATGGATCTTTGGATGGGATTATGTATTTGGACCATGAAGTAAGGGATTTATATAGTTTTCAAACCTAGGGTTTGTTAGGATCATCAACCTAGATTTCTGAAGTAGTTAGTAAAACCACAAATAGTGCAAGAGAAGAGTATGGAATCCTCCACTTTAAGGTTGGATTCATGGTTTAATTCGATAATGGAGTTGGGGTTAGAACGACCTAACTAATCCTTATGTTTAGTTGTGTATGGGTTATGACCCGTATTAGAGTTGTTTTAGGGTAATTTATGAAAGGTTTTGAAGAAAGATATGTATTGAAGATGATTTGAGTAAATTGTGGTTACAAGATGAATATGGAGTGGTTTTGAAGTGTGTATTGGTATTGAGTTGGTTGGGTAGAAAAATATGGAAAAATGGGAGAAAAACCACCTTTTCTGGTAAATTTCGAGGGGTGGTACCGGTACCAAACAGAGTGGTACCGGTACCATAAGTGTTTTGTCAACTATTTTAGACCAGTGTTCGTATTTTGGCCATAACTTGGTAATTTCTTGTCGATTTAGGTGAGTTCAGTGTGGTTAAAATAGACTTGAGAAAACAAACATCCTAAATAAAGTGCACAGCTAATTGGACTCTATTTGTGAATTGATATTTTTTTTTTTTTGAGAGCCTTAGAGAGAGAGAGAAAAGGTGGGGCTATGTTCAAGCGATTTGCTAGTTTTGATCGTGATGGGGTTGTTTAGGACATAACTCAGTTTCGGTGCTCCGTTGGGAGATTCGGTTGGAGAAGAATACTTAGCATTGTAGATTCAAAGTACAAGAACCAGTGTCAAATATGGAGTTAAGACCCTTGAAAATGGGTATTTCAAACCGTTCCTAGTGTAAAAAAGGCAAAATGACTAGTTTGGCATAAAAATTCCATAACTTGAGTTTGGATGATTCAATTGGAATGATTCCAATTTCTAAGTAAAGTAGATTCATAGAGGAACAATAATACATGAATGATGTGTAGACCATAAATATCTTTGTACAAGTATATGAAATGCCATATGTAATAGGCATGAAGCAAAGAAAGATACGAAACCATAATATGGATAGTGTGTTCATGAAACATGAAAACGAGGCGAAACATGAACATGACGTGAAAGGAAATACATGTGACACATAATGTGGCTAAGAATGCTTACTAATTATTGCATGCAGATAAAATAGATTATATATGATTATTATCACATATAATTGTAGAACTGCCTAAGACTAGTTATTGAAAGACATGGCACCTATGTTGCGTGGGCAGGCACGTATAGTACTTTGGTACTCTCTAATTAGTGCGACGGCACTCGTGATCTTGACACATTAGTGCCGGTGCTCTCTGATTGAGTACTTGATTACTCTCGATTAGTCGACACTCACGGCGTAGCCCGGCATAATGGTACTTCGGTACTCTCTGATTACTACTTTGGTACTCTCGATTAGTGCGTGACACTCTGTCGATTAGCGGCACTCCACAGCGTGCTCACGACCTCCGATCTTGTATTGGCCCGTGGTGCCATGTCTTGTGTGGTATGTCCGTAATGCCCCGGTCTGAGCAATCCAAGCGGTTATATGATAAGGGATTGAATAGAATAAGAATAAAGAAATGCACATCGTTAAGTTAGAATGTACCTACAATTCTCTGTATAAGTATAAGGATTACGCCAGTACCTACGAATTTTATAATGTCTGATTCATTTATGTAGTACCTCTTAGTACCTACGTATAAGGATAAGGTTTTGTAATTTGCCCTCTGGTACCTCAGGTATAGCTACGGATAAGTATTATCTCTATGAACCCTCTTTATTTATCCAGAACAAGTATGAGGATTACATGTCTAGTATAAGATGAAATACGAAATTAAGTTAAAGTGTCTGGTATAGATCTGAAATACAGAATAAGCTACATAACAGAGCATAAGATCCGTAAGAGTGATAAGATCAAGTAATACAAGGAATAAGCTCTGTAACACAATTATAAGATCAAGTAAGGCAGTATGCTTTCTGTAATACAAGTATAAGTTCAGCTAAGACAAGTATAATGCTCCATAACCATAGTATAAGATCCGAAATACAAGAATAAGCTCTGTAACACAAGTATAATTTCCGTAAGACCAGGATATGTTTCGTAGTACAAGTATAAGATACAAAGGGTAAAATTGTAAGTTACGTAGTACCTGCAGATTGCTTTCTTGTAACTCTGAGAGAGATGCGGATAAGTATTGAGTCGACAGGAAGTTCAGTAGATGTCTGCTGGGAGATACGAATACGTATCGTGCGATGCAAGTACAAGTATGTGTCTTTTGGGAGGTTGAGCAAGTGAGTACTTACGGGTACTTAGTAGAATAAGTTCCTTAATATCTCTGTAGTACTACGGGTACCTCCCGAACAAGTGTAATCTCCCAGTAGTATAAGTATAAACCTATGGTATAAAGTATAAGCATGAGTACCTAAGGGTACCTGCAATATAAGCAAGCTCTCTGTAACTCCTACGGGAGATGCGAACAAGTATAAGATAGATAGAAATATGGTATGTAGATAGATTACCCTCCGTCCTAAGTATATGTATAAGTTCAGTGCCGTTTACGAGGAATCTGAATTAGTATGTGTCCTACGGGAGATAAGTATAAATATATGTATAAGCTTAATACCGCATACGAGGAAATCTATATAAGTATGTGTCCTACGGGAGATAAGTATAAGTAGGTGTCCTACGGGAGATAAGTATAAGTATTCTACGGAGATAAGTATAAGTATGTGACCTTTACGAGGAGATGAATAAGAATAAATCTGTAAGTGTAAGATCGAGTAAGTATAAGTTTGTTATAAGTATAAGTTCGATCTGGTATATAGAGAAATCCAAACAAGCATAAGTTTTGTTACAAGGATAATTATGTATGTAAATGTGTTATATGAATTCATAGAAGATTATGATATCATTCTTGTTAGATATTTATTATGATTCGATTATAAATGCATGTCTTGGTATAAGTTATAAGATCGTTTCCTTTAAACGTAAAGCTTAGCATGGGTTTTAATGCATTGTGAGTCTGAGCATGACATCTGCCGATCTTAAGCATCTGAATTTGGAGCGGCCTGTAGTAGGGTTCATCACAGTATGTTCCGCGCTCTGATTTGTAAATGTAAAAGTACAGTTTTTGTATATGTAAATGGGACTTAGTATATGTGTATAGATTTTGATGGACACCACTCCGGTGGTAGTTCTTTTTTATATGTAAATGATTTTTGTTATTACAGAAATTGTTTGTATAGCCACAGGTACAAGTTTAGCTCTACGAGAAAAAAAAGCAATTAAGAGGTCGGTATAAGTCTCACGCCCCTCTTTCGCCTAGGCGGGGAATCGAGTGTGACCTGATCAGCTCATGAAGAATTCGAGTCAGGCTTCGGCATTGCATATTAGAAGCCTTGAAGGAAGGAGGCGAAAAAACGAGGAAGAAAATGGAGCACATCAAGAATTTGCAAGGTTCACGAAGTGGCTTCTGTGGCACTATTC
This sequence comes from Tetrastigma voinierianum, assembly GCA_016808115.1. Taxonomy (NCBI): domain Eukaryota; kingdom Viridiplantae; phylum Streptophyta; class Magnoliopsida; order Vitales; family Vitaceae; genus Tetrastigma; species Tetrastigma voinierianum. Next base: position 434,576 of record JAEQBH010006200.1, read on the forward strand.
ATCATCTGTGCCTTATTAACCCTCCCGGCCCGACTGTTCACCTTTTCTTGCGGTTTGTATTTGTGACCTTTATTTACATTCTTTGATTTCTTCCCATTTGTCCTTGTAATAGTGAAATGCTTTGTTGTTTTGGTAATTTTGCTTGTCTTGGTGGCTATATAAGCCCATTTGTATGCTTGTAAAGGGACGACTTTTTGCCGGTGAATAAACTTTGGGGCTCGGTTCTCACGCTTTTCCTTTTCTCCGTTTTATTTCCTTTTCTCTCCCTTTCGGCTGCAAACCTCCTCGAGGATGACAACTTGAGAGGATGGTTGGCTCAGACCTCTGCACTTTTCTCCTTGAAGAGGAGGGTTCTTGTGGGGTTTGGGTAACTCACGGTTCTCTGTTTTTAACGCACGCATTTATGGGTATTTATGTTCTATTTCTCTCAATCTAGGTTTAAATCTCTTAAATGTACCTTGATGGATCAGTATTTGACAATCTTTTAGGGTTCAATGGATGCTTATTGCTAGATCCATTAAGATTCATTAGTTGCCCTCTATTTGTCACTGTAGGGTAGATTTATGAGATGAGTATTCACTGTCGGGGAACATTTATGCTCTGTAAATGTTGTTTTGTAAAATGGAAAATCATAGGGTTTAGTTTTTAAAGCTAAATGAAGATCGGTTAGGAAATATTATAGGTCATCACTCCGGCGTGAGTAAACCGAGAACCCCCACCGTGACCTTTTGAACTCAAATCCGGCTGACCTGACACTTGAGGATTATCTTTACATTTTATTGTATTTAAATTCGATTTTTCACATAAAACCCCATTTGTTTTTCTGAAACCTTAAATCCAAAGTGGAAATTCACCATTTTGGCCTTGATTATGAAGTCATTTTGTCACGAAGAAAACCCATCCAGGTTGAGCCTTAGAGCCACTATCTGCGGTAGTAATGTTCTGATAGGAGAAGGTGGGTTTATAAATATTGTTGATTCGGATCACCACCTGCGTAGCGCGAATCAAATGGCGCCGGATGAGGATTGTAAGTGCAAATGATGACCCGGTGACTTGTGATCCTCATCACGAAGTGGTAATTTTCTTTATTTTTATGTTTTGATTTCTGGCGGTTGTCAATTTTGCTTCTTTGTTATTTTTTTTTTTAGTTAACATAACCCTTTTTTTGGTAGAATTGTTTTCCTTTTCCCTTATTTGGTGTACGCCTTGTTCTTGTTCTTGGAGGAACATGTTGATGGGTAAAGGAATTACGAAGCGGGGTTAATCAAAGTCGATTTTCGGGAACACGAATTTGGTGAATCATGACTAAATGGAAGGAGAGCAATCTGATAGTACTCGGTGGAGAGAAACCCTAGTGCATATATATCGATGAGGATTAGAGAACCTTCCGGCGGCGGGAATCGACAACGTGGAGAAAATAAAACCATTTAGGTCAACGAGGGCCCATGAAATCCTCCATGGATGAGTGCACCTTTTAAGCGTGTTTCCACAACTAATGCACCATATGATCACAACCTTAGTTGGGAGAACCACACAAATTCCTCATGGAATCGAGACCTCCAGTATACACCTCCTGCTCCTCCATTATTATGCCTTAACTCCTCGACTCTCTGACCTTGGTTGACATCTTCGAGTTGAGCAAGCGTGCAGACTTGAGCAAAGCCCAATTGGATAATTTCATAGGGAGGCGGAGGGCGAGTGAATGTCAGGCGATCGAAGTGACACAGTGGAGAGCTCCACGAATAAGAGGTGGATGGGTTCAGGCGAAATTGATCAGAGGAGATTTGACATCTGCAATGATCCATCTCAAAGCTCACCAATTAACTTGTTCATCAAGAGGAGGAGAATCTAGAGGAAGAGTGCTTGACTAACCTTGGTGGGTGGGTGGGCTTCGTGCAGTAGCTTCTTCGGAGGAATTAAATGCAGAACGTTGGGGGCTCTAAGGGTACTTGTGAGGAAGCGGGAGCGGAGGAATGGGCGGGAGGAGCTTGAAACATCCTTCACTCCATCCCCATAAATTTGGATGAGTGCCCTTTACTTGACCCAGAAAAACAAGCCTTGCCCGGTCCATCTTGCTTTACATCGCACCGCGTACAGCACACGAAACACTATGTGAACCATCCATTTACCTTGCACGCCCCTCTGAAACCTCAAGAAGTTGATGGCCTTTGTTCGATGTTGCCAACTGCGCCGAGGCGATGGCATTTGCTCACCAGCGTGGCACGATGGATGGTTGGTCTTCGAATGCGAACATGGAGCACACGGACCTGCGACATTTCTACAAGCTGCCGGATTCCAAAAGCCTCAGACTTGAGAAGCGGTTTGGGGTATAGTCTCCCACACTTTTTGTTTTCATTTTCTTGTCTCATTTATTTTATTTTATTTTGTTTTGATTTCTTTAATTTTTCTTTTTAGATTGTCTGGTACGGTTAATCTTTGTTATTAACTTAATTTTCAATTTTTAACGATTTTTATAATTTTTGTGTTATTTTTGCGAGTTTTTGAGGTCACGAAGGTCACAGAAGTGCGGAGCAATTTCGGCGCATTGTCACGAATTACTGTAATAGCGAATCGCCTTGTTGCGCCATCTGTAATTTTTCGAAAGTTGCTGCTTCCCATTTTGTTTAACCATGCTTTTCATCGAACTTCAGTTTTAGACGTTGTTGAATGCTTGTTGGAAGATTAGAAGTGTAGAATCTAAATGCAGAAGAGCACTTTTAAAGATTTTTATGGAGGTGAAATTTAAAAATCTCTAACTAGTCACCCACTCTTTTCTTTTCTTCTTCTAACTTGTTCATTTGAAGCCCAAACGGGGTGAATAAGGTGTCGATGGAAATCTTGCGAAGTCTCATATCCAACAATGAGAACATCTCATCAAGGAGGTAGCACTTTCTTCTCTAATGTTCCAATTCGAGCCCCATTGCGGACAATGAGATATTTGGTTGGGGGGGGAGTTAGCGAAGGAAGTGGCTTTTGCATTTATGTTTTTATTACTATTTTGAGCAAGCCATTTTGTGATGATCGGAGTGAAAACTATTTGTTTTTCCTTTATTGAAGGCGCTATACTATACAACTCACTTTTCAAAATTGCACCCATTTTTTTTTTTTTTTTTTTTTTTTTGTGTTTTTCTGACACCTTGAGTTGAAAAATTCGAAACTTTGTCTAATCCAGTGATGTTAGATTGGTTCCATGCTTAATGAGTGGATGATTAGTTGAATTCTTCTTGATTTGAGCCGTTTCTTCACCTTCCTTCTTTCCTACGATGCGCATCGAGGTCTCTTCAATAACCTGAAAAACTGCCTAGCCTCCTAAGCCTTACAAAAAACTATCCTAGTTTCATTGACCACCTTTAATAGGTTAAGGTCCCCCATGAAAAGAAGGCCAATGTGTCTTCCAAATGAAAAAGAAAAGAAAAAGAAAAGAAAAAGAAAAGAAAAAGAAAATAAAAAGAAAAACAATCGCAAAGCTTTGCCTTGAGAAACGAGAAACACGTCAGGGGTTTATGGCGAAAGCAACTAAGCAGGTGCCACTAGCGGTTGGAGCCACTTGGAGCAGTGCTCGCTACATGGGTGGATGGGTGGAGTTTAGCGAGTTGTAGGTGCTGGAGTTTTGAAATCATTCGGAGTCCGGGGTGAAATCATTAGTGGTCGAAAGACACTTATGACATGATGCCACTAAACTGGTGGTTGCAGGAGTCATCGGTGGATCCAGTTACATGGACTTTGTGAGGTCGATTCTCGACATTGCACTTACAACACAAAAGGATTGTGGAATAATAGTGGGTCCCCGATCTATTTAGGTTGGTTAGTGTCTTAAGTGTGGCGGTAGCTTGGTTGGGAGAGTGCGGTTCGATGGTTTATTGTTGAGAGCGTCAGACAAACACTTAGATTTTGGTGGAAGTTCTTAGTTGGAGTCTTTGAGAGGGAGCTCTTTTGATACTTTCGATGTTGTATGGTATTCATTCTCTCGAAGATGGTTATTTGGCAAGGCTTTGATGATTCTTATAGGTTGGGCTGCTCATTCACAACCTTTTGAAATGTGCTTTGTGAATATAATTTTGTTATTGTTTTGTATGCTCTCTCTTCTTTCTTTTAATAATTGCTAAGGGACTAGCAATGTGTGGGTTAAGTGTGATTAGTGCTCAAAGTCTTATTTTGAACCCTATTTATGATAGGTTTGAGTGCTTTGTGTACTAATCATCCTAATTATTGATTGGCATGTTAAGGTCCCTATTATACTATTGATCGCATTCTGTGGCTATTTTTGTAGTTTTTGCAAACTATTTATGCCAAAGTTGTTGAGTCAATCCAAGCATGAAGAATTCGAGTCAAACTCAGCATTGCAGATCAGAAGCAAGAAGGAAAGAGGAGCAGAAAACAGAAGAAAATGGAGCATAACAAAAATTTTGCAAGGTTGCGAAATTGGCTTCCAGCCGACCTTTGTTCATCCTGACACTATTACCCCTCCAACCCTTTGTTCGGTTTGACGTTGTGACCTTTTTGTTGCATTCTTTTGATTTCTTCCCATTTTGTCCTTGTAACAGTGAAATGCTTTTGTTGTTTTTGGTAATTTTGCTTGTCTTGGTGGCTATATAAGCCATTTGTATGCTTGTAAAGGGCGACTTTTTGCCGATGTGAATAAACTTGGGCTCCAGTTCTCCGCTTTTCCTTTTCTCAGTATCTTTCCTTTCTCTCCCTTTCTCCATTTGCAAACACTCCTACGAGGATGGCTTCAGAGGATGGTTGCTAGACCTCTGCTCCTTGAAGGAGGGTTCTTGCTAGAGGTTTGGAGTAACTCACGGTTCTCTGTTTTTAACACGCATTTATGGGTATTTATGTTCTATTTCTCTCAATCTAGGTTTAAATATCTTAAATGTGCCTTGATATGGACCGAGTATTTGGCAATCTTTAGGGTTCGAGTGGATACTTATTGCTAAAATCACTTGAATTCCCTCAGGTGCCCTACATTTATCCTTTGTAGGGTAGATTTATGAGATAGTATTCAACAGGAACATTTATGCTCTGTAAATGTATTTTATAAGGAAAATCATAGGGTTTAGTTTTTAAGCTAAATAGAAGATCTGTTCGGGAAATGACTATAGGTCCATCCTCCCCAGTAGAAATAAACTGAGAACCCCCTGTGACCTTTGAACCCCAATCAATGACACAGCACTTGATTCTCTTGCATTTATTATTTAGAATTCTAGTTTTCACCATCAAAACCTCCACTGTTTTTACAAAAACCTTAAATCCAAAGTGAAATTCACCATTTTTGGCCTTCAGTGTAAATCATTTTGTACGAAGAAAACGTACTGAGTTCGACCCTGAAGTACTATCACTGCGATGGTAATCTTGCATGGCGTAGGAATTAGGTTTATAAATATTGTTGATGGATCACCCTATTGTGGCACGAATCACACATTCTTCCCCCCTTAAAAGAATTTTGTCCCTAAAATTTACATTCACATATACATACGATCCCGACATCGTATCTTCTGATATTTTTTATCAAATATTAAACAATGCAGATTATCCTTAAATAGGAAAGGATAATTGGTGCGCATCGATATCTCACGTTCCCCCGTAACCACTTCCTCACTCTGGTCTTTGCCACAACACCTTCACTAGCCTCGCAGGTCTTCACGTCATGAGCCTGATCTCGGCTATCCATAATACGCCTGAGTCCTGCGAGGTCCCAGTTATGCCAATGATAAGCTGTGCGATCCGCGACATGAGGTTGGATTTGAAGTGTACTTCCAAATCACGGAGACATGGAATACCTCATGGACACTCAATAAACTTGGCGATAATGCCAACCAATACGCAACTGTGCCCACCCTCTCGAGTATCTCAAAGGGCCCGATAAACCTCAGTGATAGCTTTTCACCCTTCTTGAACGATCCTCCTCTCTTGGGCGCATCACGCTTGAACACGTGATCACCACCTCGAACTCTAAAGTCATCAGCCTTTGTTAGCTTAGCTCTTCTGAAGCTTTGAAGCGGTGAAGTCATAGTATCAAATCCACATTCTCAGAGAAGGTGTCTCCCAACGATTAGGACCGGTGGTGGATCTCTCATATACGTCAAACAATAGGAGATCGACATGGCCTCTTATATAAGGCCTAAATGGGTTATATCGTATACTCACGATATTGTTGTGCGAATTCTAATAAGGGTAAATGCTCTTCCCAGCCACCCTTGATATGCAGGACACATGCCCATATCATGTCCTCTAAAATCTGGATGGTCCTCTTTGACTGGCCATCCGTCTGTGGATGAAAAAAAGTGCTCATCATCAAGTGTGTCCACTATAAGCTCTTTAGGCTTTCTAAAATGGCCAATCATCTGGAATCTCGATTAAATCTGATAAGAGAATGACCTCCATCTGTCGGATGATCTCTCATATGTACAATCTGCCAGAATTCCTCAGTGTGAAGGTCATCGTAGCGAGAAAATGTCTTGAACTTGGTGAGTCGGTCCACTCTCACCCATGCCACATCATTCTTCTACGATGTTCATGGCAAGTGAGTCACAAAATCCATCGTGATATGTTCCTACTTCCACTCCATTACTTCCAATAGTGGAAGAATTTCTTGGCCTCGGTGCTCGACCTTCATCTTGGGTGACACGTGAGGGCACATCGATCAGGCAGAAATCCCCATTGTCTTTAAATCCCACTCGTATCTGGTGACAAAGATCTCGGAACATCTTCATGCCACTTGGATGCACAACAAATAGAGAGCAATGGAACTCCTTGAGGATCTTTTTTCTCTATGTCGGTAGTGAGGAACTTCTGACCGTCCTGTATCAAAGTATTGCCATCGGTCATGGCTAGCCTTCTTACCGTGCAGTGTGCCAGATCTCGGATGGGCTGATATCTACGTATCCCGTCCATAAGACTGATCACTACGCTCGTAGAAGGTGTAGCCGCTCACACAAACTCCACGAGCTTGATCCGTCTTTGTCACTCTGTTTGTCCTTGACCTCGAGCATCTTCCACTCCCCGGGAAGCTACTTTAGCTAGTACTCCCAGTGACTTAGTAAGTCGTCGGCCACCACATTTGCCTTCTTTGGGATGGTAATGCAAGTGAAGTCATAATCCTACAGATACTCCCATCCATTTGTGTTGCCTCGTATTGAGGTCCGTTGATAATAAGATATGCTTGGACTTTTGTGGTTAAGACTACCTCGAAGCTGTTCACCATATAGATAGTGGCTCGAATCTTCAAAGCGAAGACTATGGTCATGACTCCATGTCATGTGGAGTAATTCAGCTTGTGGTTCTTCAAGCTGCCGAAAGTCATAGCCATTTCTGACCCTCCAGGACTTTGTAAAAGCCACATCCCGGTCAGTCCTTAGGCGCATCTGAGTACATTATGTACATCGTCCCCTTCAGGGACTATCGAATAGAATTAAGTAAAGACTCCTTTTCAATTCTGGAATGCCCTCTCGTACAAGTCATTCCACTGGAAACTTAACCTCGGCTTCGAATTGACCGTCATAAATTAAGCTAATCGGGAGAAGTCCTCGATAGTCTCTTGTAATACCGCCATTCTTAAGCTGTGTATCTCGAAGCGACTTGATTTCTCAAACTCATAACTTCTTGACCTTCTTGGGTCCAGTACACGGTGACCTTACATGTCTAAGGAGTCTCGCCTCGGTGAGCGAAACTTGCACTTCTGCCCAGACGGCATGCAAATGTTCTCCTAGGCATGGAGAACAATCCTCAAGTGATCCTCATGCTCCTCCTCTCCCGGAGCTTAGGTGAATCGAGATGTTGTCGATGAAGACTACCTGAAGTTGATCTAGATGGTACGGAACACCACATGCATGAGATCCTGAATGTTGTTAGTCACGTCCCGATCAGAACGTGTGTGAACTTGAAATGCGTCTTTGCGTCCTAAACTTTGTCTTAGGGATATTCGACCTCTGACTCTCAATTGATGATAATCGCTATGGAGATCTATCTTAGAGTAGCCAGTACCCCTCTCGATTGATCGAATAAATCATCAATCCTCGTGAAGGATCTGGAATTTTTATCATAACCACATTCAGCGTCGGTAGTCAATGCACAGTCAAAGGGTCTAGTCCTTTTTCTTAGCAAACAGAATAAGAGTGCCCCAAGGTGAAGTGTTTGGTCTAATGAAACCCTTGTCCAATAATTCCTTTATCTAGACCTTGAGTTCCTGCGGCAATCGATTGCCGTCTGTCTTGAGGTCATGAAATGAGTGTGCCCGGTGTAACTTCGATGTGAAGTCTACATCCCTCTACGGAGGTAATCCGGTAGTTCATCCGGAAAACGTCCTCATACTCTAAACTACCGGTAGACCCGACTCACATCTCTTATCGTCTTCAGTGGGCTTGCGAGTGACCATCATTGCTCGTGCTTAAGTCGTACCATTTTAGGAGTGAAACATCGTGCTTATCCTTGAAACATAACCCTGAATACGGAGTCTTGTGTGTAGGCGATAACTCTCCTACCAATCACAATCAATGATGACTCGGTGTCTTTGTCGACCAATCTATCCAGGGATGACATCGAAGAACTCAGAGCGTGTCAGTGACCCTTAGGTCCATGAGTGATGAAGTCTGAATATCTAACTAAATCGGTATATCAAACCAACACTTATCCACAGTTCTGGGAAGCATGCAACGAATTTTCCAAGGTCACCGACCTCGCTTGATTCTTTCACACATGATGCAGTAATAAATGAATGTGATGCACTATAATCAAACAGTATCTTTACCCATAGGCGATATAGCAGAAACATACCCTGAATAACCGATTGATCTGTCGCCTCAGTCTGTGGTGCAATGGCATAGGCATGCCCCTAGGTCCCTAAAGTCCTGCTTAGACACCCCTTTTTTTTTGTTCTAGCAATTCTCTCCAATCTAGACAAGTGATCTGCTATCACATTGTCACTACCCTTCTTATCCTTGATTTCAAGATCAAATTTCAGAAGCCAGCAGCGACCCATACGATCAATCTTCGCCAGATCCTTCTTTTTCCATTAGATATTTAATCGCAAAGATGATCGCGTGTATAACAAACATGGGACCCCAATATATAAGGCCTGAATTTTTCACAAGCAAATACCATTGCTAGCATTTCCTTTTCTGTGGTGGAGTAGTTCTCTTGTGCCTATTTGAAAGTTTTGCTAGCATAGTTATATGGTCTTGAATATCTTGTCAGTTTTCTGTCCCAAAACAACTCCCATTGCATAATCACTGGCATCACACATAATTTCAAACTGTTCAGCCTCGTGTCAACATAACGGAGCCGACACTAACTGATTTCACTTCAAATGCAACTAAGATGATTCATCAAAATCAAAATTTGCATCTTTTTCTAAATAGTCAAGACAATGGTCTAGAGATCTTTGAAAAATCCTTAATGAATATTCTGTAAAATCCAGCAAGTCCCAAGAAGCTTCTTATTCCCTTCACTGTTGTAGGTGACATGAAAGTTTTTATAATACACCTTGCCGTTTACTCAATCCAAGAACGTAAATTCAGGCCCCGCACAATACCTTCGCTACCATGAAATGTCATTTTTCCAAGCTTAGTGCCAGATTCTTGTCTCGCACCCTAAAGTACTGTTTCTAAGTTTTTCGAAAATCTTTCAAATCGATCCATATACTCGAGAAATCATCCATGAATACTTTCATAACCTCTTCCACCAAATTAGAAAATATGACATCATACATCTTTCTAAAGTGTGGCAAGAGCATTACATTATCCAAATGACATCCTAAAGGCAAAGGTGCCATAAGGACATGTAAATGTTGATTTCTCCCGATCCTCTGTGGCTATTGCACTGTTATAACTAGAATATCCATCAAGAAAACAAGAATGTGGAGTGCCTTAGTTGACCCTCATTCAACATTTGCTAATGAAAGGTAGAGGATAATGGTCATTTCAAAAGTGCAGTGTTTAGTTTCACGTGAGCTCATACACACTTCCATCCCGTAATAGTGCCTCAGAGGAATCAATTCATTCTTCTCATTTATCACAATGAATCCCTTTCAAGAACCACATGTACTGGGCTCACCTAAGGAATGTCTGAAATTGCATATACGAAGCCCCGCATTTAAACACCACTCAAACACCCTTTTCTCGACTACTCTTTCATTTACCGATTCAGCCTTTCTTCTTTATGCTCTATAGAAGTCTTAGCATTCTCCTCCAACGATTTTGCGTACGCATCGGCGGACTAACATTCCTTTCAAATCTTCTATAGACCAAGCTTTATTGCTTCCTTTATAATTTTCTTAGAGTCTCTACAGCTTGCTTCTTCCAAATCTTAGTTAATCCAAATTAAATGATAATTGACTTTTCCTTTCTGGTTGTGAAGAAGGCATATTTTAAATGTTCAGGCAATTCCTTTAGCATTAAACCTTTTGAACTTTTGTTTTCTTCGTTTTCTTCATAACCTGCCGATCTTTCTGCACTATTTCCCTTCTCTAATACCGAATACCGAATCTTTCGCTTGAAATCGAGTTCATAAATTCAACTTCAAGATGCTCAAGATACTGGAAATTCATCTCATTCTCATTCATTGAATTTTGAAAATTACAATCAATGGTCAGTTCAGAACTAAAAGGAATTTTTGTTTCTACAAATTCACACAAGACTTCGGAAGTTCGGGTCGTTTCGCATCGGCCACTGGAAATGCACTGCTTCATCTCCAACCTTGAGAGTCAGTTCTCCTTTTTTCACATCAATCAATGCTGCTTCTGTTGCTAAGAAGGGTCTTCCTAATAACAATGAGACTTGTTTGTCTTCCTCTATATTTATAACTACGAAGTCCATTGGAAAGACAAATTTTCCCACCTGACGACATTCAAGGATACCCTCAGTCCATTTGAATGTTGATTCTCATCTTCTAAACATGTTTAAGAATTTAGGAGAACCGGCTTCCTCCCGCTACTTTCCGCAGCCTCGAGGGAATGTACTGGAGTGATTATAAGCTTTCACTCCTTCCTTCATTCCCTTATGCTTGGGATGCAGTTCTGCTGACTTCTCCTTCTTTGTAGCTTCTGAACTGTTCTGCTCATGTTCTTCTCCAATCTCATCTTGTTTCTCTTCCTTAGTATTCTTCCTTTCTACTCTACTTTCATCTAACTCCCTGCCACTTCTCAGAGTCACTGCCATACAAATTCTTTTGATTCTTTTCCTGTGTCACTGGAAATGAATCCTACCAAGATAGCCGATTCGTACACAAGAAATGAATGAATCAACAATATTTATATACCTGTTTCCTCCCACGCCGTAGTCAAGTTACCGCGCATAGTGGTCTAGGGTCGAACACAAAGGATGGGTTGCACAAATGATTTTGAGTGAAATCAAAACCGGTGAATTAAATTCGATTTTGGGTTTTGTGAAAACAAGCAGAGTAGCTTTGAAAACCTAATGACCTGTAAAGACCGAAAGTTAAGTGGCTTTATTTGCAACCGAAAATAAAATCAAGAAAATAAGAAAAAGAGAACTTCAGCGCAGGGCCACCGATTTTAAGATCCTAGGCTAACTAAGAGCTCCCCAAGTCAAAACAACTCCTATTCAGTCAACAGCCAGATGCAAGCATGGCCCCTTGGGCTAAAAACCCCAACATTCCATTATCATTCTTTGAGGCTCAGAAGACCATCTAAAAATAACAAGGCATCTCTCACCGTTACCGCATTTCAAAGCATGGAGAGTATTGGCCAAAACAATAACTGTAAATGTTATTTAACCCTAATTAAGAACCCTAACATAAAATATACCTCAGAGGCTAGTAAGGACCATCGAAAAGAACCACGCAGCCTCTCACCCGAGCACCGACCTAAAGCATGGAGAGTATTGGCCAAGACAATAACATCCCATGTTATGCAACCAAGTTTTGAATATAAGGGCCATAAATACACACTACCCGGCAACATGAAAGGTGGGAACCACCAAGAACCTAAAGATCTACCTCAACGCCTTTTACTCAAGAAGGAGTGGTTTTAGTCGCATCCCTCCAAGTTGTCATCCTCGAGGGTGTTCGGGCAAACGAGAGTGGAGAGAAAGAGGGAGAGAGAAGAGAGAAAAAGAAAGAAAACTAAAAATAAAGACTTTATTTACAAAAATAAAACTTACAAAATTATTCTCCCAAAGACTATGTTGAATCGTTGCTTAGGTTACAAAACAAGAGGGGCTTATATAGGCCTCCTCAATGTATGAAAATACCAAAAAACCTAACAACTAGGCTAAGTTAATGGACAAAAGAGTAATACACCAAGTTTGAAGGCGGTTCAGCATTAATTACAAAGCATGACGAGGCATCACCGCTTAGGCTGGTGCATTTCTCGCTAGCTTTAGCGAAATCGTGTTTCTCCCGCCACCGGCTCCATTGGTCATTGTTCCCGCCGTTTCATCAATTTCTTCCCGTTTATTTTTCTTCCATTTTCTTTCTCTTCTTCCCTTCTACTTCGGATATATGATGTCAGCTTTCTGACTTTGTAAATCTTCGTGCGATCGACTCAACACTTTTGGCATGATTATCTCACAAACCGCAAAAATTGCCACAAAAATGCATCATTAGAATATTAGGAACCTGTAATGCATAAATCGGGTTAATTAGCATGTTTAGTACACAAAAAGCACTCAAAACCTATAATAAATAGGGTTCAAAATTGCACTTTTTGGGCACTAATCAATAGCTTGAGCCAGTTGCCCAATCTACATCTCTAGATTCTTCAAAGAAGGATTGGTGTTTCTTGAAATACTATTGTGTTTGCTTGGAAATTTTCAAGGTCATGGTGTCTTCATGCAGATTCAAAATTCCTTTGTTATCCGATTACTTAGGGTCAAGCATCTGATCTTCAAAGGATGAAGTCCTTTCGACCGATAATCGCTTCACCCTCTACTACCGTTGAAACCGGTCGAGTATACATGGTGGCCTTTGTCTCATATCCGGTTCTGCCTGCTGTGTGCTTTTCCACCATATGAAAAGCTTTCATGGTTTCTTAGCGTTGAACCGAGTGTGTAGGCAGGTCGGGTCAGGGGCTTAAAAGTATAACACTTGTTTGCATTTCTAGGTACTGCGGCCTCTCAACTGTAGGGCTCTCTTTTTCCTCATACCCCTCAGCACTATTTCTCCTTCCTTTCACAAGCCTAACTTCATGCACGTGTGCATCATCCTCTCATTGCTACTCTAGCTTGTCTATAATTGTACCAAGCTTCGTTTATGTATTATAGTTCTATCCAATCCAATCATACCATTTCCCCTCATCCTCGCTGTCGCTCCCCGAAGATCTTCCGTATGTCTTGTAGTTGCATTTGGACAAGGTCTTCTATAACTTGCTCGCCAGACTTCTTCTTTTAAAAACCTCCACGTTGTGATGCATCAATTATAAATTTTCGAGGTATGATTCATGGCATGGTAGAAAAATGTCCATCCGAAATGATCTATTCCATGCATTGGGCACCTCTTCGCACCTTAACCCTCTCCCATGTAGTGTGTGGAGACTCTCCCTCCTCCCCTTGCTTGAATCACGGGTCGATTTCTCCTCTCTCGCATGCAGAGTCGGGAGGGAAAAATTCGTCATGAATGCCTCCACCGCTTCTTCCTTATATTTTCACTTCCCTCTCTCTCTCTCTCTCTCCCCCCCTCCATCCCTGACCGCAATGAGTCAAACCATGTGGTCGCTATGTCTTTAATGAAATGGGAAGAGTTGAAGCTTGATCACATCTAGTCTTACTCCATTCAGTTTCACAAAGGTTTTCCATCCTCATAAATCTCCCCAAGTGCTCATTCGGGATCTTCTAGCGCGGCCGCTGAATTGGTGTCGGAACCATTGCAATCAAAGTCAAGCAGCCTGCAAATTGCTTGCTTCATCAGGTTGTCTCACAGCGCAGTATTCTTCGATGTCAGCCTCTAAAATTCCTCCATTATGCTGGGAGCCTCCGTGGCCCCCCCTCCCCTCCTCCCCTCCCCCCCGCTTCCTTCCTCCCCCCACCAGCCTCACACCTTCTATCGCTGCGTGGACACACACATATACTTCATCTTCTCAAGACCGGTAGTCGTATTTTTTTAGGTTCTTTCAATTTCGTATCTAGAGGCAGCAATTCGGGGCTTCGATTTTCATGCATTTAATATTTTCCGAAAGTGGAAACACACCGAGATCAACAGTTAGTGATAACAAAATCAGATATCTATTAGGCTTCGAAAAAAGATCAAGAGTTTATTTAGCCACTCACTATTAAAACCCGTTTTTGTTGATTTTTGAAATTTGCTAGAAAAAAGAAAATGTCAAAATTAGCATTTCTCTTTTTTGTTAGAATATTGATTTTTAAATTCCTTCAATCCTGGCAACAGCGTAAAAAACTTGTTAACCAATTTTTCGACAAAGCTAACAAAGACTAACTAAAGTCCCCGGCAACAGCACCAAAAACTTGTTAAGACCATAAGTTGTGCATATTCAAATTTATGAAATCATTACTAGAAGACTATAAATTAATCCTCGACAACGGCGCCAAAAACTTGTTAACCAATTTTTTGACACAGCTACCAAAGTCTAACTAAAGTCCTCGACAACGACGCCAAAAACTTGTTAAGACTATAAGTTGTGCATATTCAAATTTATGAAACCATTACTAGAAGACTATAAATTAATCCCCGCAACGACACCAAACACTTGATAAGACCCTAACTGATATATATACAAATTTATGGCACTACTACCAAAGGATTATAAACTAGACTGACTAAAATCCCTGCTATAACTAAAACATGTTAAAAAAATAAATATAACTTGTATGCTCATAAGAAGAATAATTTTTTCACTGAAATCAATTAAATTTAATTTGGTCTTAAAATCAGAAGTGCAATGTGTCTTGCCAAGTAATAAAGTGGACCTATAAGTCTGATATCGTTCCCAATGTAGATTGAAAGAATTTAAACTTCAACTACCCCAACTACTCAAGTTCTACACTATTTGAATGTCTATTTTAGAGAAAATTTAGTAACATAATAAGAATTTTAATAACTGGAATCCTACATTTAAAATAAAGGGAAAAATTGAAATCCTAAATATAAACTAGACTGAACCAAATTATTGTTGGAAGTGGACACTGGGATTTCATTGCTGTGAAATTATCAATTCCTACATCATAATCTAATTCTATTTTCTCTTGAGTTTGAATCAATTTTTCAAGAGGCAAGGTAGTATAGTTTGGATTCCTCCTTTCTTAACCATACTCACCGAGCAGATTCATGTTCATTTCCGAATCATGATTCTAATCAATTACTTGTAATTAGAATTTCTCTATAAGCTCTAGGTATTTTTCTTTTCCAATACTTCATACCAATCTCTTAGGACTGCAGATTTCTTGCTTCCCAAGACAGGGCAATTTCTAGATTTCTATAAAATGAATGATGTCTCATCTTTAAGATTTGAAAGAGTTTTCCCAACCTTGATTAGATCTCAGCTAACACGAGATCAAGATCATTCCTCGGGACTGCTGAGAGATCTTTACTACTAAATTGGATATATCACTCAACCCTTCCCAAACCATGAGGAAATTTCGAGGATTTATCTAAGTAACCTTTTCAGAGCTCATTAGTTCTTTTCATTATTAGGCTCCAAGATACCCTAAGTACTAATCATGCTCTCAGGAATCTCCATCTCTGTGTCACTAAGAGGGCCTCCTGAAAATCAGAGCCAAACAATAGTCCTTTTATGGGTATTAACTACTAAGATTGGGAACAATTAATTTCACAACATCACCATCCAAATAAATTCAAAACCCTCAACTTAGGAAATTTTCTTCTCATTAAAAGTAAAAACCATAACTAACATCGATCTTTCCCCAGCCAGGCTTCAGAAAGTTTCAAAAACCGGATTACAAGACACCGAATACCGATCGTGAAAATTCATTGTAACTACAACAATTGAATAAATGAGTTCTGAGATTTGTTTGAGTTCACTAATTCATTAGTAATTGTAAATGAATTTGTGATTTAAATTCAACTTCAAAACTCGAACACGATCGTTTTAGATCTAGTAAAAAAATTGCTAGCTCCCACGCTAAATCTAATCTACGATGAAAAGAAAAAATAAGCAAAAAAAATAAAATAAAGGAAAAAAAAATATAATACAAAAGAGTCCTCACCCTTCAGCATGCCAATTCGTCCGATGTCGACCAACCGCACGCTTCCACGCTTCTATTTGGCAGCCCCAAATTGAGGCTATGTGTGAATCTCAAAACAGGCTCAGATTTACCTATCGCACCTAGAAGTCAGGTCGATCGGGAAGTTTTGTGTCTTTGTCAGGAGGTCTTCGCGCAGGTAGCGCCGCTTGTCGTGACTTAAAGATCTTGTGCTCCTTCTGCTCAATTGGCATTGAACGTATTTTTGTTGCGATGTTTTCTTTTCTTTCAAGATGATAACTCGTCGCGAACATAATTTCTTCGTCGCACAATATTTTGTGCATTCTCAAATCAGCTATGTAGCAACATCGATAATCATGTCGCAACATGTTTCGCTGAAGATTCGCAAACCCAGTTTTTCATGTGTCATGGCAACATCTCTATCCGTGCTATGTTGCAACACTGTCTCGTATTATCCGTATTTCTGTCGTGACCTAGAAAGTTTATCACGATGTGATGCAGGCCAAGCCGTCATCGTAGCTTGGGAATTGGCCGCAACTTCATTTTGATGTTGCGACATGGCTTCTTGGTGTTGTCAATATTTGCTGTTAAGACCTAGTTTTCATGTCGCGACAAGACTCTTCTGTGTTCAGCTTATTTGTTCTGTCGTGACCCAGTTTGTTATGTCGCGACAAAACTTCTTTGCATTATGTTGAATTCTTTGTCGCGACATATAAAGTCCGCCCGCTTTCGCTCGCCTTATTGTCGCGACATTACACGTCCATGTCGCGACATCGACTTATCTCCCGCCTTGAAATATACCGCAATGTCAAGTTCCTTCGTCAGCGACTCAGCCTAGGCTTTTAACAAGTGAGCTGCTTATTTGTCGCGACATACCCTCTCGTCGCGGACTAAACTTCTTCTTTCGCTCTCTTCGGGCTCTCAACCGCTTCCATGTCGTGAAGAGTCGGGCAGCTGGGAGTAGACTTCGTTGCGGACATAGATTCGCTTATGATCTTTCATTATGCTGCAACATAACTCCATCTTTGTCTCGCTTGGCTTCTTCCCATTTCCCGTCAGCAAAGATGCGTCGCCTTTTGTCATGACATACCATTTGCCAATTTTTAGATCTCGTGTCACTCACGTAAAATATTGTTGCGACATAGTTCTCTAGCCCTATGCTTAGATGTTTA
This sequence comes from Tetrastigma voinierianum, assembly GCA_016808115.1. Lineage (NCBI taxonomy): Eukaryota > Viridiplantae > Streptophyta > Magnoliopsida > Vitales > Vitaceae > Tetrastigma > Tetrastigma voinierianum. The sequence continues at coordinate 451,878 of JAEQBH010006200.1, forward strand.
TAGTGACACATCGAACTTTGTCGCGACAGAGACTGCTGCAATTGCTATTTTTTCTCTTATTTCTGTCGGAAATCTTCATTTTTGACCACTCCCACAAAACACAAAGTTTGTAAATATTCCCCACTCGACATTAAAACAACTCAAAATACTAAAAACAAGCTTAAAAATGGATTAAAAATAGATGAGTTTAAGACCATCAATAACCCATCGATCTGTCGCCGCCCGTGGTGTGGCGTAGACACGCCTTGTCCTGGGCAAGTCCCACCCAGCCTCATTCCGACCGACTCCTACCCATGCCTTGGCCCCCGTGGCACGCTCCTCGTAAAATAAAGAGGTGCTCAGGCACCCCGACCGATACTCTTCCTTAGCCCATGGTGGGGTAGGGACGAACAAACTGTGTCTGTGCATGTCCCACCGACACAGGACGTGGGTAACATAAATCCTCGTGGGATCCCCGCCCGAGGGCAATCCATCTGGGCGTCCGTGCCGGGTGGCACTAGAAACACACCCTCTCGCCTCGGGCCGGGCAAAGCCCCGCGCTCTTATCTGGGATGATGATCTTGGCCTCTCGCCTCGTAGCCACCTAATCTTGTCTCTAAACCCTCACGGAGCAAAAGTCCTCTGCTTCTTTCCCGAGCTAGAAAAATATGGCTGGTTCTCCTTGCTCTTATCACTAGCACCCGCATCTCGAATTCTCTTTAAGTCTTACCTCTCCCCAGGCTTAGTCAGTTCGCATAGAGTCCATATCTTATAGGAGAAGTCCTATAATCTTGCCTCAAATGGACAATTTTAGACCATCCTCAAACTTTCTCACTCAACATATTCGTACACATAACATACTCCAAACGTGCTAATCCGAACTTAGCCACGCATTCGAGTATTGTCATGGCTCCCTGTCTTAACTCTAGAAATTATCGAAGCCTCTTTGCATGTTCAGCAAATGCCTGAAAACCTGCCCCGCGAGAGCCTATAAACCTCCCCATGTCATTGCCCCGCATTCTTGGAGGTTCAATTCAATCCCACCATACCCTGGATTCACCTTCTAACTGAATACGCTAATCTTATCTTTATAGCATCTGAGGTGACTCCATAGCTCAATGACCTTCGACCTATCTGAATCCAATGGTCAGCCACCATCGTATCCCCCCTCCTCCCATGAATGTCGAGGATGATGTGCTTTAAACCTTGCTTAATCGACTCCCTCCCTAACCCCTGAACCGCACTAAATATGCAATGATGCGAGAACCACAAATACCATAGCTCTATAAAGGCTTGTTCGTCAAAAACAGGTGTTGGTTGGCTATTGCCCCATGGATGACCTCTACTTCCCCATCCTCGACTTGCCATCTACACATGTCAAATAGAAAATTGAGATTAACTTTTTTTTTTCCTTAGTGGTGCATAATGCCAAACACTAGTAATTATCAGTTCCTGAACTATCATGCTAATTTATTTTTCGAACCCCTAAGGTTATGTTCTCTAACCCTATTGTTCTTCGCTTTTTATACATATCCTATCATGCATATATTTCCCACAATTTGTAACGCCTTATCACACAACTTGTAACACATTATTACACAACAATTCATAAAATTGCATAATGATGTATGGTCTAAACCCATCCCATCGAGCCTAGGTGTTCGTATACCTTAGCTCTGATACCAAGCTGTGACACCCCAAAACTTAGGGATCCCGTTGACTAGCCGTTAACCTGCGAAATTTCTACCTTAGGTCATTATACACCTAAGACATAGTACCGGACTGGTACTAATCACCTGTGGACACCGAGTTACTTGACACCACCTTGATACGTCCCTTCACCGGGACCCATTCATTCATATTTAAGTTAAAAATATGAGAATAATACACTTAAATACAGTCCGTAAGAGTCTGATCACGACTCTCTTACCATTATTACATACCCAGCTATATTGGCAATAGTACAAAAGAATTTAATTACAATTCTTTTACACAAAAATACATGTTAGAACTAGTTTGTCCCTAGCACTTTTATGCATAAAAGATGATTAAGGCCTAATGCCGCACTTTCTTAGGAAATCACTCGCCTATTCGAGCTGTCAGCCCATCCGTAGACCCTACACCTGAAAGGGTTGTCCCATAAAGGGTGAGCCACAGCCAGTAGAGAATACCTCTGATAAGGGCAACTCCCCACCTAAGTGCACATGCAATGTCCACTCACCATTTCACAATCATTATTTCCTAACTCACAATTCTATATGGAATCCTACATGCCATGCCATGGAATGAGATGCGACTCATCATGTACCATGCACTTGAGTTCTCACCGACTCCCTCACATAATGCCTAAGCCTATGTGTGCAAAACCGTCATTCTAGATGACATCCAATGATCATTTTCAAAACAAATTTCATTTGTTGATAAACCAAAAGCTTTTTTGGATGATACATCACAATGATCATTTTATATTCAAAATCCATGTGCCTTTTTGTGGGTAAGGATTTTTGGTGTCTCATCGCGGGCTTCGCAAACCCAGACACTTTTACGGCCTTTCACCGCTGGGGACTATGTCCGACCATAATTGGCGGGCTTTTCACCCAAGGGAGGATCTATCCCTTCTTGCTGATACTCGACACATATTTCATTTACCATTTTAATCAATCATGTGACTCTGTTGGATGTTGTCCCATTTACCGAGCCCACAAAATCAAACACCAAATGTAATGTTGATTTACCAACCATGCACTCACACCCATTTAATGCGATGTCCCCTAAGCAAACTCCATTAAGGGTAAATGCTCTTCCTAGCTACCCTTAAGATCCAAGACGTATGCACGTAGCATGCCCTCTAATATTTGGATGGTCCTCTTTGATTGATTGTCTGTCTGTGGATGAAAAGTAGTGCTCATCATCAACTGCTTCCCCATGGCTCTTTGGAAACTCTCCTAAAAATGAGCCGTAAACCCAGGATCCCGATCCGATCCGATACGATAGATATTGGCACTCAATGCAACCAAACGATCTCTCGTATGTACAACCTGTAGAATTCCTTCAATGTGAAGGTCATCCGCATAGCCAGAAAAATGTGTCGATTTGGTGGGCCGGTCTACTATCATCCAAACCGCTTCATGCTTCCATGATGTCAGTGGCAAGTGAGTAAAAAAATCCATCATGATATGTTCCCACTTCTACTTTGCTACCTCCAGTGGATGGAAATTCTACTGGCCTCTAGTGTCAAATTTCCTTTATTTGTCGTCAATGCGAGGGGCATCGTCGAACTTAAAATCACTAACATGTTTCTTCTCATCCCACACCGCATTATTGGCGATGAAGATTCGTACATCTTCATGCCACCCCGGATGCACACAAAGAAATCGAGAGCACGCACTCCCGAGATCCCCTCTCTCAAATCTATCAACTGAGGAACTACAACCATTCCCTTGTACCAAAGACTACCATTAGTGTGCATGGCTCAAGATTCGCCACTGCACTCCAATCACCCTTACCCTGATGGATAATATCTTTTGTAACCCGTCCTCGGACTCAATCAATTCTTCTCAAGCAGGTGGGAATGGTGTAGCTACTAAACTTCCCAAACACCCCGAAATCGGGATCATTGTACCGAGTCCAACCGTCCCATAACTTTGAGCATCTGCCACTCCTGAGAAGCTACACTAGCCAATACTCCCCATGACTTTCGACTGAGTACGTCAGCCACCACATTTGCCTTACTAGGATGGTAATGCAAAGTGAAATCATAATCCTCCAGACACTCCATCCATCTGCATTGCCTCATGTTGAGGTCCCACTGTGTAAAGATATACTTTAGACTTTTGTGGTTCAAGAATACCTTGAACTGTTCACCATATAGATAGTGGTGCCAAATCTTCAAGGCAAAGACTATAGCTGCTAACTCCATGTCATGTGTTCGGTAATTCCGCTCGTGGTTCTTCAACTGCCGTGAAACATAAGCCACAACCCTCCCGGACCGCATCAGAACACATCCCACTCCATCTTTGGAGGCATCACAAGACACCGGAAAATCTATGTCCCCATCGTGACTATCATAATAGGAGTCGACTAAGCTCCTCATTTTGGGCCTCCTCGGAATGCCTTCGCATGGGCTTCATTCCACCTCAACCGACCTCCTTCCCGTGTCAACCTCGGCCATAAAAAAATTTAGTAGGAGAAGTCCTGAATAAATCTCCTATAGTACTGCCAATCCCAAGAAAATGCGTATCTCAAAGACTGACCTTAGGCTCTCCCAACTCATAATTGCCTCTACCTTCTCTGGGTCAACTGATACGCCTAAAATCGATATCATGTGCCTTAAGAACCTTACTTCAGTAAGCCAGAACTCGCACTTACTAAACTTGGCATACAACCAATGTTCTCTCAGGGCCTTGAGAACAATCCTCAAATGATCTTCTCCTCCTCAGACTTGGAGTAGACCAGGATGTCGTCAACAAAGACTACCACAAGCTGATCTAGATAGAGTTGGAATACCCTATGCATGAGATTCATGAATGCTACATGAGATCCATGAATGCTGCATGAGCATTCTTCAATCCGAAGGGCATCACTATGAACTCGAAATGCTTATATCGCGTCTGAAACGTTGTCTTAGGGATATCTGCCTCCGTAACCCACAACTGATGGTTACCGGTGCGAAGATCTGTCTTGGAATACACTCGCGCCCCTCTCAATTGATCAAACAAATTGTCAATCCTTGGCAAAGGGTACCTATTCTTGATAGTATCTCGTTCAACCACTGATAATCTATGCATAACTGAAGAGTCTTGTCTTTCTTCTTTGCAAATAACACTAGAGCGCCCTAAGGTAAAGTGCTTGGTCTAATAAATCCTTTGTCCAATAAGTCTTGTAATTAGACCTTAAGTTCCTACAAATCAACAAGCACCATTCTATGCGGAGTCATAGAAATAGGTGCGTACCAGGGTGTAACTTAATCATGAAGTCTACATCCCTATATGGAGGTAATCTCGGTAGTTCATCCGGAAAAACATCCTCATACTCACAAATCACCCAATGTAGACTCAAATCCTGTCTCACCTTGTCCTCTAAGGTAAGGCCTGCTAGCCAACCCTTTAATTTCCTGTGCCACTTAGAGTCGTACACGGCTTAAGGTAAAGCATCATGCTTTTCCCCCTGAAACATAAACGACACCATCCGTGCGTAGACAAGAATCCTCATACGGATCAGCACCATGACTCCGCACGATGGGCCGTCAGCCAATCCATCCCGAAGATGACATCAAACTCCGACATGCCCATAACCCGAAGGTCCACCATGAGAAAAATCCCTGAGATCTCTAACTTACAACCACGACATATCATATCAACCCTCACCTTAGTTCCTAGGGGAGAACTCACATGCAATGGCTTTTCCAAGGTTTCAACCTCTAAGGCTAAATATTTCACACAGGATGCAGTAATAAAAGAATGAGATGCACAAGAATCAAACAATACTCTTGTCCATAGACGAGAGAGTAGAAAAGTACCTTGAATAACCGACTGATCTACAAGCTCATCCTGAGGTGTAATGGCGAAGACATGCCCCTGGGTCCCTGAAGTCCTGACTTGTGAGCCCTGGCCTCGACCTTGACCCTTGCCTTGGCTCATTTGGCTTGATTGCGAAGTAGTAGGCCCCTATGCAATGCCCTACGACTGATGCTGTCTCTCTTGGCCCCTGGTGGGGTAAGGAAGAACAAAGTGCTTCTGTGTACGTCCCACTGATGATTGGGACTGAGGTGTCCTAGAACTTTGGGATTCCTGCCTCTAAGGATAATCTCGCCTCAGGTGTCTAGGCTGATAGCAATGGAAACATCTCCTCTACCCTGTCTGGCCTAGAGCCCTGACCTGGCCTTGGCCTTGATAGCCACGACCTTGTCCCTGAAACCCTCGCGGAATAGAAGTCCTCTGTTTCTTTCCCGATCTAGAAGAAGAAGGTTGACTCTCCCTCCTCTTATCTTTAACAACTCTCCCTCTTCTTATCTTTAACAACACCTGCATCCCGGATGTTCCGTACATCATCCACCTCCCTCTCAATGGCCATAGCAGTCCTAACCATCTAGTCCATATCTTGTAGGAGAAGTCCTACAATTTTTCCCTGGATGGATAGTTTAAGTCCATTCTCAAATTTCTCACCTTGGCCATGTTCGTGGCTACATAGTCATCAGCGAAACGAGATAATTCAGTAAACTTAGCTACGTATTCAAGCATTGTCATAGTTCCTTATTCTAATTCCAGAACTCGAAGCTTTTTGCATGTCGGAGCGCATCGCCGAAAATACTTTTCTCCATTAAGACCCAACTAATCCTTCCCATGCTATCGCCTTTAAGTCCCTCGAGGCTCGACCTCAATCCCACCATACTTGGGACTCACCCTTCAACCATCAAAGTGTTGTTAGTCTTATCTCGAAGGCACGAAGGTGATCTCCATAGCCTCCAATATCTTTTCTACTTACCGGAACCAATGATAAGCTATCATCGGATCCCCTCATCCCCTGAAGGTCGGAGGATGATGTTGATGAGTCTTAAACTCATCTATTTTTAATCCATTTTTCTGGCATGTATTTAACAGTTTCAGATCTATTTTTATGCCAAATTATGGAATATTCTCTAACTCTGTGTTTTGAAGGTGTTAATTGAAAAATGAGAGAAAACAAGTAGAAAAGAAGCAAAAAAGTGGAAAATGCAGCAGTCTCTGTCACGACATAGTTTTTGTATGTAGCAACACAATTTTAAGCAGACCAAAAGAACTATACGCAAACCCGCCAGCCTATATAAACGCAACAAAGTCCAGTTAAACTTTCATGTAAATAGAATCTTTATTGCGACAAAGAGTTCTATGTCTCGACATTGCTAAAGAAGAATGAAAAGAAGATTGTCGTGACAATCCTTAACTCTGTCACGACAATGATCAAGGCAAATAGCAAAGGAGCTGTGCCACGACAAAGTTTTCAACATCAAGCCAGCTCAAGGAGGAATTTTTGTCGCAACAGTTGTGCAATCCCGTCACGATATCATCCGCACTACAATCAAGAACAACGAAAATCTCTATCATAATAAAGATTATTTCTATCATGACAAACAAAACATGAAGGAGGTGAATTCTCTATCGCGACAAGAATTTAAAGAGCGAAACAAGAGGAGTGGTGACAAAGAATTCATGTTGCGACATAGTAAAGAATTAAAGGTAGAATCTCTGTCGCGACAAAGAAATTTTCTGTCGCGACAATAAAAGCTATGGAATGATAGAATTATGTCGCGACAAAATAAAATTAGATCGCAATAGAAATCGGCGAGTAAATCGAGATATTGTCAAGTGTGTGTCTCGCAACAAAGATTTCTACAAGAACAACAACAAGAAGTAATAAGAATCGGGAGAAGAAAATTCTGTCACGACCAAGGAGTTTCCTGTTGTGACAGAAATTGCTAAGGACTCAAAAAAATCTTGTTGCGACAAAGAAAACCCTGTCACGACAAAGTTGACAAACTGAAAAGGAAAATGTTTTTCGTGACAAGAAAATTATGTCGCGATAAATTCCAGAAGTAGAAGGAAATGAGAAGCTGGTTGCAAACAAATTTGGTGTCGCAACACAAGACATCTATGTCATGACAAGAACAAGACTGCTGAATAAAATCTATGTCGCGACATTATTAAAGTCTACCATGACAGAATCCAAGAACATACCCAGAGAACAGGTCGCGACAGAAAACAACAAGCTATGACAGAGGCAAGCGACACAAAGACCTGAAACTCGTCAGCGACAAAACTTTCTATACTCTGACAGAGAGCGACCAATTTGGGCCACTGGGATCCACAACTCAATTATTAAAGTGCCCAACATTGGAAACTCCTATAAACAGATCAAGATTCAGTCACTGAGCGTAGCTGCAACCTCGTGACATCTCGGGTAATTGAAGACTCTTGTATATTTTTATTTCTTTATTTTTTTATTTTATTTTCCATTTTAGTAGATTTATTTTTAGTAGAGTTTAGTGTAGATTTTAGTTAGTTTTATTTTAGATTTCTGGATTTGAGTAATGAACTAAAGTGCAGCTTCGAGTTGGAATTTTATTGATAAAATCTTCTTTCTCATTACTGTTTGATTTAAATGGAGGATGGAAGGTTTTTGGAGTTCATTTATTTCAGTTTGTTTACAATTTCAGTGAATTTACCTGATCAGTTAGTCATTGATATGAGTGAACCAGTTTTGAAAAGTTGAGCTATCTGAAAATGGGTAAATGATGATAGTCATTTTTCTACACAAGGTGGAAGAATGTCGTAGTTAGAATTCTTGAATTTATTTGATAGGTATTATTTTTGAATTTATTTGTTCCCAGTACTAGTAATGTGTACACAAGCAAAGTATTGTATCTTGCTCTGATTTCTAGGAGGCCCTCTGTGTGACACAGAGATGGAGAATCCTGAGAGTATAGAACAGTTTTTTGTGGGTATGGTAGACTAATACTTTGGAACTAATGAACTTTGATGGGTTACTCAGATAGATCACCAACTTACTCGTAGTTTAAGGATAGTTGAATGAAGTATCAGTTTAATCTCTCAAAGGTCTCTCTTCTTTTTGATGACTTGATTTTGATCCCGTGTTAGCAAAGATCTAATCAAGGTGATGGAAATTTTCATCAGAAATTAAGGATGAGGTGTCAATCAAATTAGAGAAGGCTTGCAATATCTTGTCTATGCGGGTAAATTCTCGCCCCAAAATTTTGCATGAAGCATCAAAAGGAAAAATATCCTGATCTAAAAAAAGAGGCTATATTTACGGGGGTAGTCGATTAGGACTCTCATGCTTCAGAAATGAACATGAACCTCTAATCTGAAAAGTATGGTTATAAGAATCCAAACTATACTATCATGCATATTTGACAAACCAAGCCCAATTAGCGGTCGAGCTATGAATCGCATGATGCAGAATTGATTATTACCATTAATCAAGATCCGCTTGTCTCACTCAAGAATTCTCAAACCCATTTTTATTAAAATTTATTTTCATGTATATTAAAGAAATCAATCTAGAGATTAAAATTTTTTAGTCATCTCTCCCCAACATCAATGGAGTTCAAATAGTACGATCTTCGTAGATGGGGTAGTTAGTCTTTTGATTAATCATCGGTCTTGTGGGAACGATATTTGGACTTTAAATATCCACTTTTATTACTTGTACGACTTGTGCACTTGTAGTGATCAAGACCAACTCAAATTTTAATGAATACATTTTACAAAAAGAGCAAATCAATATTTTCTTCTATACAAGCATTTGGTCTTAACAAGTTTTTGGCGCCATTGCCGGGAATTAGATAATATTCCTTTGGTAGTTGTGTCTGAAATTTGCTAACAAGCTACGCCTATCGCTCGGGACCGACAGTTCTGCGGCAAGATCGTAAGTTTGGCATACTGATCACCACATATATAGCTTGGTCTTAACAAGCTGGGGCGACGTTGTCAATAGATGATGAATTTAAAGATCAATATTCTAACCAAAAAGAGAGTTACTAATTTGGACATTTTTTAGTTATTATAAAGCTTAAAACACAAAACGCTTTTAATGGCAGTAGCTGAAGAAGCTAATGAAATTTTTCTATGAGCTTAAATGGAGATAACTGTCTCCCACATATCTCATTTGATCACAGTGTGTTTCTATTTCAGGAAGATTTTAAATGCATAGGAAACCAAAAGCAAATTTTCTACCTTTAGACATTGAAATTGAGAGAACACTGAAGAATCAAAAGAAAGTAACAAGTGCTGAATCTACAAGGATGGCAAATCAGAGAGAAAGACTGCAAGCTATTCTAGAAGAAGAAGAAGAAGAAGAGAGACCTCGTATTTCCAATATTGAGACTTTGGAGGCCTATTATTCAAGAGGAGTACTTCACAAGCGAGACAACCTCGCCATAGAAAGTCACTGGCTTCCTGCTTCAGCCACAGAGCGGACGCTCAGCCCAATGCAACCGATCGTCCCTCCACAGATCCCAACAGAACACAGATCCACAGAGATCACCAACACAGCCCATGATGAACAACCACCATAAGTGATCAGTTAGCGCCTCTTCCCATTTTCACCGGAAATGTGGCGCCAACTGGTTTGAATCATTGCCGCTGGATCGTGCTGGAACATCCGGGAAGAGTTAGTGGAGTGCGCCTATATGAGCAAGATTTTTTCTCTCTAGCTCTAACTTCGGGAGAAAGAGAGAGATAATCGTCTTCGCTGTGGGGAAGACGAGAGTCTCTACAAGGCACGTGGGAGAGATACAAGAGACTGTTAAAAAGATGCCCTATGCATGGAATAGATCTGACCACTCAGATGGATATATTATATCATGCTATGAATTATGCCTCTAAGGGTATAATTGATGCATCCTGCCGTGGCGCTTTTAAGAGAAGAAGTTCAGAGGAGGCAAGGCAGCTGATTGAAGACCTTGCTAAATGCAACTACAAGGCTCCATCTGAAGTTTCAGGGAGTAGTAGCAGACTAAGAGGAAGTTATTTAATTGAGCTGAACCATATGACTGCCATAGAAGTGAAATTGGATGCAGTGATGAACAAACTTGGAAAAAATGAAAGAATAATGCACACATCACCGGCGGAGCAAAGAAAATAAGGAATTAGGTGCGTGTCGAGGGACCAATCGAAGAAGAGCCCCAACAAGTCAGGAGCACCGCACATGAATGGTTAAAGAAGCACACTTCAAGCCTAACCCCAACTTGCCAACACACCATACACCGTAAACTCGTGAACCATGAAACTTTTCATGCGATGGAGGAGCACGCAGGCCTGTGACCGAACGTACTGGCCACTGTGCTTATGCTCAAATTTCGTGTTCCAAGAACAAAGAATAAGAGATAACATAGAAGAATATTAGGGTTAGAAAAGGACTCAATCATTTGAAGATCAGATGCTGCATTTCATGTCATGAAAAAAAAAAAATTTTGAATTTGCATGAGAAAAGATTTTTTGAACTTGAAAATTTCCAAGCAAACACAACTGTGTTTCAGAAAAATACTAATGCCTCATTAGGGAACTTGGAAACTCAAATAGGGAAGTTGGCCCTTTCCTTGCAAAACAAATCAAGGAATGCATTTCCCAGTAGTACATAGATAAATCCAAAAGATTTCACACCTACTTCATTGAGAGGTAACAATGAATTGCAAGGAAACAAGAAGATGTAGGATGCAAACGTACATCGAAAGAAATCAAGGGAAGAAAAGCTAGACTAGAGGAGCATACAAGTAGATGCCGAAATGAATTTATAAGCAATGTCTAGCTAAAGACAGTAAACTGAGCAACTTCTTGGGAGGCAACCCAAACGGAATTTATTAGATTAATGTTGTTAAATTCTGTATGTTTGATTTTCCAGTTTTAATTTTGTTAGAATTTTTTTTTTTAGTGGTTGTTGATTTTTCAGGACAATGAAGCTATATTAAAGATGAATTTTATTAAGAAGCACACTATCTAAAACTGAAAGATGCAAAAAATAGCTACAAGGGGGAGTATTTCTATTTCCCTAAGTATGAGTATGAGTTAATACACCTGGCTTTGAAAGTGTTTTGAATGGAAATTGGAAATGATGCAATTCTAGAAAATTTTAGTTCAATGTCACGACATACTTTCTTTGTGTCGCGACATAATCAACTTTGGACTCAAATTGAAAAGGACATTTTATGTCACGACATAGATTTTTCATTGTCTCCACATAGATTCAAATGAGCATCAAAATAATGTCGTAACATTTCACGCATTGTCATGACATTTGACTGACCTTGTCCACAAGTGATTGCAAACTCGTCACGATACTATTTCTCGTATGTCGCGACATAAGATAAAATGGAACAAACCTCGGTGGGTCGCTTGTTGTCGCGGACATTTAATGAAGGCACAACAAAACAGTTGTCTTATAAATAGAAGATTTTTGGAAACTGAAAGGCCACTTTTCTCATAAACCATCAACCTTCTCAGCTTCCTTAACAAAATCGCTCTCATCTTACCTTCTAAACCTTAGAGTTCCAAAACCCTATCCTGACCATGTCTGACTCATCGCACCTCATTCCGAACCCGAATGAGATGATGAAAGCATACACAAAAGTAGAGGAAGAGACTATTCAAGAAACTCAATCAGGGGAAATGCAAGGTGAAGAAAGGGCTGAGGTAAACGAAGAACTTGAGCAAACAGTGGAAGAATCTAGAAAGAGGAAAAGAGGAAATGAAGAAGCAGAGAAAAACAAACAAAAAGCTAGTGACTGGGTCTTTGATATGGCTTCTATTACTTGGAGAGATAAACTACAACACAAAGACTTCATAGGGGAGAGAGGCTTCAAAAAGTGGGTTTCTCCATTCAAAGAGCTGGTCGAAAGTAAGGGATGACATTTGTTCTGCGAGCATAAAGCACCTGGATTCGTAGATGTAGTGAAGGAGTTCTACGCAAATATGGTGGGGATGAAGGATAAAACTGTATATGTAAGAGGAAAATGGATATCCTTCAATATAAATAAATCACACCTACAATCTTGGGGAGAAGAATGGGTCGAAATTAAAAAAGACTGTGGAAGGACTTGACTACTGTGTTTGTGACCAAGCATCGATGGTAAAGGAAACGGAATACCCGTAAAAGCCACATGAATCCATCACCGTAGAGCACCGACCGAACCAAAAAGGTGTGGTTTTACTTTTATGTTCGCCTATTCTCATTTTCCAAGCACCTATGCATAATTAGGGGGAAAGAGGTGGTATTGTTATATGCCATCCTCAAGGGGTATAAATTCAGTGTGGGCAAGATAATAGAAAACTCAATTCTGAGTTATTACAGAGAAGGATACAAGGGGCTTATTCCACACCCAGGGCTGATCTCGAGGCTCCATATCTTGGGTGGTGTCAAAGGAGACTGGGAAGAAGAGGAGAACTGCCCCAAGACATCGCCCTTAACATTAACAGGAATCACCAAGGGGCCTAAAAACATAAACATGGGAAGACAGGTGGAAGTTGTAAGGGAAGAAGAACCAAGAAAATACAAAGCAGCCACAAACTTAAAAGATGAAGCAATCGTATTCAATAAAGGAAGAGAAGTGTGAGCCCAAGATCGACCTTCTCCCTAAGTCGAGACAAGTCCACCAAGAGCAGGTCGTAAAGCCCAGCCTCTAGTTACAATGTCGCAATGCCAGACTTGTCAAGTCCACAGGCAAGAAATGGAAGAGAGGACAACTGGCCAAGTCTAACCGCAACTTAGGGATGAGACATGAGGCCGAGTTGAAAAGGAGGGACCAAAATTTGGAAGTTGAAGCTCTAAAGTGGGAGAGATGAGGAATGGAAGAGTAGATGGGAAAAAAGAGAACAAGAGCCGAGTAAAGAACTGAGAGCAAAGAGAGATATTTCTGTATCAATCTAGAGATAGATAATATGAGCTACTCAAGATAATGAAAGAAAAGGAGTGAGAAGAACTTGCCACGGCTGCAGATGTTTCTGGGTATTTGGTACAAGGAACATCGAAGGAAATAAGATTTCGGGAGAAAAAGAGATAAGGAAATCGAGCGCACCTTAAATTATGTGGAAAAATGTCGATTGAAAGCTTCGGGACATGATTAACAAAAATTTGTTGAAAATTTACTCGCCTGTGGTGAGCTCAGAGAACCCCGACCATTAGGCAAAGACAAAATGAATTGATCAAGCAATTAGCCATAACCACGGGAGTGTCCGTACTAAACGTAGCTTTGAGAAGGCAAGAGGTCAAGGCGCCCATAAGTCTAGATCCCGAGTTCTCACCTGTAGCCTCTGCACAAATTGCATCCAAGCAACCTACCATCCTCCCATAGCATGAAAGAAAAAGAAAATAACTCACCATGTTCTTCCATATCTTCTCCCCCTCTATACTTAATGTCCACCCTTGAAAAAGTCAATGAAATATAAAGTGTGCATTTCTGTGCTGAAATTGTTTTTCACCCTCGTTTCAGGAAATTTTTTGTGTGTTTTGTGTATATGTTCTTTCTTTCTTTATGTTTACTTTTGAATAAATTGGAATTGATGAAGTTTTAGGGAATAACTAGTTTAATAAATGAGAAACCAGTTACCTAGATCTAATTGTTAAGTTGTTGCAACATGTTTGGTTGAATAGAATTGATGAAAGAATGAAATTGTAGTTGTCTTGAATTGTTTTAAGATGAATGCTTGATTTAAATGAACTTCTTGACTTTTTAAACAACACAACAACAAAGCTAAACAAAGCAACTGGATGATGTATTTGCAGTGATGAAATGAATGTAATTGGAAAGTTGTAAGGGTATAAATAAATGTGTTGAACTTCAAGAATAAGGAAGGCTTTAATAAATTGATGGAACATATAAGACCTATAATTCGCTTTCAGGTAGACGCTTGTTATAAAACTCGATAAATTTTGGGTAAATGGTCAAAATAACTTTTGAAACAAATTTTGCCAAGATTAGGAACATATTTTGGGATCCATCACAGTAATCTCTCACAAGTCCTAGAACTTGTTGGATTATTAGTCAAGGTGAAATCCTAGGCAATACCACTAATAAGAAATAATTTAGGCCATCCTTGGAAGATTGAGCCTTTCAAAGCCTACCCCTACGATATGCATAAGCATATACACTAGTTCCTTATTTGAGCCTATAACCAATCTCATCATCAACCAGCAAATGAGAAGCCCAATTCCTTCCTTTTAAACATAACTTACGCAAAGAACCTTTATTCGCCAGATTAAAAGACAAATACATCAATGACGTAAAGGGACAATTGGGAATATTATTTTAAGTTGCGTAGAAGGATAAAAAGGGTTGAGAAAGAAAATGCATAGAGATAAGAAGAGATGAAAGAGAATTGGCAAGTTAAGCTATGAAAAGAAAACATTAAGAAAGAATGAGCCTGGTCTTGTAGCCTCTCCCTTGAACAATTAAGTTCTTAGTAACATTCCCAAAATACCCTAGAATTTTATAATAATTTTATTATATATTCGGTATAATCAGCCAACTCGGGGTTTTTCCGAAAACTAATAAATTATTAAATAGCGAAATGCGAAGTGAAAATGTGAGCATATGATTAAATATTATATGATAAAATGAGAAATTGATTGAACCCATAAATAAACCCGAGTGAAAAAGGGCAAATTTGGAAATTTGTAAAATAAGGACCTAAGGGTCAAGAATAGAATAAGCTTAAATAAAAAAGTGAATTAAATGATAAATTGAAGTAAAATGAAGACCAAAAGGGAGAAATATGAGAAATGGATTTAATGAACAAGCCAAACATGGCCTTAGGGTGAAAACATGACTTAAGGCATTTTTGGTGTTAGAATGCTCATCGAGCAAAACACATTTTGGGATTTTCGAGAGAGAAAGAAGCTGTGGCTTGGAGAGGAAGTGATTTGATGGTGATTTCTTCCTATTCATCGTTTCTAAATGATCAAGCATCCTCGGGGTGGTGAGGGATCAAAGATTTTATATGCAAGGAACAAACCCCAGATTTCTTTAAATGAAGTTTGTTTGAAAAACCCTAATCCATCCATGAATTTTTGCTCATAGTCGCTTGTGACGATATTAAATGCCTTTGGGAGAGTTTTCCATAAATTGTTTTAGGTTTTTGAGTGATTTTTTGAGAAAATCGCAAAAAAATGAGCAAAGAGAAAATCGGGCAAAAATCCAGCCCTCGCCGCAAATGGCGACACCTCGCTGCGCAGCCCCACACCGTAGGAGGGTCGTCGCCGCTACGAGGTCAAGGGCCGAAAGGCCACTCGGGCCAATACGCTTCGTAGCGTAGCTATGCTAATCCGTAGCGAAGATCAACGCCGCGGCGTAGACAATGTTTATAGAGGCAAAAATTTTCGGATTTTTGTTCTGAAAGTCTCGTATTCGTACACCGATTGTTTAGGAACCCTAATAAATAACTAATGGGGGTTCAAATAAGAATGAAACTAAGTGAAAAATTTATCGTACCTCTCGCTTCGCCTCGGCGATATTCATTTAGTACAATTAATCGTTCAACCACTAAGAGTTGAGAAATTGTATTTGACTAGGTGCGGGTGAAGACGGTAACTTGACTTAGGACTGGTATCGAAAGAGACAAGGGATCGATAAATTGGTTTGTTCTGGGTGGTTCAATTCCCTTTCCAAGTTCTATATATAAGCTGATTTGAATTATTAGTATTCGAAATGTTTGTCAAATATCTGCATATACACATGTATTTGAACTATAAGTGAATTTATTGCATGTGAGTAAATTGATTTGAAATGCATTGTTCAATGACTAACATGACTCGGATCTCGCCTAATCGAATTGCCATGAAGCGTAACCGTATTTGTTAATGAAATCATTACTACACGGGCGACGAACAAAGACGTGACCCACCAACCGAATTGCCGTGAATGTTGACTTTTATAGTCATATGTGAGATATAATATTGGAATGTGAAATCACATTGTTACCTACGACAAATGAGAGGATTCACCAACCGACCACGTGAATGTTGAGCCATATAGTCATATGTGAGATTGTAATATCGAATGTGAAATCACATTGCTACTGAATGACAAACAGGACAACATTCACCAATTGAATCTGTCGTGAATGTTGACTCTATAGCCTATGTGAAATCATAAACCGAAAAGTGAAAAATGATTTGAAAAGTGTATTTGTATAAGTATCTTACATTACATATAGACATTGTATTAAATGCATTATTTTGATAAATGCATGATTCGTATTGAATCAAATGGAATAGAACTCAGATAGGAACCACTAAGCATGAAAATGCTTAGCGCATTGTTTTATCAATGCAAGATGTACCGAGTGGATAGACGCGATCGAAAGTTTTGACCCAAGGTCGAGAGCTCGTAGTCATCTGCAGGTGCTCACCTGAGTACGCTCCGCCACATCCTCACCATTTTTTTTTACATGATATTGTTTTGCAAACAAAAGGGAATTCAACTCCGAAATTATTTTTATACCTATATCTGAATACGATTTTAGATATTATGTTGTAAACGGCATAAAATGCAATTCTGGTAAATGATATTTTTGTAAATGAATTGCGTTTGAATAAATGTTTAGCGGTTCGCCCCAAATTGAAACCGCTTTCACAAAGATTTGAGAATGAAAATGCTTGCATTAATGAAATGTATTTGATTAATGGCTTTGGTCCATAGTCCCCGAGTTTCGATTTGGATCCGCCAAACGGGTCGGGTCAAGCTCGGGGGTCGCTACACTTAGGGGTGTTCAACACCTAGTACCCTAATGCCATATAGTGTGGGAGTTACTAGCCCAAAGTTTGTTAAGGGTGGTAGAAAGCTTAAAAAGACCAACATTGCACCATTCCATAAAACTTGGTGAGAGATGAAAAGTGAAAAAACTTCTAAAATAAGGAAGAAAAGTTATCTTCTGTGTGTGGACAATGAAAAGGGAAAAAGATACCACAATGAAGAATACGCAAAAAGATGCATAAAACCTGATGGGGGAAGTTAGCAACTTAAAATTAAGAGAAATCAAGGATGCATGATAAAGGCAAGAGTGTAATTTGTCAGTGAAATCTGGGTAAAATTGAGCCTAAAGTGTCCAATTATTAGACTAATTACCCAAGTCACACATTACAAGCCTAAAATACCTATTTGATTCTAAAGGTGGTGATATGCCTACATTAGTGGAGATTAATATAATAAACAAGCATATGGGACTTTAAAAATGAAAGAGAGTATGCCAACTGAGTATTATCCCAGAAGATTAACTGATATGCCAAGGAAAAAGAGGGAAGACCAGCACACACAAAAACCAGGGTTGAATGATCTAATTGTTTACACCATATGAATTATTTGTTGGTTAAGTGAACTTAATTGAAAATCTTTCTGATTCTAGATTGGAAACATGTTTAGAAATAATTTTACAATTGACTTATGTTTCCTGCCCAATTAAGCTTTAAACAGAAAAATGCCCTTAAAAATAAAATCTAAATTGTTTAAGGAAACAAAATTTTCTTTTCTTTACTTGGGGACAAGCAAAACTTTAAATTTAGGGGAATTTGATAAGTCTTAAACTCATCTATTTTTAATCCATTTTCTGGCATGTATTTAACAGTTTCAAATCTATTTTTATGTCAAATTATGAAATATTCTCCAACTTTGTGTTTTGCAGGTGTTAATTGAAAAATGAGAGAAAACAAGCATAAAAGTGGAAAATACGGCAGTCTCGTCACGTTTTGTATGTCGCGACACAATTTCAAGCAGACTAAAAGAACTATGTTGCGGCCAACAACTATATGTTGCAACAAAGTCTAGGCTAAATTTCATGCAGAAATAGAATCTTTGTTGTGACAAAGAGTTCTATGTCGCGACATTGCTAAAGTATAATGAAAAGAAGAATGTCGCGACAAACCTTAACTCTGTCGCGACAATGATCAAGGAAAATAGTAAAGGAGCTGTGTCACGGCAAAGTTTTCAGCATCAAGCCAGCTCAAGGAGGAATTTATGTCGCAACAAAGAAAATCCTAACGCGACATAACATTTAGAATTCACAACCAAGAGAAAAATCTCTATCACGACAAAGATTATTTCTGTCGCAACAAACAAAACATCAAGGAGGTGAATTCTCTATCGCAACAAGAATTTGAAGAGCAAAACAAGAGGAGTGGCGACAAAGAAATTCATGTTGCAACATAGTAAAGAATTGAAGGCAGAATCTCTGTCCCGACAAAAATTTTATGGCACGGCAAAGAAATTTTATGTTGCGACAATAAAAGCTGTGGAATGATAGAATTCTGTCAGCGATAGAATAACAGTCACGACGTAAATCAAAAGAGAAAGGAGATTACCAAGTCAAGTATGTCGAACAAAGATTTCTTATGTTGCAACAAACAAATTTCGCCAGTTTAATAAGAATCGTGAGAAGAAAAGTCTATCGCGACCAATGAGTTTCCTATCGCGTAATGTAAATCGCAAGTGACCTCAACAAATCCTCGTCGCGACATGGATAGTCGAAGAGGAAATGTTTGTCGTGACAAGGAAAATTATGTTGTGATAGATTCTAAAAGCAGAAGGAAATGAGAAGCTGGTTGCAGACAAATTTGGTGTCACAACACAAGACATCTATGTCAAGACAAGAACAAGATTGCTGAATAAAATCTATGTCGTGACATTATCAAAGTCTGTCATGACAGAATCCAAGAACATGCCCAGAGAACAGGTCGCGATAGAAAAAAACAGGCTACGACAGAGGCTAGCGACAAAGATTGAAAACTCTGTCGTGACATAACTTTTTATGTATCGATAGAGCGACCAATTTGGGCCAGAATTTTGGGGATCCACAACCCAATTATCGGGCGCGCTTCAACATCGAGTCTATAAATAGACGCATCTGCGGCACCGTGCGCCTTCCGCAACTCGTGACGCCCTGGTAGTGGAAGACCCTTGTATATTATTATTTTTCTTATTTCATTTTATTTTATTTTCCATTTTAGTAGATTTAGTTTTCGCAGAGTTAAGTGTAGATTTTAGTTAGCTTTCTTTAGATTTCTAGATTTTGAGTAATGAATCAAGTGCAAAAAGTTGGAATTTTATCGATAAAATCTTCTTTCTCATCGTTCGATTAAATGGAGGATGGAAGGTTTCTAGAGTTCATTTATTTTAGTTTGTTTACAATTTCAGTGAATTTACTTGATCAGATAGTCACTGATATGAGTGAACCAATTTTGAAAAGTTGAGCTATCTAGAAATGGGTAAATGATGATAGTCATTTTTCTGCACAAGGTGGAAGAATGTCGTAGTTAGAATTCTTGAATTTATTTGATTGGTATTATTTTTGAATTTATTTGTTCCCCACACATCAGGAAAATTCCAAGCAAAGTATTGTATCTTGCTCTTATTTCCAGGAGGCCCTCTGTGTGACACAGAGATGGAGAATCCTTAGAGTATAGAGCAGTTCTTTGTGGGTATGGTAGACTAATACTCTGGAACTAATGAGCTTGATGGGTTTCTTAGATAGATCACCAACTTACTCGTAGTTTGAGGATAGTTGAATGAAGTATCAGTTTAATCTCTTAGAGGTCTCCTCTTTCTGATGACTTGATTTTGATCCCGTGTTAGCAAAGATCTAATCAAGGGATGGAAATTTTCATCAGAAATTAAGGATGAGGTGTCAATCAAATTGGAGAAGGCTTGCAATATCCTGTCTATGGGGACAATGAATTTTCTACTCCCAAAATTTTGGTATGAAGTAAATCGAAAAAGGAAAATACCCGTATCTTAAAAGATGATTATATTTTACAGTAATGATTAGACCTGTGCTTCAAAATGAACATATACCTCTAATTAGTGAAAAGTATGGTTAAGGGAACCAAACCATACCATCATGCCTTGATAAACCTCGCTTCCAATTTTTGCTGCTGCGAATTGGTATGATGTAGAAATTGATTATTACCATTGATTTAGATCCGCTTATCTCACTCAATGAATTCTCAAACCCATTTTTATTAAAATTTATTTTCATGTATATTAAATAAATCAATTTAGGATTAAAATTCTTTTTAGTCATCTCATCATCATAAAAGTGGAGTTCAAATAGTAATGATCTTCAGTAGATGGGGTAGTTAGTCTTTTGATTTATCATCAGTCCTTGTGGGAACGATATCTTGACTTTAAATATCCACTTTTATTACTTGTACGACCTGTGCACTTACAATGATCAAGACTAACTCAAATTTTAATGAATACATTTTACAAAAAGAGCAAATCAATCTTTCTTCTATACAAGCGTTTGGTCTTAACAAGTTTTTGGTGCTGTTGTCAGGGATTAGATAATATTCCTTTGGTGGTTGTGTCTCGAAATTTGCTAACAAGTTTTGTGCCGTTGTCGGTGACCGAATAGTTTCGGGTGGTACTGGCCTTGTGAAGCTCGCATACTCTAATCACATCACATATATAGTTTGGTCTTAACAGATGTGCCTTGAACCTTTGGAGGTTACTTAATCCCCCTTGGCCTGCCGTTGTACTAGCCAGTGTAATAGTAGCAGTCGCAACACCAATAGCCTTCATGAAGGCTTGTTGGTCAAAGGCTAGTGGTAGTGGGTTGTTGCTCCGCCCACCACCTCGGTGTCCCCTTCCTCGACTTCCTCTTCCTCGACTCTCCATCTACATGTGTCAAATAGAAAATTGAGATTCCTTTTCTAGTCTAACTAGTAGTGCATCAGCCAACCACTAGTAGACATCACATCCTAAACTATTCTATTAATTCATTTTCCAAACCCCTAAGGTTATGTTCTCACCCTAGTGTTCAACTTTTCCTATATACATTTTACCATGTATATAATTCACATGATACACAATCACGTAGCATATTGTGCACAAAACATGAAATGCACCATAAATGCCATGATCTAGACCCATGCCCGCCAAGCTCTGGGCGTTCGTATACCTAACTCTGATACCAAGATGTGACACCCCAAACAACGGGGGTCCCGTTTACCAACCGTCAATATGTGGAATACCTATGGGTATCACATATCTCGATACCACACTATCGTGTCTCATTCACCGAGACTCATTTATGAGTAAAAGTAGCCCCATCCGGGCCCTTTCAACCATACTCAAAATATTACCCAAGACTATGTCACAATAGTCCTTAAGAGTTTATTACAACACTCTTATACAAAATCATAGATTACAACTATTTTGTTCTAATATATTTTACAAAATGAATATCAAGGCCACATGTTGGCCTTCTTCACAATTACGGCCTCAGATGAGTGTCATCCACCGTGTTTGTCCTGCACTTGAAATGTTTTTTCCATAAAGGGTAAGCACGCCTAGTAGAGATAACTCCTACAAAAGCTAATCCCCACCTAAGAGCATACTCACCACAATCATTCCATGTAAAATGTAATTTCTACCATGGAATCCTACATGCCATGAAATGAGATGACTCAATCATGTACCATGCCCTGAGTCCTCACCGACTCCTTCCACACAATGCACAGGCTAATGTGTGCTAAACCATCATTGATGTTCTCATCCAATGATCATTTTCCAAAACAAAATTATTTTATTTTATAAACCAAAACCCATTGGATGTTGTACCTCCAATGATTTTTTTATTAACAAAACATGTGTCTTTTATAGGTAGGCCAATTTTCAGGGTCTCACTACAGACTTTGCATGCCTTCCTACACTTTCATGGGCTTTCACCGATCACATATGTATAACCAAAATACCGTATTTCACCAGGGTATTCATCCTCGCTTGCTACCAACGACACAAGTTTTCATGCTCAGGAATAGTAGAATCCTCTATCAACTGCCTCAACGCGATATAGCTCACCACTCAACCACCTAGATGGTGTATGACACCATTTCATATTTTGGCAACAATAACTCCGGCTGAACTTCATTCAACGTATCGAGCCCACTCATCAACCAACAAGGATGGTGTGTGATGACACTATGTACTTACACCCATTCAATGCGATGTCCCTGTGCATATGCAATGTACGCGTAATTGCCTATTTGTACCATGACACATATATGATGAATGTTATATGGACAATTTTATCAAACATGCATATCACTAATGCATCCTGGACAATTATATCAAACCTACATATAATTTCCTACATTAACTCATTCATGTCAATGTATCAAACAAGCACATATCAACATCACAAACAAATCATTTCAAGTAATGAATCACTTTATCCTCTAGGCTAAATTACGACATAACATGTCCACAAATAACCTAAAACATGCCATGTAATGGCCATGTCTACACATACATTCATCACATGTCAATATATTAATACACATATCAACATTTCATCAAACAAAGTTACCGCCATGCCATGCAATTAGTACACTCTGGTGTTATGATCAAAATTTGAAGAATGATGTGAGCACCAAATGCCAATCACCTGATGGGTATACTTTTATACTCATTTTATCCCTATGTTTTTCCTCATATTTTTAGTAGTTTTAGACATATAAATAAGTGACGAATGTTTCAAATTTTCAATTTAGATCAACCATGAAATAATATGGAGCAAAAATAAAGAGATAAAGCCCAAAAATCAGCAAACTACACATACAATAAAGAGATACTGTGGATTTGATAAGCTTAGCTACAATAGATGATCTCAAATGGATACAATATTTATATGGCGGATAGATACTTCTCGCCTAAAGATATCTTATTCACTCCATTTGGACTTCAAATGATCAAGTTATGACTCTTGGTAGTTGAAGGAAGAAGAGAAAAGAGCTGAAAAGTGACCAGTTAGAGAATTTTGTACATTTAGTCTCTATAATAATTTTCAAAGTGTTTTTTTCTGGACATATCTATATTCTATACTTCAATATCTTTCCAACAGTACCAAGAACACCCAAATCGGAGTTCAGATGACAAAGTTATGACCTTACGAAGTTGGAGCAAAAACAGGGGACTAGCCTCGGATTCGCCGCGGCATAGCCCCCTTCTCCGCAGCGTAACACTTCGCCGCAATGAAGGGAGCCTACGCCACAAGTGGAACCCGAATGCCGACATGGTCAGCCGCACGACATCGCGATGTTCGGGGGCTGATTTTCAAGTCTATTTTGAGCCCATAATTGGGGGTTTTAAAGCTCAAACCCTAGAAACAACGAAGGAGAGGGGATTCAGAGGAGATTTTTGGGAGGCACACTGAACACAAGGGGAAGGCGGATTTTGGGAATTTAGAGAACAAGTTCTTTCGTGGAAACACCCTGGGGTGGCTTGTTCTTCTCTGGGAGAGGTTTCAAATTGGAAGAGGAATAGTCAAACCCGAGAAAAATTCTAATTTTCAAGAAAGGGTAAAAGTGGTAATTTCTATCAAAATCCAGAATTTTTTCTAGATCTCTCGGATGATGAAAAGACTTCACCGGGCTGAATCGCCTCAAGAAAATATTTACCACGTGTAATTTCGTCGGTACATCGATTTCATGTCTGAGGCAATCGGGTGTCGAAAAAGCCGTATGACAACAGGAGAGGCATGTGATGTGACAAGGGTCACCTACTACATGTACCCATATGACACATGTCAGATGATTAGATTAAGAGATAAATGGCTTAGACAGTTTACGTGGTCAAAAAGCCCTTAAAGTCAAACTAAAGGACAAAAAGGGAATTAAAGAAAAAAAAAGAAGAAAAGAAGATAAGAAGAAAAGACATCATCTTCTCCATTTTTTTGCCTGGTACGTGCAGTGAGGGGAGAAAAACAGAATTTAGAGAGAGAAAGTCCAATTTCTCTCTAGATTTCCCGGTGTTCGAACCGTCGGTTCCTGACGAACCAAGAGGCAAAGTTGCTCTACGCGGCAAGGGCTACGCAGGGACATCAATTTTGTGGAGTTTCGACAACTCCAAGAGGTAGGGGTTTTCTCCTACTTGTTTTATTCTTTGGCTAAGAGCCATTTTGATGGATGTGGATATTCTGAAGCATGAAATGACCGTGTTTTCGGCCCAACGATTGGGATTGAGTGAGCAGTGGTCCCAATAAGGATCACATGAATGTTACCTGAGACCTAGTGGCTTTACCATTCACGCGATTCAGGTGTGGTTTCAGGTTAAGCCACGGTTCAAAAATGAATTGCTTAAATTGTTAATTAGCCCATGAGAGCTAATTTTGATGTTATTGCTATTAATTGAATAACATGATGTTGTGAGTCAATTTTGTTAGTATATGCATGTTTAATATATATTAACATGAATTGTTGGAAATGGCATGATGCATTTCATATGCACCTGGCATCCTAGAATGGTAGGTGTGAGTGCATGACAAATAAAATCGGAGGGTTGTCCAAACGATGAATTCATTTGTAAAATTATTAAAAATAATAATTCTATCGGAAAGTTGTTCGAAGAATTGTCCACCACCACACGCGTAGTAAAGCCTACGAATTGTTTTCGGTAGCTACTCCAACAAATTCAATTCCTGAGGATTGTCCAACCGTGATGAGATCGTAGGGTTTTCCTCAATTAAAACAAATATTTTTGTTTTCAAAATGATTTTCATACATGGCTTAGGCATGTGTGTGAGGGAGTCGAGGACTCGATACATGGGGTTTGGGGCATGCAGACATCCGGCAGTGATCACGCATTGCCAACGCGTTACCGCCATTACACGCGCGCTAGCGGAGTGCAACCCATGTGGTGATAATTCCACTATCGGGCATTGCTCACCTCGTCGAGGGAAAATTATTTTCTCGTATGTGAGTGTTTGGGAAGACAACGCCATTAGAGGTCGTTTTGAGAAGAAAGCCTATTATGTGGCTGCAGATACACATGTAAAACATGTATTAGAATTCCTTAATTTTAATATATGTTCAGATAAGAGTGATGTAATAACTCTTTGAAACTATGGTAATATAGTTGATGATATTTTGGTGAGTATGATGCAGGTCAAGGTGGCCATTTTATTCATGTATGGGTCTCAAGATATGAGACAACACAAGCCGCGCCGACGCAGGGTCAATGTGACACCCTGGGATTTTCGTCACACAGTGCAACACCCTTGAGGAAGATATAATGGAGAAGAAGAAGTGAGCTTCAATGCAAAATTTGTTTTCTCTCTTTCCTTTTCCGATTTTCTTTCTTTTGAAGGTTGTATTTACTTTTCCCCTTATGTTTTAGTTAGTTTTTTTAAGGTTTAGTTGTAGCCAAAGACATGCCTGTATGAATTCTCCTAATTTTATATTGATTGATGTTTTATTTAATATTTATGTTTAGTATTTCATTTGGATCTTAATGCTTGTGGGTATTTGGCCAATATTTGCAAGATTTGTGGTTTGATTCAAAATATGAGAAGTGAGAGTTAAAATTAGACCATGGAAGATTTACCATCTAATTATCATGAGATAGAGATATAAGTGAGATTAGGTGTGGTATTAAGATTTATAGGGTTCAATGCATCCTTAGTTATGATGGTTTGAGGCAGAGATGCAATATAACATTTTCTAAGAGTAGTGTGTGAATGCTCGAGAAAGATTCGAATATACATTAGTGAAATCACCATCTTCATGATGAAATTGATCATCGATTAATTGGGTTAGGAGGTTCATACATCATTGTTTAGGTGAAATCTATGTCCTAAGGCTTTTCGCTCTATATACAAATATTCTGTATGCCTAGATTAGTGTCTTGAAGTTTTTCTATAGATTTTCCACCATCCAAATAGAGCATAGGCTATATTAGAGTCTTACTTAGCAACCTCAATTCTCCGTGGGAACGATACTCTTCACTTATCATATAGTTACTCAGGCGATGCGTGCACTTGCGCATCATAGGCGCACACATTTTACATAAAGACAACCCGAAACATAGCTACGACTGGGATTCTAAACTCAAAGATCCTTTCCACTACAAGAAAATATGCATTTTCCAACGAAAATTCAGAGACGAATTAAAAATTCATCATCGAAAGTTGCTTATCACAACGAAATTCTATATTTTGTCACTTACACTATTTTACTTACAATTTTTGCCGACGAAATTTACATTTCCGTCATCGAAAATTTTTGCTGGAAGCTTTAGTGCCAAAACTTTTGTGATGAAAATAAACCATTTGTCAATAAAAATATTCATTGGTAAATAATAATGTTTCCCAACGAAATTAATTTCCTTACTAAAATTTATAATTTCTCATTTATATTTCCAAACGATTTTTTTCATTGGTGATTTTATTATTTCTTGATGTATTTAATGGTATTGTCATTTAAGAAATATTGATAAATTATAATAATATTAGTTACATTGAGAAAGTGCTACATGATTTGCTTCTCTCTAATAATTAATAAAACTATTATACATTTTTATATAAAAAGTAAAATCGATTTGAAACTATAGAATTTATATTATTCACTTATCTTAGTATTATATATATATATATATATATATATATATATATATATATATATATATATATATATATATATATATATATATATATATATATATATATATATATATATATATATACACACACACTCTCAGATATCTATTGAGACTATTTTTTTAGGGTGATAAACTCTTAAATTAGACAAACTTTTGAAATTAAAAACCTGCCTTTCCTAAATATAATTCAAATTTCTGGAATACCAATATATTAATTCAAATTTGAGTAAAAATTAAAAGGTAAAAATGGAAGAAGAATAATAATAAGCATCGAGAAAGTTGATTATCATACACATGGAGTAAAGATCAGAATATGCAGGTCCAAAGCTCCATCTGACGGGCCCGACAATAATTTTCTCATATAAAATACCGATCTTTGGAGATATACATTGATATATTTTTCCATTATCATGTCATAATTTCCTTTATTATATTTTTTAGGTTTGGTTAGTGATAAACCATGCTTACAGATTTTAACATTGAATACTAATATATTAAACGACTTATCAAAATAATATTTAAATAAATTCATAAATCCTATCTAGTTATTTAAAAAATATTTAATTTATTGTTCAAAATATGAAAAATCATATGCCCTTTTAGATTATTTATATAATAATTAAACATAAAAATATAAATATTAAAAATTACATGTACTCATATATATCCGTGGAAACCCCAGAAAATCTAATTAAAAAAGGGCGCAAAATCGTACTCGTAAAAATCCGGAATTTTTCTAGATCTCGATGATCTAAATAAACTTCAATCGTTGGAATCGCCTCGCGAAATCTAGCTACTACTAATTGGTCAATCTCGAGACAATAAATTTGTATGTTTTTCGAGGCGCCGAGATTTGCGTCGCAGTTTAACATTTGATGTGACAAAAGTCACCTATAACATGTACTCTTGTGACACATGTTACAAGATTAGAGAGATGACGGAAACAGACGGCCGAGATAGTGCCAAGTGTCAAAATCCAAGATTTTAAGGACATGGCTGGCATTTTTAAATTCTTAATGAATGGGACAAAACTGAAATAGTGGTCTTCTTCTTCAAAAGACCAAGAAATGGGCAGAAACGTGCAGAGGAGAAATGAGGTGTAGAAGTTAGGTTTTGTGATTTTTTAGAGAGAGAGGGAGTGACTTCTCTCTAAGATCCCGCGATCTGACCGGGCCGGATTTCCTTCGGCCAAGAAGCGAAAGTCGTTTCACGCTGAGGGCAACCAGGCATCCTGGGCTTTCTTTGGAGTGAGTTTCGACAAACCCGTGAGGCGGGTTTTATCCTACTTGAGTTACACTTTTGCTTAAGTAATGTTAATGATTGAGTATGATTGAGGTCGTGAGGGGTTTGATCTGGCCCCAACCCAAATCTTGGACTAAATTGGAAATTATAGCCTGGGCTGATTGCCAAGGACGGGCCCACTGACTATTCTGGTCGTTGTTGTGATTTATGCAATAAATCATGTTTTGTTGTATGAGGCCAGAAATGCAATATAGATTTCTAGTTCACAAAGTAACCGATGTTGGTGATCGGGCCATGAACGCAACTGGGAGGGGTTTTCATTGTTCATGTGAATACTGCTCACAAAACATTCTTAAGTGAGAAAATGTGTTTGGTGGAGTGATTCAAAATTGAATTGCTCGTGTTTGTTAATTGTGAACATGTGAGCTACGGTGTAATGGATCGGAATTTGTATAACATGTTTCGGGAGTGGAAATAGATAAAATAATACATGATTTTAATGTTAACATAATGACATAATTATATAAAATATAGTCAGGTTCGTAGCTATCGAGATGATATTGTGAATCGTGCTCAAACGAGCTAATTCGTGGGTGATGGTTGATCAATATTGAATTACATGTGGTGTGATTGTAAAATTGATAAATATGCATATTTGATGTATCTTGGTATAAACAAATGGTTGAAATGACATAATGCATTTTCATATGCACCGGGGTAACCTAGAAATTAGGTGTGAGTGCATGACATGAATTTTGTGAAAAACGAACATGATTGCGAAAGGAATTTCACAGATGAATCTCCTGAGAACGGGGTCAGGGAGACCCAAGTCCAACAACATTTCTCGTGATGAGGACCATGACCTGCTTTCGAGAAGTTCTCTAACACATTCGCCAGGAGGGTGGTCCCATACTTTTACCGAATCTCGATAGTGTATTTTTAAGAACAACAAGTTTTGTTTTGAAAATGATTATTTTTCTCATACATGGCTTAGGCAAGTGTGAGGGAGTCGGTGAGGACTCGAGACATGGGGATGACATGTAGACATTCAAGTAGGATCACATATTTACTTGAGTGTGTGTTTACTTTGGATCATCGTGATATGCACTAGGTGGGGAGTAACCTATTTAGGTGATTCCACCACTGGGCGATAGCTCACTCGCCGAGGGAATATTTTTTCAAGTACGTAAGCGTTTCGAGAAGATCTATGACTAATTTTAGAGGCCGATTTTTGAAGAAAGCCTGTCAGGCTTTGATGTTTTCGATAATATGTATTTGAATTGTAGATTTTAATATGCATTGTATTAAGAGTAATGAAATAACTCTTGGACTATTGGAATATAATTGGTATACATTTGATGAGTATTAGTGTAAGGGTCCACGCGGGCCATTTTTACTGTAAGGTCTCGTAATGAGATCGCATAGATTTTTCACAGTTGACTGGGTAGTCAACGAACACCCCTGTGTTCGGGAGCTTCATAGCTTCGGTATCGCAGATAAGTGCAAACGACAATTGGGAGCTCAGGTGTAGTTAAGTGTAGTCCCGATACAAGCCACGCCTGGTATCGAGCTTAGGGTAAACGACACCTGTGGAAAGCTCTGGGCTTGGGTATCCATGCAGCTTAGTCCCAATACAAGCTCATAACTTGCACGAGCTCAGTTTATAAATACCTAGAGCTAAGGTCGATAAGTTAGGTATAATGATTACCAAATGGTTGGGAGCTGGGCTTAGGCCATGGTCATGAGGTGTAAGGACATCACCACTTGGTGTGGCTCGATGTTAAAGTTAGGTATGTGATTACTTAGACAATCACGGGACAGGATTAGAACACTACATGCACGTGTTTTATGTGATTGTGTGATTGTTGTAATTGATGTGTGAATGGTGTGCATAACATGGATTTATGTGTTGTGTGTATGATTTGTATGCTTGGTGAATAGCATAGGGATTATGTTGAACCTTAGGGATTATGTGAAAAGCTGGAAAATTAGTCCAGGTTTTGTATAAGAAAAAGAGTTTGTAATTAAACTCTTGAAAATTTCAAGCGTAGTACCGCAGTTGTCTGCCATCAAGATGTATGGAGAAAAGGAGGTTGGAAATGAAGAAAAAAAAAAGAGTGATTGTGTGCTTAGTGATTAGCACATAGATGTGTTGGACAATTGTTTGGAGTTTTACAGTGTGTAAAACTGGAAGAGGAAAATAAATACCATAAATTTCAATAAATTTATTTGGGTTATTGGAAAATGAAAAAAAAAATGATAATATATATATATATATATATATTTTTTTTTTTTTGGGAGGCTTCCGTGAGTGGGATTTGGTGAAATAAAAAAAAATAATAATGTGTGTGAAAAACGAGAAAAAAAAAAAAGGTGCGTAAATTGATTTTAGCTTCAATCGTGTCACAATACAATGAAAATCAGACGTGACATGTTTCTCTCGGTGCGCTAGTAACAGCCAGGTCAGAACACGCGCGCCGCTGGCTGGAGAGCGGTCACGATACACTCCTGCCAGGATCGCGACGTCGAGGTCAGTAGGCAAGAGGAAGCGTCACGATACAAATTATTGCAACGCGACACGAGAGTTCGTCGCTGAATTTCAGGTCGCGAATACACGTTGGCAGATCGTGGATCGAGGTCGTTGATAGACGTGGAAATTTGTGTCAGAATAATTCGGGTGCATTGCGACAAAGCGTGCTAACAGGGTCGGCTGGAGTTTCGTCACCGATACATTTGGTTTATCGCGACAAAGGTCGAGGCTTAGCACCGTCGCATACAAAAGTGTGGTCGCGGACCGTGGAGGGAGTTTCGAGACGCGGCGATCGTATCACCTTAATTCCAGCCACGCACATCACTGCACGGCTAAGACAAGGCCATCGATACGCGCCACCGCGCTGTTACATCTGCCGGGCGCTGGCCAACATAGCCCTGCAGGCGCGCGTTTCATGCAAGAGAGGGCATGTGTAGGCCGGGCGTGCTCTCGTGCACTTAGTGCACCCAACCGCCGACTCGCACATCAGCTCGAAGTCACTGTTTGAGACACTGTTCATGAACACTGTTCATGAACAATGTTCACAAGATTTTTCAAAAAAATAAAATAAAATGAAATTTTGTAAAATGAAATTTTTGTTGTTAAAAATGATTTAATGTGGAATAATTGTCTTGCATTGCCTATAAATGCAAGGACATAGTATATAAAATGTATTCTGTGTATGAATAGTGTCTCGGGGCTATGTTTATGCCTTAGAGATACTGCATTGAAATTAAACTTGCCATTCGACTGTGGGACGGGTTAGTCGAAGGCGAGGACGCAGAGGGCGCTCCACGAAGTTAACAACGCACTATCTGCCACCAACAGTCTTTGTTGAGGCCTTAGGGAGTCGTAGCCGCCGCGCATCGCACGTGCATGTGCAATAAAGGAAGCTGTAAGGTCAAATGACTTCAACGTTAGAAACACATCGCCCCTCCAATGGTTAGAGGAGCAATGGACTCTAAGGTCGTGACGACTACACCAGCGGAGAGGTAGATGACATACGAGGTATCCAAGATAAGGGGTGTTGGTCCCAAGAGAGCTGAAGATTCATCTTTTTCCAACCCGAGAAAGAAGCAGAAGACTTCTATTTCACAAGGATATCCGGTGATCTGGCCGAGGTCATCAGACCAAGGCGCCGTGATGGGACATTTAGTCGCAGGTAGATGATGTTATTCCTCGCCGACACTGGACACACTTTCGAAGAGATTGCCCTAGGAGGCGTAGAGAGATCTCATGGTACGTAGACCGAAGCGCTTAGACAACCTGATATGCAGGTACATTGCATCGCACTCGTTGATTGTGAGGCTGGAATGGGATACATCATGCTCATTCACATGCATCTTATGATAGAATTGGGCTTAGAGGTCGAGGCCTTTAGATAGATGACGGGAGGATTCTTCCCCAGGATGGGTGGGTGAGAGTTTGGGCAAATGTGTTGAGATCGTGAGCCCGTGATCTCGCAATTCAAGCCATGTCGACCTGTGGAGGCAGCATATTGGGTGATGATGTCATTCTTGACATGGATGAGTTAACAGCCATCGGGTTGTCAGTAATTGGGACTTTAGCCGAGTTGTCATACCCGACACGGTCTTGGAGTTGTGTGAGGTTACATATGCATGTGGTTCGATGCGTATGTGTGTGAAATTTTGGGACGAAATTATTTTTACAGGGAGAATAGAAACCCGAGAAATCTAATTAAAAAAGGCAAAATCGTAATGGTAAATCCAAATTTTTCAGATCTCTGGATGACGAAACGGACTCAAATTGAATCATCTTGCGTAAATCTGGGCTACCACGTCGACTTCTCACAATCGTATCGTGGGCCCACTCAGACGTTTTGAGGCAAGGCATCGAGTATCTAAAATAAAACATTTGATGTGACAAAGTCACCTATGTAACATGTACCCCAGACACATGTTACAAGATTAGAGAGATGATGGAACGTGACTACCGAGATATTGCGCCAAGTGTCAAAAACTAAGATTTTAGGGACATGGATGACATTTTTAAATTCCCAATGAATGGGATTAAAATCCAAATAGTGGTCTTCTTCTTCAAAAGACCAAAAATGGGCAGAAACGTGTAGGAGAAATGAGGTGCAAAAGTTAAGTTTTGTGATTTTTTAGAGAGAAAGGGAGTGACTCTCTCAAGATCCCCGGCAACTGACCACTGATGGCCAAGAAGGAAAGTTGTTCACGTTAAATGAGGGCAACACTGGGCACTTGCCAGGAGCTGGCCAACCCGTGGAGTGCGTGGGTTTTATCCTACTTGAGTTACACTTGTTTAAGTAGAGCACGATTGAGTATGATTATAGCCATGAGGGGCTGCTTGATCGGTCCCAAATCTGGGACCGACCGCTGGAAATTATGTGGGCTCTGGCTGGATTAGTTTCAATGATACCACCTAACCGGTTGGGGTCGTTTGTGTTGTGATTTATGCATTAAATCATGTTTTGTTGTGTATAAGGCCAAAAATGGCCATGGATTTCGGGTTCACAAAGTGAAACCAATGTTGAGTGATTGGCCGTGAACAGTAACCTGAGGGTTTCATTGTTCATGTGAATAGTGTTCACAAAATATTTTTATGAGAAAATGTGTTTGGTGGAGTGATTCAAATTGAATTGTTCGTGTTTGTTAATTAGCCCATGTGAGCTAATTTTTGGTGTAATGGATTGAGAATTTGTATAACATGTTTAGAGTGGAAATAGATAGGTTAATACATGATTTTAATGAGTTAACATAATGACATAATTATATAAAGTATAATTGTGTTTGTAGGCCATTGGAGATGATATTGTGAATTGCTCAAGTGAGCTAATTTGGGTGATAGTTGATCAATATTGAATTACATGTGGTGTGATTGTAAAATTGATAAATATGCATATTTGATGTATATTGGTATAAACAAATGGTTGAAATGGCATAATGCATTTTCATATGCACCGGGGTAACCTATAAATTAGGTGTGAGTGCATGACACAGAATTTTGCAACTAACATGAGCTACAAAGCGAATTTCACAGATGAATTCCTGAGAATGGGTTGAGACCTGGTCCGACGTATCATTTGACATAATCATTTAATGTTTTCAGAAAACTCGAGAAAACTCTTCTAATTTTCTCGAAAAGCGGTAAATGATACCGTCAAACCGAATTTTTCTAGATCTTGATGATGAAACGGAATTCACCGTTGGAATCGTCGAGATCTAATTTACCACGTCGGTTTCGTGAATTCGGTACGCCTAATTTTACGCTTTTCAGCGCACCGAGAGTAACATGACACTGCGCATTAGAGTGGCTCAAGATGAGACACGTGTAAAGCTGTGAGCAAGTCAAACAATGAGCTCAAGTATGGGCTATAGGTGACATGTGGCATCATGTCATTAGAGGGAAATCCATGGTAGATGGATAAGGTGATAAGGTGTAATCCAAGGTGGCCACTTAGAATGTGACATGTGGCAAGTGAGAGGACAAGTTCTCTTGACTCAGTTTGACCAAAGTGGTTGAGAGAGAGAGAGGAGGGGGGAGAAAAGGGAAGGAGATTTGAAAAGAGAGAGTTTTAGAGAGAGAGACTCCACCTTCTCTCTAAATTCCTAGGCAATCGGACCGGCTGCCAAAGTGAGCAGCATAAGCTGCTCATCTTCACTCGCAGCTGCTTCGAAAGGCATCAGTCGGCAGCCACAAAAACCCAAGAGGTAGGTTTTCTCTCACTTTGGTTACTTTCACCCTAAGGGTTGTGTGGTGGTCAGACGCCTCTAGCAATGTCCGGTTTTGTATCAATCACGATGCAGCTTCGCACAGAGTAGTACACACATCCGAAAGCCTTTAGAACCGCTTGGGTGGGAAGGAAAGGAAGTTTTGACAAAGGTGCCTTTCGTAAATTAGGTCACATCGCGACTTGATGTTGCTTTTGAAATTCCTATATGGGACCTCGGGTAAATTTAAGTTTAAATCATACACACTGCCTACTGGTTAAGAGTACCTCGCCTACTGGTAGTGGTAACCCTGCCGGCTGTTAAGGTTATCCTCCCTGACGATGGATTGCCCTACGGGTTAGCAGATTCGGATAGGTTCCCTGATAGGTTCCCTGACGGGTTCCCCACTTGTTCTCCTGGATGGGTTCCGAATGAGTTTCTGACAAAGTTCTCCTGATGTGTTCCTGGGACGGGTTCCTCCATGAGTTTCGATGTGGTTCCCCGATGGGTTCCCCGATGAGTGAGGTTAAGGTGCACTGCCGCCTTAGTTAGGGCACCCAAAGCTCAAGCAGTGTTAGAAAATACGCTCCCTACTCGGTTGGGCAATCTGCAAGGTCTACAAGGTAAGGCATTCGGATTCGGCTAGTTAGCCTGGACGCATTGAGTTCCCTGATGGGTGAGATGAAGGCGT